>JAQPPZ010005385.1:0-332336 GCA_028583015.1 Wollemia nobilis | reverse complement strand
GCTCCTGTCAATTTAATGACCCAAAGTGGCAGTTTGGAGTCACTTCACCCGAAATACAAAACTGGTGGTTTGTTTGTTCTAAGTATCCATCTGGCAGTGCTTCGTAGATCTTTGCCCATAGTTACTGCTTCGCCAGATTTTGACCCGAAGCTGCTGCTTTGCCAAGAAATCCAGCGAAGCACCCACTTCGTTGTTAAATCTAGCGAAGCTCCAAACATTATTTAAGTTGGGCAAAGTGTTTTAATTTCCCGAAGCAACATATGCTTCGCACTTTTTGAAAGCGAAGCTCCCTCCTCGGGTAAACTTTTATGAAGCTCCTCTTCCAATCAAAGTCGTGCGAAGTTTGTTCCACTGTGAATTTATTTAATTCCTTCAATTATTAATGAAAATACCAAATCCTACCATCATATGAAGATAATTATAGCATGAGACAAAAGAGCTACGGATAAAATACTACCTTCACTTCTACACGGTATGTCCTAAGGAACGCTATGGAATTATTAACAAAAATACCAAATCCTACCATCATCAAGTTTCCCTTCTTGGCACTGATGTATGTCCTGAGTAGGCTTTTGCTTGAACGTGCCCTCTTTGAAAGCTATGAAACGTAGTGAAAAGAAGAAGTTAAAAATAGAACTGAATAAATTGAATTTATGAAAATCATGCTTGTGATAGTCATGTTAATTCATTGGCTACGATAATGATCATGGTAATTTATGGGCAACATTTGTGTGGTAATACATAACATTATTTTTTTTGCATCCTCAGCTACAAAGCATTAAGATTTGATTTTAGTCATCCATATATGTTGTACCCTCTGATATTCTTATATTGGTTGCCCGTTCAGTAAGTGTTTGGGAAATGTGGTCAAAGCAGTCATATTCAGAAATATTATCCTTTATTTCGGTCTCGAAAGTCCTCTACAATTGATTTTAAATGTCCTGCTTCTCAAGGGGCTACTTCAAGCCTTGACCAACTATTAAGAAATGAAAGGTTTTGCATAAGAAGGCTCTCAGGACTTCTATAGAAAAACTAGTGAAGTCTTCGAGTGGGTCAAAGCCTATTGGAAGGGATAAATTTGATCTAGTAAGACATGTTGCTATCTCCCCCTCATGGAAAGCTTCTACTCCCTCTCCTCACATGGAGGTGGTTCTCCAACCTAAGAAGGCAGTGTCACCTTTACCTCTGGTTAAATCATTTGGATGTCTTGAAACGGAGGCCTTAGAGGCTTTGGATATGACAATGGAGAATGTAGCTTCTACTCCCAAGGCAATCTATGCTTCCCAAAAGGATACTTTCTTGATGCCTTTGAGTGGTCTAGGTAACCCAATGGGCTCTCCTAAAGTAATTTTTGAAAAGGGCTCCCTAGTACCAAAGACAAGAAGTCAGTGTAAGAAGGGTTTGCAACTTGGCCTATCCAAACACCTGGGTAGGCCCCCTATCAAAGCCGATAGAAAGAAACAAATGGAGGAGGCTTTTACCAATGGTGGGTAAGCAAGGCTTGTTGTTAAATAGGAGAATGGATATAAGCATGTAAAGCTTGATAGCTTTAAACCTTCACTCTCTGGAGCGTCGAGCAAGAAACTATCCTTTTGATCTCAATGAAGTGCTCGTGGAATGTTAGAGGGCTAAATAGCTCCTCCAAAAAGCATTTGTTGTCTTCGCTTAGGAAAGAAAAATCCCTTAATTTTTTGTGCATCCAAAAGTCCAAAATTGATGCTTCTTTATGGGATTTGGCTGATAATGTAGTTTAGAAACACTCTGAATTTGCGATGAGTGAGGCTTTCGGTTCTGCTAGTGGTCTTTTATTTTTTTGGGACCCTTCTAAGTTTGATGACCACATGGTTTCATCCTCTTCAAGGGCAATAAATATTATTTTCTGGTGTAAGACAACCCAAAGAAGGTGGGTCATCTCTAATATCTATGTGCCAAATTCCCTTACTGATAGAAGGTGATTTTGGCATATTCTACTCAAGATGAGAGCCTCCTTTCAAGAAAAGGCATGGGTGGTTTTGGGGGATTTCAACACCCCTCTTTTTCCTTCGAAAAGATGAGGTGTCAATGAAGTGGATGCCAGAATCCTAAATGATTTCATGAATTTTGTCAATGTCGTAGGTTCAAGAGATTTAAACATAAAGCACTCGAAGTTCACGTGGAGTAATAGGAGGGTGGAGGGAAATTTTATTCTCAGTAGATTAGACAAAGTTTTTGTGTCCAAATCCTATCTCCATCTCTTTGGTGTGGCTATTTTGTTCACTCTTCCCTATATTGGTTCGGACCATAACCCTTTGTGGTTGGAGGTCCCCAATGGTCAACCTTTTTTCCCCAGCCCATTTTATTTTGAAATGATGTGGTGCTTACATCCTGGTTTTGATTCCTCTTTGTGGGACTAGTGGTTGGAGGAGGTTAATGACATGGGTATGGAAATACTATCCAATAAGATTAAAAGACTAAGGTCCAATCTTAAGTTTTGGAATAAGTTTTCATTTGGTAACATTTTTAGAGAGAAAGAAAGGATTTGTGGGCAGCTTTTGGAGATTGAATCAAAATTGGAAATGCAGGGAGGTTCTATGGAGCTTCTCTTGGAGGAGCAATATTTGCTTGTAGAGCTTCATAATATTCAATCCAGAGAAGAGATCCACTAGAAGAAAAAATCTCGAGAAATCTAGATTAAGGAAGGGGACCGTAATTATCAATTTTTTTTACACCTCCACCCTTTTTTGAAGGAGCTACAATCGCATAAATAAAATTAAGATTAGTGATGGAATCTCAACTTTGAATATCTTCCAAATAAGGGAGGAGGCTGCAGAGTTCTTCTCCTCGCTTTTATGCTCGACCTCGAAAAGGTAAATCGATGATGAGAATTTCATGCTAGAGGTAATCCCGTGCCTGGTAACAGAGGAGATGAATGAGGGGATAGTTACTCCTTTTTAAGATGAAGAAATTTTTAATGTATTAAATTCTATGATGCCTCTTAAGGCGTCTAGTCTTGATGGTTTCCCTTCGGGGTTCTTCCATAAGTATCAGCATATCTGCGGCTTGGACGTTTGTGCAGCGGTTCAAGACTCTCAAGCTTTGATGGTCATCCCTAAATCAGTGAATTTGATGTTATTGGCCCTGGTGTCAAAGAAATACAATATGTCCTCTTTCAACGACTTTTAGCCTATAAGTTTGTGCAAAACTATCTATAAGATTCTTTCTAAAGCCTTAGTCAATAGGTTGAAAGTTATCTTGCCTCTTCTCGTGGATAGTGTCCAATGTGCCTTTGTCCCTAGTAGACAAATTTTAGACGAGGCAATTGTGGTACACAAACTCCTCTAGTCAGTTAAAAAGAGCAAGTGGGCAACATTTTTTCTCAAGTTGGATGTAAGCAAGGCTTATGACAAGGTCTCATGGCAATTTTTAGTCGACATCCTAAGGGAATTTGGTTTTAGTGAAAGATGGGTAGGGCTCATAGAGGTTTACGTTTCTTATGCCTTCTTTTCTGTCCTAGTTAATGACTTTCAAATAGGGTTCTTTCAGTTGTGTTGTGGTCTGCATGAGGGTGAACATCTATCCCCATTCCTTTTCATTCTCATGGCAGAGGTACTTGGTCATTCGATTTCTCCTTGAAGCTTTGATTTTGGTCTTAGGCCGATGTTCCCCTACCCATCGATCTCTCACCAGCAATTTGTTGATGACACCCTCCTCTCTTGTGAGACATAAGTGTTCCATGCAAGGGATGTGAAGTCCATTTTGGTAAGCTACGAGAAGGCTACCGGGAAGTAGATAAATTTTGAAAAAAGCTTCATTTATTTTGTTAATACTCTAGAGACCCAGCAAAGGAGAATAGCTAACATTTTAAATTGTCACATTTCTTCTCTTCCGACCACTTACTTGGGGCTCCTCATTTTTGTTGGCCGCATTAAGGATGATTTTTGTACCCCAGTTGTTGAAAGAGTCCAATGCAAATTAGCGTCTTCGAAAGGAGTGTTACTTCGACAAGCGGGGAAGGTGGTGCTAGTCCAAAGCACCTTGCAGAGCATCCCCATATATTTTTTATCTCTCTTTCATTTACCCTCTAAGGTGGCTGCCAAATTGGATAGCATATGCAAATCCTTCCTATGGGTGGGCCCTGAGTTGAAAGGAAAATTCCACATTGTCTCATGGGAGCAAATTTGCAAGAGGAAGAGGCAATGGGATCTCAATCTCAAAAATATGATCATGATGAACAAAGCTCTTGTGGTGAAACTTGGGTGGAAAGTTGCTATGAATTCTAACATTATTTGGTGTAATATCCTTAAGGCTAAATATAACTTTGATTTTTTTAGCATATTTCCTTCCCAATGGAGGGTTGGCCTTCTGGAACAGCCTCATAAAATCTTGCAGGTTCCTCAAGTCTTGTTGCAGTTGGATTATTGGAAGTGGTGAGGTGGTTAACTTATGGGATGACATTTGGATCAGGGAAAGTTCCTTAGGGGATGATCCGTGATACACCTCCATTGTTTCTCATTCTAGAACCCATGGGATTGAAAATATGGCAGACTTTATTACTATCCAATATGGACATATATTTTGGTCTCCCTCCCTTCTAGAGCTGGTCGCCAATGTAGATGTAAGATTATGGCACACTTTATTGGTGGAGCTGAGGCTTATTGTGGTACATAATATTTTAATAGATGATAGATTAGTGTGGATGGGGGACCCAAATGGGTCCTATTCGGTTAAATATGCCTACGTTGCTCTTAGCTCAGTGGAGGAAGACTTTTTTCTTGCAAATCAAATTTGGTTAAAAAATATTAGGTCAAAGATTAACATTTTCTATTGGTTGTGCTGTGCAAAAAAAAATCCTATCGATCGAGAATCTTCTCAAGAGGGGGATGTGTCTAGTCAACAGGTCCTATTTATTTAAGAATTATTGGGAATCGATGGTTCATCTTTTACTCAGCTATCATAGTGCACAAAGATTCTAGCTTCCATTCTCTCTTTGTTGGACGTTGCATGGGTGTTTCCTAATTATTTAATGAACTGTGTCATCCAATGGAAGTCACCCTTTCTTTCTTCTCGATTTAAATGTTTTTGGAAATTTCTCCTCCCACACTCCTTTTGGGGAGTGTGGAAGGAAAGAAACTCAAGGGCATTCAAAGAAGTGGAAAATAATATCACCCAAATCAGGTTCAATATTTTGTGGAAGGTGTCAAAAAATGTGTCTTTAGATCTCAACAATTTGAATCCTTCAAAATTAATTTTGGTGCTCTCCCCAAGCGAGAAGTTGTTGGAAGAACAATTTTGTTTTATGTCATTACCCTACCCCCCTCTTGCTCTTGACTCGAGTACGGAGGTTCGTTGGTCTCCACCACCCGTTGGGTGGTTCAAACTTAACTTTGATGACACCTCTAAAGGCAACCCTAGCTTAGCTAGCGCGGGTGGTGCAATAAGGGACAATAATGGTGATCTTATTATGGCTTACGTGAACTGCCTTGGAATCCAATCTTCCACGATGGCTGAAGCTAGAGTGAACTTCATTGGCTTGGAAAATCTTAAGAACCTTGGCATCAGAAACACAATTATTTAAGGGGATTCCCTATCCATTGTCAACATGCTTCATGGAGTTTCCCATACAGGATGGAAAATAGCTAATTTAATTGATGAAGCAACTTGGCTTGCTCATCCCTTTTCTAGTGTGGAGTTCTTCCATGTTTTTAGAGAAGGCAATTCAATGGCTGATCTCTTAGCAAACTTGGGAGTTCATTCTCATATCTTTTCTATCTGAAAGTGAGATTTTCCCATCAATATTGTACTTTGCATCAGGGAGGAATCTCCTTAACTCTTATCATATTTTGGTTCCTTTCGGAGATTTGGACGATCTGGTTGGTACCCGCAAGTTTAAGCGCTTTATGGTGTGTATTGGCCTTTATTATGCTATCCCCTCACTACGTTCATGCCTTCCCTGATTGTTCCTTTTGACCCCCTGGTGATGTCGCCTGTTCTTATGCTCGGGCTTGTCAAACGTTGCAACCTATTGTGACTTTCAAATTTCAAACGATGCATTTATTTAGGTTGGTAGTTTCTGGCCCCCCGCATTGTCCTACTATTCATTAGGGCTGAGTTGTTTGGGTTTTTCCCCCTAGTTTTCCTTCGTGGGGATGGTGTGAACTCCCTTGGTTCCCTTTCCCCGGAGGGTGCTTGCCTCGATTTGTAATACCTTGTTGTCCTCTTGGGTAGGCCTCACTTATCAATATCGTCTTGTGCTTTAATTGACCTCAATACTTACTTATTGTATAAGGTTATGGGGCTCCTTTCAGAACCCTCTTTTAATATTAATAAAAAACAAAATAAAAGCAAAAACAAATTCACAAAGCATACAAAAAAAACTTTTCATTTAAAAAATTTTAATTCCAAGAAAATTCAATCATGTGCTTAAATCCAAATACAAAATCTATTTTCATATGTGTGTAATCTTACATTTTAAGATCAACAATCATTCTTAAGATATTAGTTTGTTACCCTAAAGTTCAAACCTCTAAATGATCACAATGTTCGTAGTTTCTTTATAAGACTTCAAAATATTTTTTCTAACTATTACATAATGCCTCATTGCCATATATAACTATCTAATACTTGTTAAAAAAAAATAGAATCAACTCTAAACCAACATCCAAATTATCATTACATCTGATAAAATGGAATAAAAAATATTTAATTTTGAATAAAATATAAAAATAACAATATGTAATAATCTCTTATAACCATCACCACCAACTTTGTTCAAGTTAATAACCACTTTTATTTTTAAATCTAAAATCTTTGTATTTTTTAAATTAAAATAATTTTAATAATTAAACATTAGAGCCGGCCAGGCATGGCCGTCCGTCTATATGATACATCAGCCCATGTAAATCCATTATATGTATAGTAGATGAAATACTAGAGATAATTAAAAAATGTAATCATACATTTCAACTTTTAATTAGATAATGCGATTCTATTAACCTTCGTTATTGTAAACATCCGTAACATATTCTTAATTGTTTTTCTAAATGAGGATGGGGTGACGCAAATAGTTGAAGTCTGCTTATTTCTACATATAAACAAATTTTATTTTGTAGCAGTAATAATTTAGCACACAACCTAAGATTTTTGACAAACGCAAGTAGTTAAAGTCTAGGTTTTAATTCAATATATATATAGAGTTATAATTTAACACACATGAACGTCACCGAGACGAGAAACAAATTCAGATTGTTTTAAAATACTTACAGATGTGGCGAGGGCAAGGCCGCGAATTTGGAGGGATCAAGCGCCAGCGGCCTTTTATACAGCCAATCTGATACACTTGCAACTTGCGTGCAAGTCTAAAATTTGACGTTCAATGTTGTCTATTATGAAGACGCGATTTGATTTTTGGATCTGCCCGAGTGCGCAAAGAGGCCCCGCGACGTCGGGCTGCGCGGGCCATGTTTTGCGACAGCGGGCGGTATACCTTCACACGGCGACAACTGGCGGACGGAGGCAGACGGGTCTGCGCCGTCAGACTTCGCCGTTCGGCTAATGCGCAGTCGGGCTGCGCACATTTAGAGTGCGCGTATGGAGGCAAACTTAGCCAAAAATTGATTAAGTAAATTTGCCATCCAACTTCGCACGCAAATAGCTGCGCAATCGGGAGGCGCATTATAAAATTGCGAAGTTGGACGACATTCAACACTTTGAGATTTTTTCTATGTGCCCAAAAAGTGCACACTTCTAATGTGATGTTAGAAGTTGCACATCCACTTATGCGACAATGGGAAACAAATCCACGGAGAGGACTTAGACAAATTTCAAGATCGCTCTTTTTAGAGGGGTATAGTTGGATTTCCGCACGAAGGATTATTAAAGTTGTCAACAGAGTTAGCGTTCAAAGGTGATAAAAGTGGCCGTGTTAAAACAGCACCAAAACTAAGATTAAGTGCAGAGGAGTGAAAGTGAGACGCAGATAAAATTAGACAAACCTTTGTATAAACCTAAAAACAGGCAATTTTCATTTATCAAACAAACTGGTTACAAAATTCCTCGGATGAGGATTTAGATTCATCTGCAAGTGAGATTGCAGGATTAACGCCAAGAAATATAAAACCACGAGGATGTTGCTCGGGTACGGAAGAGGTGAGCTTTACTGCTCAACAAACTATTCTCATCAACTGCTCTGCTGAATATCTGCTTTGCACTCGTCTGCTGCAAACTCTATTGACGCCCTCTCTTTCTTCTCTGAATCCCCTCTCTCTAAATGCCGAACAGGCTAGGGTTTATATAGTAGAGCGGAAGACCCAAACACCAACTACGACACGGAGGAGATTAACCAATCACCTAACTCGCACGAAGGAAATCAATGCTGATTGGATGGATGTCAGATGGCTCATGCGACGTCACATCGAAAAACTAGGCGGGACGCCCAACTTCGCTAATTTTGGCGAGCGAAGTGCAGCATCGCTCGATTTCGGAGCACAGTTGGACGGAGAGTGCAAATCTGGTTTAATTTTTCTAACACCCTCCTTTAAACCTGATTTCATGAGCACTTTGACTCCTAGCTACTCTCACAATCTGCTGAAGTCTTCCTCCTTCAAAGGCTTCATGAAAATATCGACGATCTGCTCCTTGGATCTGCAAAACTGTAGGTGAATTTACCCAAACTTCACCAGCTCTCTGATAAAGTGATAACGAATATCGATGCACTTTGTCTGACCTTGAAACATTGGATCCTTCGACAGTGTAATGGCGGAATTGTTTTCACAAAAAATTATTGTTGCACCCACCGGAGGATGGTTTAGTTCACCTAGAACTCTTCACAGCCATACTACATGGAATGTGGCTGACGTGTTGGCGACATATTCTACTTAAGTAGTGGACAAAGCAATGATGGGTTGCTTCTTGGACGCCCATGAGATTGCCCCCGATTCGAGATGGAAAGCATACCCGAAAGTGCTCTTTCGATCGTCGATGATGCTAGCCCAGTCACTGTTTATGTAACCCACTAGTTCTAACTGGTCCTATCTAGTGTAAAATAGGCCATGGTTCCGCATCTCGTTGATATAGCATGGGATTCTCTTGCCTTCTTGTCAAGTGCATGTCCTTCGAAGTCTCCATAAAATGACTGATCAAGCTAAATCTAAACATCAAATTTGGCCAAGTTGCAATCAAATACATCAGACTACCAACTAGCTGGTTGAACAAGGTTGGATCAACATTCCTCCCTGGATCCAGCTTATTCAAATTCAAACATGTGGAAACATGTGTGATGGCAAGTTTGATGTCCTCTATCTTGAACCGCTTCAAGACATCCTTCACATACTTACCTTGAGAAATGAAGATGCCATCTACCGATTGGTCAAATTCAATGTCTCATCATCCCTATGTCTGTCATTTTGAACTCTTTCTTCATCGCTATTCTAAATTGGTCAAATAGTGTTGTGCTATTGCCAATGTAAATCAAATCGTCCACATACAGACAAACGATTATGAGCTCACTTGCATAATTTGTCTTCATGTACAGGGTGTGCTCATATGGGCATTTTACAAACCCATTCTCCTAAAAATAGCTCTCAATATGGTTGTACCAAGCCTGGGACATCTGCTTCAAACCGTACAAGGTCTTCTTCAGCATGAGGACTTTGTCCTCTTGGCCTTCAATCTCATAACTGGGTGGCTGGTCTATGTAGACCTCTTCCTCAAAAATTATGTTGAGGAAGGCTAACTTGATGTCCATCTGGTAAACACTCTAGCCCTTTTGAGTTACCAATGCCATGATCATCCTCACTATGTCAAGTCGGGCTATAGGTGCATATACCTCATGGTAATAAATGACTTATTTCTACTTGTAGCCTTTTGCCACTAATGTGGCCTTATGTCGATCAACTCACCTTGGGCATTGAACTTCATCTTGTACACCCACTTGACCCCAATGGTCTTCTTTCTTGTTGGGAGATCTGATAGCTGCCATGTGTCATTCTTCTCAATGGCTTCATGTCCATCGCCTGCACCCACTTCTAATTTTGACTTGCATCTTTGAACTCCACTAGATCGACCTCAGTAAAGAATGCAAAGTCAAAGTACTCATCTTGATGAGTTTGGGTTACCTCATAAATATCTTGCAAGCTCCTTGTCTTCGTTGGTGTCACCAAGTTCAGGATTCTACTTGCAAGTGGAGGTGATCGAGATGGTGAGGTTGTGCTACTACTAGCACCACTACTATTGCTTGAGGCTCCAAGTGGCTGCACACGACCCTCATCCAATTCAATAGACTACTATTGTTGGCTCAAGTTGGCTAACATTTGATTTCCAGTTCCATCCTTCATATTCAAGGAACTTCACATCATGACTGATGATGAGATTCTTCATCATAGGTTTGTATCGTCTGTAGGCCTTTGCCTACTCACTATATCCTATGAATATGCACTTCTCAGCTCTATCATCCAACTTCTACCGCTTCTCTTCTGGAACATGTGCATATGCAATGCACCCAAACACATGCAGATGAGCCACACTTGGATTCACACCTCTCCAAGCCTCTTGAGAGATTATGCCCTTCATGCTTTTGGTGGGACATCTATTCAACAAGTAGAATGCACAAGTTATAGCCTCTACCCAAAATTTGTACGACAATCTCTTCACCTTCATCATGTTGCATGCCATATCCATGATGGTTCTTTTCTTCCTCTCAGCTACGTTGTTTTGCTGCGACGTGTATCTAGCAGTGAGTTGCCTCTAAATTCTATGTTGCTTGCAAAATTTGTGGAATTCATTGGAGATGTATTCACCTTCGCCATATGTCTTGAGAGTCTTGATCTGATATGTGATATGTTTCTTCACCAGAGCCTTGAACTCCTTGAATCTGGAAAATACTTTTGACTTCAGCTTGATGGCATAGACCCAGGTCTTCCAGCTAAAGTTGTCAATGAAATTCAAGAAGTATTTATTATCGACAAACATGTTGGTCTGCATCGGACTGCATATGTATGAATGTACTAGATTCAATGGTTGTGATGCTCTTCAAGACTATTTGGAAGGGAATGAATCCCTATGTTGTTTATCGAATAAGAAGCCTTCGCAAATATGATTTTTCTATTCAATAAGGGGTAAACCCTTCACCATATGCTTCTTGTGCAGCATATTCAAGCCACTAAAACTCAAGTGACCAAACTTGAGATGCCACAACCAGGTAGCATCCTTCACAACTACACTCAAATACATCAAAGATTCATTCTGAATCTACAAAGGAAAAATTTTGTTTTTCGTCATGGACATCATAGTAATTTGCCTATGTGACTTTTCTCTGATGGTGCATGCTCCATATTTGAATTATACCGTATGCCCCTTATGCATGCATTGTCCAATGCTCAGCAGGTTATGCTTCAAACCACGCACATAGTAGACATCACATATCTATTTTTGTTTGCCATGCCTGGTGCGGATGAGGATTTTTCCTTTCCCCATCACAGGAACCTTGCTTTTGTTCCCCATATTGACCTCGGACTGGATTGTTTCATCCAATTGTGAGAACATCTCCTTGTTCCCCATCATGTGGTTGTTGCACCCATTGTCCAAATACCAGATATTCTTTTGGATTTCCTCCATAATATTGCAAGTCAGTAACATGTTTCCTCCTATTACATTTTTGACTTCATTCGTGTAATGGGCCTGCTGTTGATTCTCCTTGACCATCCACTTTCTACACTGTGAGATGTAATGGCCAAATTTCTTGCAATAGTAGCACTAGATCTTTGACATGTCCTTTTTTGACTAGATTCGTCTTGCTAGGTTTTTGCACCACCTCTTCCTCCTTGTTGATGGAAGTTGCAGTTTGTCTCTCCCTCACTAGGGTTTGATCGTCCTTGCTTATTGCCTTTCCCATGCCTACCTCTACCTCTTCCTCCTTGAGAACTAGAAGTGCCATGGTGGGATTCTTGTTTGTCGCTGTCTTGGAATGAGACTTGAGCCTTGAATGCCTACTCTAAAGAGGTCTAATATGAACGGATCAACCTCTGCTCATGTGTCTACAATGAACCCATGAGCTCATCTATCAAGAGGGTTATCAGATCCCTCAACTCCTCTATCACAATAATGAAAGAATCAAATTTTGTAGGCAAACTTCTAAGAATATTTTCCATGATTCTATTTCTCTACATGATTTCTTCTTTCAACCACATCTAGTTGATGATGTTTGTTTTTTGAGTGAAGAAGTCACTCATGGACTCAAACTCACTCATATGCAAGTTCTCGAACTCCCTCCTGAGCATCTGTAGCTTCACCAACTTCACCTTATTGGTGCCCTAGTATGAACTGGCCAGAATCTCCCAGATCTACATCACCTTGGTGGCTGATGTGATCCATAGGAAGTTGGTCTCCTCGATCGCTTACATGATGTAGAAGAGGGCCTTTTGGTCCTTCTTTGTGTTATCCTTCAGAAAATCCTTGTTAGCTTGGGATAGGGTGGCCAATGCTGCTACATCTTTCGGTTTTGGGTAGCCATTCTTGACTAACTCCCAAAACTCTTGAGATCCGAATAGGATCTTCATATGAATGCTCCAATAATCATAATTCTTGTCATTGAAGTGCAAGATCTGCAACTGCAGAAAATGACTATTTTTGAAAGCAATTTTTTTTGTCTCCACATTAATGACACTACAACTTCGATCCCAATTTGAAGACATGATTTTATTTTTGAATCTGTCTGAGTGCACAAAGCGGCCCCATGACGTCAGGCTATGCGGGCCAAGTTTTGTGACAGTGGGTGGTATACCTTCACACGGTGACAACGGACGAAAGAAGGCAGATGGGTCCATATCATTGAACTTTGTAGTATGGCTAATGCACAATCGAGATACGCACATTTAGAGTGTGTGGTTGGGTTGCACAATATGGAGGTAAACTTAGTGAAAATTTGGTTAAGTAAATTTTTCGTCCAACTTCACATGCAAATAGATACATAGTCAGGAGGCGCACTATAAAATTATGAAGTTGGATGACATTCAACATTTAGAGATTTCCTCTATGTACCCAAAAAGTGCACACTTTTAATGTGACGTCAAAAGTCGCACATCCACTTATGCGACAATGGGAAACAAACCAACGGAGAGGACTTAGACAAATTTCAAGATCACTCCTTTTAGAGGGGTATAGTTGGATTTACACACGAAGGACAATTAAAGTTGTCAAGAAGAGTTAGCATTCAAAGGTGATAAAAGTGGGTTCTGTTAAAACAACACCAAAACTAAGATTAAGTGCGGAGGAGCGAAAGTGAGACGCAGATAAAATTAGACAAACATTTGTAAAAACTCAAAAATAGGCAATTTTCATTTATCAAACAAACTGGTTACAAAAGTCATCAAATGGAGATTTAGATTCATCTGCAAGTAAGATTGTAGGATTAACACCATGAAATATAAAGCCACAAGGATGCTGCTTGGATATGGAAGAGGTGAGATTTACTGCTCCATGAACTGTTCTCATCAACTACTCTATTGAATATCTGCTATGCACTCATCTGCTACAAACTCTACTAATGCCCACTCTTTCTTCTTTGAATCCCATCTCTCTCTCTAAATGCCGACTAGGCTAGGGTTTATATAGTAGAGTGGAAGACCCAAACACCAACTACGACACGGATGAGATTAACCAATCACCTAACTCGCACAAAGGAAAACAATGTTGATTGGATGGATGTCAGATGGCTCATGTGATGTCACATCAGACAACTAGGTGGGATGCCCAACTTCGTTGATTTTGGCGAGCAAAGTTTGACGTCGCCTGGTTTTGGAGTGCATTTGGGCAGAGAGTGCAAATATGGTTTAATGTTTCTAACATATTAATAAAAATTGGTCTAAAATTTGACCTTCATTGTTGTCTATTAATAAAAATTGGTGTGGCATTCATATTTCAATTTTGTACATCGAGAAATTTGTAAAATTCAATATTTCAAAGTAAATTTTAAACTTTATTCTTTTAGATAGTTCTCTTATTTACTTAACTCTTCCATATATCTGCCATAACCTTTTACTTTGGGTGATAGAGCCATGATTATTTTGTCCATATTTGAGGGAGTTATAGCTTAGAGACACTTCCCCCAAGTTACTATTGTTTCACTAATGCCAAATCATTTTTAGGGATTTAAATGAGGACTCACAAATTGCTGAATATCTTGGAGAAGGGAACGACCTCTCAGGCATGAGGGCCGAATTTCTATCAGAGAACTCCTCAATTTTGTTATAATTTCTAATTTTAGGTTATAAAAAAGTTTCTTTGATTCCAAATGCTATGGAAATAAGTACAAAAATTTTTTGATAAGACCCTTATAGATGAATTTTTTGTTTGAATTTTCAAGGTGCCAAAAGTCACAAAAATTTACTAGTGCCAGAGGGAGTCAAAGTCTCATGACAACGAGTAGTGCTTGCTGTTGCGATGATATCGGGCATCGCTTACCAAGGTAGTGATGTCATATGTCACCGGCCAACAACAACACTAGCAAACATTATGCATTGAGTGCAATTATGTCAGGCATCGTAGCACCGATGGGAGTCACACATGGTTTGGTGCGACATCGGGCATCACTTTCCCGCTGAGACTTTGCCAAAAATTTGGCTAAGAAATTTGTCGTCAAAATTCGAACACGATAGTTTGTGCAAGTGGGAGTCGTTGCGACGTCGGGCGTTGCACACCGACCAACACTTAGAGAATTTATCTAAGTGCTCAAAGTTGCACATTCCAAAAGTGATGTTGGAAGTCGCACACTCACTTGTGCGATAATGAGATTTACCCAGCAAGACGACGATTGTTGTCTTTTGACACTTAGACAAAAAATGCAAGAATCAACCGAGTTTAAAGACCTTCAAATCTAAATATGAATGCAGAAAGCGGCTTCAAAAACTTAACTCAAACACTTAAGAGCAGGACAATATGAGATGTAGAGAAATTAAATAGAACAATCCGAACACTCAAAAATATGGCATAAATATTATTTATATAGATGAAATGGATTACAGGGTACCTCAATTGAGGATTTACAAACTTTTGCAAGAGCAATTGTTGGATAAACTAGAAGCTAACAATACTGAGACTATTGCTCGAAATAGATCCAGATCTGCTTCTCTACTCACTAATTTGCTCTTCTACTACTACTCTACATCTAGCTACATCAATCACAAAATGTCAGCTACCCAAGGGTTTATATAGCTGGTCTTGGAACACAAAGGTGAGAAAAACACTCCAACCTGCACGAAGGAAGATTAACTATGATAGGACACAGGACACATATGTCATGCAAGAAATATCAGAGATGATGATTCATGTTAGAGGGTGTAAAGCAGGTTTAATATTTCTAACACCCTCCTTTAAACCTGATTTCATGAGAACTTTGACACCCAATTACTCTCGCAATCTGCTGAAGTCTTCCTCCTTCAAAGGCTTTGTGAAAATGTTAGCTATCTGCTCCTTGGATCTACAAAATTGTAGCTAAATTTCCTCACTCCTCACTAGCCCTTTGATGAAGTGATACCGAATATCGATGTGCTTTGTGTGATCATGGAACACTGGATCCTTCGATAGTGCTATGGAAGAGTTGTCACAAAATATAGTTGTCGTACCTTCTGGTGGATGGTTCAGTTCACCCAAAAATCTTCGCAGCCAAACTTCCTGGCATACGGTTGATGTGGCGGTGATGTATTCTGCTTCAACAAAGGACAATGCAATAATCGGTTACTTCTTGGATTCCCATGAACTGCTCCTAAAATGAGATGGAAGGTATACCCAGAGGTGCTCTTCTGATCATCTGTACTACCAACCCAATCATTATCTATGTAGCCCACCAATTCGAGCTAATCTTGCCTAGCATAGAAAATGCCATGGTTCCATGTCTCATTGACATAGCGTAAGATCTGCTTACCTGCTTGCCAATGCGTGTCCTTTGGAGTATCCATAAATTGGTTGATCAAGATGACTCTAAACATCATTTTTGGCCGAGTTGCAGTCAGATACATCAGACTGCCAACTAGTCACTTAAACAGAGTTGGATCGACATTTCTCCCAGAGTCCAACTTGCTTAGCTTCAAAATCATAGCAATAGGTGTGATGGCAGGTTTGATGTCCTCCATATTGAATCACTTCAAGACATCCTTCGCATACTTACCCTGATAAATGAAGATGCCATCTATTAATTGGTCGAGTTCCGTTCTGAGAAAATACTTCATTAGCCCTAAGTTTGTCATCTCAGACTCCATTATTGTTCTGAATTGGTCAAATAGGACATTGTTGTTGCCAGTGTAAATCAGATCATCCACATACAGGGAGACGATTATGAGCTCCCCTACTTCATTTGTCTTCAGGTACATGGTGTGCTCATACGGGCATTTGATGAACCCGTTCTCCTAAAAGTAGTTGTCAATCTAGTTATACCAAGCCTTGGGTGCCTACTTCAAACCATACAGGGCCTTCTTCAGCTTCAGGACTTTGCCCTCCTGACCTTCAATATTGTAACCTGGTGGTTGGTGTATGTAAACCTCCTCCTCCAAAACACCTTTGAGGAAGGCTAACTTGACATCCATTTGGTAAAAACTCTAGCCCTTCTGAGCTACTATTGCTAGGATCATCCTGACTTTTTCAAGTCGGGCTATAGATGCATACACATCATGGTAGTCAACGCCTGACTTTTGCTTGTAGTATTTTACCACCAATCTAGTCTTATGTCGATCAACTTCACCTTGGGTGTTGAACTTCATCTTATACACCCACTTGAACCCAATTTTCTTCTTCCCCTTTGGAATATCTACAAGTTGCCATGTGTCATTCTTCTCAATGGCATCTATCTCCTCATCCATCGCCTTCACCCACTTCTGATTCTGACTTGCATCTTCAAACTCCACTGGATCACACTTAGTAAAGAATGCAAAGTCAGAATATTCCTCATCTTGATGAGTACGGGTTTCCTCATAGATGTCTTGCAAGCTCCTCATTTTTTTGAGTGTCACCAAATTTGATATCCTTCTTGCAAGTGGAGGTGTAGACACCAAAACAAAACCAATCTAATCATGTGGATACAAGCATTGACCGAATTGGTATATATAGCCCCTAGGGCATCCCCTAGAGGTTAAAAAATGGTCCTAACCACTCCCAAAGTAGTTTTGGAAGGTCAAAGGTAAATTTGGAATCTTTCAAGCACCCTTCTCCTTAATCATTCCACCTTGGGGTGATTATAATGCTATTCACCCCACCCTAGGATGATTAGCAGCAATCGCTCTAGGGTGGGACGAATAGTAGGTTTGACGGGAAAAAAGTCAAACCTTGACAAATGGTAGCACAAATCCTCCACTCAACTCCACCTTCAATGCATGGGAGTGTGAGTGAGCATTTCAAAGCTCAAAGAGGTAGTCATGGAGCCCTTAATCAGGGAGGAATATTCTCTCCCCTGGCAAGGCATGATGGCCAAGTGGCGCCTCTGCATGCACATTCAAAGTAAACCTTCAGGTCTATAAAATGGTGAGTCTTTTCACCCCAAAAATAGGATAGAGCAGGAGCATTTGGAGCAATGGAGTGCTACCAAATTACATCCTCACCCCTCACTTGTGCTTCTTACATCCTTGATCTCTCTTTTGGAAGGGAGGTTATTAGGTGAACATTGGAAGCACAATATGGACCCAAAACCTGAACATTTGGCCACAATACCCCTCCCAATTTGTTTACACAACCCCCTAGGAGGTTTTGGACCCATTCCAAGTGGATTTGTGTCAAAACCAAGCCCCAAAAGATGGGCGTCCTGCCCCCGGGTGCCCCCTGCATTGTTGCAATCCTAATCGCCCCACTCCAAAGCGATTAGAAATCTATAGCAAATTTCTTCATTGTTTCTTTTGAATCTTATTTTATGTCATTCATATATGCTTCCATTAAAATTTCATGCCATTCCGATAAGTTTTGACTATGTTTTCATTATTTTTTTCTTTCACTAACATACAGGGAGCATCTTTAGATACAGGGCGATCGGGGCTGAATCTACAAAATCCTACCTATTGGGTCATCTCAAAATGTCCTATTTTGCCTAACCCCAAATTTATAGGTGTTTTGTAGGCCTCTAGATGGGACATTTAGGAGGTTGCTTTCTAACATTTTATGATAGTCCTAATCATCCCACCCCGGAGTGATTAGAATTCTATAGCAAATTTCTCGACTATGTGTTCATGATGGTTTTTTCATTCTTCTATCCAAATTTCATCTTATTTTGACATGTTTTGATTACCATTTTAATTATTTCATGCATGCATTGATCTAAGGCCTTGGGGATTGTATGTTTCCCTCCATACGTAGGTGCTATTAATTGTTTTGTTGTTTCTCTGAATGTAGGATCTCGACATCAAAGGGGTAGAAAGGAACTACAGATGCATTCACACAAGCGACGGTGACATTTGGCCCACCCATTTCAAATGTGGGCATACGAAAGATCTCGAAGGGAAGCGTACCATCCGTGGTGTAACAAAACTATATCTAATGCTCCTAGCCCCTAAAAGGAAGGAGACGTATTGTAAGCTGATCTCAAAGAAAAATTAATAAAAATAAGGGCTGCACTTTACATTTGCTTTATATCTCATTTCAGTTCGTTTGTTTTCCATTTTCATGCACTTTAGTCCTTTCTTCATTCGTAGGACTTAGCGTTACATTTTCTTTTGTTTGCATCACACCTAGTATGCCATTGCTTCCGTATCCTCGTGCTTTTAGTGGCAATCATGGTGGGACCCTATCCCCTAATTTTGGGATCAAAATTATGATCAAAAATTTGTGTTTTTGCTTGCAGGTGTTAATCCTTCAAGCGCTAGACTACTGCTCGTGCCACCCTATGATGAATACAAACTAGAATTTGTGCCACCCCGGGATGAATAAGGCATTCATCCCACCCTGTGATGAATACAAATCTTCTATTCATCCCACCCCAGGACTATTAGCTCTCTATGTATTTTTTGAGCAAAAACTTAGTGGCATCTTGTGTGGACAGAAAAGAGGTAGTTTTTCTAAACACTCTGTAATTTTTTGTCTCTATTTTTGTGATTTTTCTATTTATTTGCTTGTATAAGAAATTTTACTGCATGTTTTCTTTCTTTGCGCAAGTAAAAAGAACCCCACACACCATGTGATAATATAAACATCAAGGAGTTGGTCGTAAAACCCCAACACTTGATCAAGACCAATGGTGGATTTCATCACCACCTTGGCTTGAATTTTTGCATACATAACCCTAATCGCTACTATTGTTACTCGTAAATCCTGATGAAAGCTGACCAAGTGTAGCTGGGATGATTTCCAGCACATGAGGATAAGTCTTCTATGGTAGGTGTCAAAAATAGGGCAATTCCCCTTTTGTACCGCCTATGTTCCATGTACTGTTCTGCTCTCGCGTACCAATAGTTTCCCTCACATAAGGGCGGGTATATTGAGAGGTTCAGTATAATGGCCTGGCAGTGGTATATTGAAGGGGCGACCATTTTGGGAGATATAAGAGCCCTCATATTGCATGTACAACAAAATTTTCTTTACAAGGATTTCAAAACAAAAATCAAAACACACTAAACCAAATCTAGGGCACACCTTTAATCTATAAATGAGATAATCACTTCTTTGCTTGTGTGGCTCCTGTTTGTTTAGTGTAGCATAATTTTTTTTAAAGAATATAAAAACCTACATATCTTGCAGAGAGACACCACCATGGTGTACACCCATAGCCAAGCCCAATCACGGGTAGAAGCTGTGAAAAGTGTACAAGCGGGCACAAGTCACCTCTGCTATAGCCCCAAGGACTTGGTCATACCACCTTGGCAGCCTGACCCACAAAATGGTCCACATCATACCATGATGGAACGAGACTATAGAGGCACCCATTCAAGGGGCACACCCATGCAACATAGACCCTTTCAATAGGAGTCCATACATGTGGCACTCAACATATATGGGAGGGCTCCCTTAGACACTCATTATGATTGGCCACCGTGATATGAAGAGCTAGAACAATATAGGGTCCATAAGGAGGGGCCACATGATTACATCATCCCTCCTCTACCCCTTATTATTGTCAAAAACAATAGGCCAAATCCAGAGTGCAAGGCTCTTAAGATAGGGCGAGCCAAATTTGCCCGCCCCTTTCACATATACAAAATGGAACATGAGGAAAATCACTACATTCCTCAAGAGCAATACATAGCATGGGAACAATGTGCTTTCGCACCTGCTATTTATTAGGATCACCTATTGGGCCAGAGCCTCGGGTGAATGTTACTAACCTCAATAGAGGGAAGCGACCTATAGATATCTCGGATCACCACGACTGAGATAGATGTGTAGGGGAGGCATCTAGGCCTCCTATGCCCAAGATGGTGGAACAAATCAACTTGGCATTTGCCAAACATACCACCCGCCAAGAGAAAATCACCCAGCTTGAGAAATACCAATAATAGTTAGAGCACCTGTATCACCTTATCAAAGAGTGCATTCGACATCAGATAGATGAGTTGCTCCAAAACGCTATGCCTGAGAAGGTCCCAACCTCTCGCACGCATAGGATAGAGTTGTATGAGAGGCACAACCCCTTGGTGTGAGACAGGTATCAATGACCTTATCAAGTGTTGCCTCCAAGACCTCCTAGACTTGAGCGGGAGACCACCCCTAGAGCCAATGATGGGCACCCTCCTTGGGCACCCACCCATGTTTATAGGTCACGCCCAGGAACTCCTCAAGAAGCCTATGAGGAATTTGAGCAAGAAGAAGAGTGGGCTGAAATGCCCTACCAAGGTAGGGGGGCGCTACCCGGTTGCCCCTCCATAGGCCTCAATTTCCTCATAATTCACAACGGGAACAAGCCAGGGAGGAAGAGATCAAATATTTCGATGCATAAAAAGCACTGCTAGAGTGCTTAGAGTTCGTGGAGACCAAGAATTTTGGGCCCCAAAAGCCCATTTTACACCAGCTCCACAGTCACCCGGTGCATCCCTCAGTGCTTGCACCCCCATACCCTGAACACTTCAAAATGCCTAAATTGGTAATCTTTAGAGGGGATGAGGATGCCCAAGAGCACGTGACAAGATTCTTGAGCCAATGCTTTGGCATTCAGGACAATGATGCTTTGATTCTAAGAACATTTATAACCACGTTCGTAGGCCCTGCCTCAGATTGGTTTACCTAGTTGCCGAAGCATAGCCTCAACAACCTAGACCAGCTAGTGGACACGTTCCTTGAACGTTTTGCCTTCAATACCAAGAAGAAGGCATCATTGAGTGACCTAGCTAGCCTCAGTCAGTATGAGGAAGATACCATGGTATCTTATGGAAATCGGTGGAGGACATTGCTTTCAAAGCTACCTTACCTCCCTCCCATGGCCGACCTGACCAAAATGTTCTCAAAGAGTTGTTTGAGGTTGATCTCCATGCTATTATAGTTGTAGCAATTTGCCACTATTGAGGAAGCCCTAGCACAATCTAGAATCATAGAGGACATCAAGATACAAGATGGTGATATTGCCAAGCCACGCAAGAAATAGTGGCCCAAAAATGCCAAAACTAGGTCAACGCAACCGAAACCCACCATGGTTAATCAGGTTGCTATAAAACATACCTAAGCCTGCTCAAGCAACACAGCCCCAAAATTCTAATTATTAGGAAGTTCCTCTTGACACCTATGAAAAGTAAAATCATAGGCAAGAGCAAAATCAGCAACATCACCCTAGGCGACAATTCATACCCTTCATAGAGTCTAAAGACTCCTTGTTTGACCGCTTGTCTTCGGTAAACCTGATAAACCTGCTAGAAATTTGACCTATAGAGCCCAACAAGCCAAAACCCAAGGGCTATAGGGAAGACTTGTACTGTAGATTTCATCGACAGAAAGGACATGACCTTTACGCATGTTGGAAGTTTGAAAGCTTAGTGTAAGACCTAATAGACAACAAAATGCTAGCGATGGATAATCCCGTGAAACCAAGAAACCAATAGATGGAGGACTTCAAAGACCCCCTACCTGCCCATGATGCACAGGAAAAGACTTTAAAAGTCACTGAGGTGACACAAAACTGCCCCATGCAGGGGTATGTGGGGATGATAAGCATAGTGACTCGAAACAAGAGGTACCTATAGACACCAAAACAGCACCAATCCGATTATGTGACTACAAACACTGATCGCATTGACACACACAGCCTTCAAGGCAGCCCTCAGAGGTCAAACAGTGGCCCTAGCCACTTACACAGCAGTTTTGGAAGGTACCAATCCGGTTACATGACAGTGCTTTGGTTATTTCCCATTTGCTTTCTTCGACCGTTTCGCCTTCCCTGGTGAGAAGGCCCAACTATCGAATGTATCCTCCAAGTCCGGCTCAAGCTTTTAACACTTAAGCAAATGCTGCACTTAAGCAAATGTTGCACTTAGGCAAATGTTGCCTATCGCGATATCACGACGATCGTGATAGCGACGTCGCGACTATCACGATATCGCGATGGTCACGATATCGCGACTGTCGTGATGTCGCACTATCGCAATATCATGACGATCGTGATATCAACGGATGTAACGTTGCTGTCACGATGTCATGACTGTCGTGATATCACGATAGCTCCTACCACTGCGCCCTGTTTCCCTTTTGGTGTCGTGATATCGCGACGTCACGATATCGTGATAAAAACTTCGCATGTATGCCTGGGCAGACTTAAACCAATCAAAGGCAGATTTTAAGCATTTGAAAGCAAACATTAAACCATTGAAAGCAAACATTAAACCATTAAAAGTGGACATTAAATGAGTGACAGCCGAAGATAGTCAATTATTGCCTCCTGCCGTGCATGCATGCGTAGGTGGGCAGATTGGCAGTTAGAGGACTGTCACAAAGGCAGTCATGTAAGCCCAAGTCAGGGAGGAGTCTCCTCCCTCTTGGGAAGGCATGGCCGCCATGTGGCATCCCTACGTGCCCTTCCAAAGAGACCCCATGGGTCTATAAAATGGTGGACTTTTCCCACCCAAAAGAGGACAAGTTGGTAGACATTTTAAAGTAATGAAGTGCTACCAAATTGAACACCCGATTGCACTCCTTTTCGATTCATCTCTTCTACACCCGTAATCTCTTTCGCAAGAGAGGTTATTGGGTGGCTTTTAGAAGCGTGGATCCGGACCTAAACCCGACATTTTACCACATTTGATCCATCAATTTGATGACACCACATTCTCTGAGATTTTGGGCCCATCCCTAGTGGATTGGCGTCAAAGTCAAGTTTTAACGGGGGCGGCCCGCTTGGGCACCCCACACTTTTTGTTAGTTGCATGTTAGTCTATTCTGTCATTGCATGTTTATCCTGCATTACGTTCTATGCTTTTTAGATAGCTCACAATCTAGATTTTAGAAGACCTCTATCGAATATTATCATGCTCTCATGGCTTTAGCTATCCCACTAACTTGTAGGTAGCGACGTCTAATTGGAATGCAGATCGGCTGACTGTTTAAATAGTTTATCGAATATATCCTGCATTACGCTTTATGTTGTTTAAATAGTTCACAATCTAGATTTCAGAAGATATCTATCGAATATTATCATGCTCTCGTGGCTTCTGCTATCCCACTAACTTGCAGGTAGCGACGTCTAATTGGAATGCAGATCGGCTGACTGTTTCAATAGCAATGGCCCTCTGGTAAAGTTTTATGGTTTTTGTCGAACGTGCAAGTCGTTTAAAATCATTTTACTCATCGATTTAGCTAATATTTTACATGTATCTTTTATCATTTTTAGAGAACAAGTTCTTCTTCTTTGCAACAGGTGCTACTAACAAGGTCATTGTGTCTCTGAACGCAGGATAAATAGCGAGAAGCAAGGATTCATCAGCATAAGCGGTGGCAACACTTTGGCCCGCCCATTTCAAATGTGGGCATGCGGAAAGAAGATCACTATTCACTTTTTGTAATGGAAACATGCTAACTCTCCTAGCCCCTAAAAAGGGAGGAGATGTATTGTAACCGAGTTGGAATCACATTAATATAAAAGGGTTGTGCTCTTGCTTTCTCCTTTTACGTTTGGTTTTGATTCGATTATATCCACTTTATTTCATGCATCAAGTTAGTTAGTTTACATTGCAGCAATTAGTGTTTCTTTTTATTTTCGGAATCTCATGCTTTCAGTGGCGATCACGGTGGGACCCTGTCCCCTATTTTTTTTTTAGATTCAGAAATTGATTGAAATTTATGTTTTTGTGCTTAAAGGTACCGGGCCGAATCAGAAACAACCGATTTGGGTGGAAAAGACAGCCGATTTGAGCAGAAAAGAGGTAAGGTTCCAAAACTGTACCTGTCATTTTTTTTTATTATTATTTTTTGTTTCTATTTTTCTGTCAACTTTTACTTGCTTAGGGAAAGTTGTTTATGCTTGTTTCATTTTCATTAAATAAAATGAACCCCACACACATCACGTGGTAAATTTAAACCAAGGAGCTGGTCGTAAGACCCTAGCCCTTGAGCAAGACCAATGGTGGGTTCATCACCACCTTGGCTTGGATTTGCATCCATTTCCCCGATTGTCACTGTTGTTAGGCGTAAATCCTGATGAAAGCTGACCGAGTGTCGTTGGGGTGATTCCCATGCATGCGAGGATAAGTCTTCTATGGTAGGTGTCATTAACAGGACAATCCCCCTTCCGTACCGCCTATGTTCCACGTACCATCTGCTCTCACGTACCTATAGTTTCCCTCTCGTAAGGGCGGGTATATAGAGAGGTTGGTATATCGGTCCGACAATGGTATATTGAAGGGGCGACCATTTATGGGAGTCATATGAGCCAACATTATGCATTTAAACGTTCTTCAAAACTTGCAAAAACAAAACAAAACATCAAAATGCACTAAACCAGTTTAGGACACACTATTAATCCTTAAAAGAGATAATCACTATTTGTGTATGTGTGTGTTCATTTCTGCTTAGTGTAACAAAAAGAAAAATCATCATAAACGAGATAAAAATCTGCTTAGCTAGTAGAGAAGCACCACAATGGTGTACACCCATAGCCAAGCCCAATCAAGGGCGGACGCTGTGAAAGGTGCACAAAGAGAGGGCGCTGGTCGCCTTCGCTTTAGCCCTGAGGACTTGGCCATACCGCCTTGGCGGTCTGGCCTACAAGAGAGTCCACATCAGGCCACATCAAGAAGGAATTATTGGGACCCTCCTCTGTGGAGTTTGCCCATTCAACACAACCCCTTTCGGGAAGAAGCTTTACATGTAGAACTCGATGTAAATAGAAAATCGCCTTTTGAGGCTAGATCTGAGTGGCCACAGCACGATGAAGCGCTAGAGAGGCACAGTGTCCATGAGGAGAGACAACATGAATACGGTACCTCTCCTTTGCCTCCCATTAGAACAGAAAGACAAAACCCAGAGCGCAGGGCTCTCCACACAGGGCGAGCTCACTCTGCCCGCCCCTTTCACACCCATGAAAGGGAGTACGAGGAAGACCATCGCATTCCTCGGGAACAACATACAGCATGGGAACCTTGCATTTCTGCACCTGCTAGATATCATGGTCACCCATCGAGGCCAGAGCCTCAAGTAAATGCCGCCTACCTCGACAGAGGGAAGCGACCCATTGAAATTTTAGATCATCAAGATCAAGGCAAACACATAGGAGAAACATTCAAGCCTCCTGAGCAAAAGAGGGCGGACCAAATTGACCCGGCAGTCGCCAGACATGCCGCCCACCAAGCCCGAATCATGCAGCTTGAGCAAGGTCATCAGGAGTTAGAGTACTTATACCGCCTTAATAAAGAGCGCATGCAGCGCGAAGTGGATGAGTTGCGCTATAAACTCCCTGAGAGGGTGCCAACCCCTCGCACCCAAAAGGTAGAACAATATGAGAGGCACAACCCTTTGGTGCAGGACAGGTCTCCGTGACCTCGTCAAGCTTTGCCTCCGAGACCTTATAGACCCGAGAGGGAGGCCACTCCCCAAAACAATGATGGGTACCCTCAGCGGGGACTCAATCAGGGTCATAGGTCTCGCCCAGAGACTCCTCAAGAAGTTTATGAGGAGTATGAACCAGAAATAGAATGGGCCAAAATGCCCCATCAAGGCGGGAGGGCTGCCATTCGACCACCCCCCCATAGGCCTCCAGTCTCCCATAACTCACAACGGGAGCAAACAAAAGAGGAAGAAATAAAATCTTTCGATGCATACAAAGCGCTATTAGAGCGTTTGGAGTCTATGGAGACAAAAGCTTCTGGGCATCAAAATCCCACGTTACGTCAACTCCACAGTCATCCAGTGCATCCCTTAGTGCCCACACCTCTTTACCCTGAACATTTCAAGTTGCCTCAATTGGCAGTCTTTAAAGGTGAAGAGGATGCACAAGAACATGTCACAAGATTCCTGAGCCAATGCTTCGGCATTCAAGATAATGATGCATTGTTGCTTAGGACATTCATAACCACATTTGTGGGCCCTACCTCGGATTGGTTCACACAGTTACCAAAACACAGCATAAACAACCTAGATCAATTAGTAGATGCGTTTCTTGAATGCTTTGCCTTCAACACAAAGAAGAAGGCATCACTGAGTGATCTGGCCAGCCTCAGGCAATATGAGGAAGAGACAATGGCAGCATACGGGAATCGATGGAGGGCTTTGCTTTCTAAGCTACCCTACCTTCCCCCTATGTCTGACCTCACATAGATGTTTGCACGGAGTTGCTTAAAATCAATCTTTGGGCTATTGTTGCTGCAGCAATACGCCAGCCTAGAAGAAGCTTTGGCGCAAGCCAGAGTTATAGAAGAGATCAAAATAGGCGAGGGCACAATCACCAAGCCTAAAAAGAAAGAGTGGAACAAAACCACTAAGACCGGGACTACGCAATCACAACCTGCTATGGTTAATCAAGTTGCGATAAATGTCCCCAAGCCTGTACAAGAAATACAGCCCCAAAAGGCTAATTATCAGGCAATGCCTCCTAGTTATGAAAGAGATAATAAAAAATAGGAGCAAAATCAGCAGCGTCACCCTAGGCGACAATTCACCCCTTATGCGGAGTCTAGGGACTCCCTATTTGACCGCTTGTCAGCGGCAAATTTAGTCACCCTTCCAGAAATCCAAACTGTAGATCCTAATGCTCCCAAGCCTAAGGGATACAGAGAGGAATTATATTGTAGATTCCATAGGCGAAGGGGACATGACCTGAATGGATGTTGGAAATTCAAGGGATTAATCCAAGATTTGATCGATAATAAAACATTGGCCGTGGACAACCCCATAGCACCAAATAATCAACAGATGGGGGTATTCAAGGACCCTTTGCCTGCCCACGAGGCACAGGCAAAACCTCTTCAGGTCAATGAGGTGCGACAGAATCTTCCCATGCAAGGATTTGTGGGAATGATCAGCATAGTGACCAGGAACAAAAAGTACCCAGGAGTTGCCCCCGAGGTAGCTACAAGGGAAGTTCCAACAACGTCGCAGCCTCAACAACGCCCTGTGCAGTTGCCTCCGCCTAGACCCGAGGTCATGATACGGACCAAACTCACGCAGATTTTGCGGACCACATCGGCTAGGCTTTCCATTTATGAGCTTATTCAACAGTCAACACCCCATAGAGAAGCTCTCATGGAAATTCTGAAAGCCATCGAGTTACAGCCTCACGAAGCGGATTCTTTCAACAACTTCGTGGGACATGTGAAACGATGTACGGAGCCGGTCATTACCTTTAGAGAGGATGAAGTTAAAACAATATCGAATGACATGGCAGATCCACCCCTGCACGTTATCGCGCGGGTCAACGGGATCCCGTACAAGAGAGTGTTGGTAGATACTGGCTCGTCCAGTAACATCATTACCACTACAGCATTAAAACATCTGAAGTTGCCAGCCTCTCATATCATGGCTTCCACATACACACTGCGAGCATTCAACGATGCAATATGCTCGACAGTCGACACAATTGTTCTGCCTATCCAGGTAGGACAAAAGACAATACCAACATTGTGCCATGTTTTGGAAGGCGAGATGGCTTACAACATACTGCTAGGGCGGCCATGGATCAGGGACATGAAGTGTGTCCCTTCGATCGCTCACCGAGTGTCTAAAGTATGCATTTGAAGGAGAAGTTCATGTAGTCCCGATGGACTTAGAACCCTTCAAGTATTGCAATGCGGTGCAATTAATGCCTCAATCGACCCTCCCTTCAACGCATTTGGATTTCTAGTTAAATCCATCTAAACAGGGTCCAATACCGTAGGCACCACTGGTGACCAAAACATCAAAATCCCAACCAGGTGAGTCTTCATCATCTGCTCCTTCACTACCAATGCCACCTGTCATGGCTAAATAGAAGGACAAGGGAAAACAGATCCTGGAAGAGGCTCAGCCCCTAGAAGAGGGGTTGCCAACAATATCAACAGTATCAACAGAAGAAACACCTAGCACAACGAAAGCTGAGACTCCTAACCCACCAAACATGGAATGGACTCAAGAAGGACTCCCGTTCCCTCCCTCCCAAGCATCAACAATCACTATTGAAATGGCCAATACAGGCCTGGGGGAGTATCTAGTGCAGAATGTTGTGGCAACGCCCGCATTAGAATCGAGTACAGGACATGGGGAGACCTCGCCTTCCCATAGGAATAGTTGTTCCTCTAGGCTACCCACCAAACCAGGACAAATTTTGTGTATGGGGGCCTTGATCATGGTCTTGAACCATGCAAGCAAAAGGACGAAGACGAAGAGCCTTTTGCTGAAAATATCAACTATCTGTCAAACCCGGACTTCGCTCTAAGATATCTCGGCCAATGCAATTGGCATGGATACGGGCTAGGCAGATATGAGCAAGGGATGCGTGTCCTTTGCCAACCAAGATATCAGATGCCATATGATAAGTCGGGAGTAGGGTTCAACCACCCCCTGCCCTTAGACATCTTGGTAGAAAACATGCAAGGCCTAGAAATAGGCAACAAGGGTGGATTGGCATCAGATCCTTATGCCAACCCAAATACAGAATATACATTGGGAGATTACCTCCCATGGTCAACAAACACCCTTGGCAACATCAGTAATCCCTCTCCTTTGCTAGAGAGAGGTGAAAGTTTGGACACTAATCCCCAAAGAGAACATAAACGGTGTCCGGACATCTTTTTGAAGTTGTTCCCCTTAGAGGTTCCAGTTGAGTCAATACAGTGTCAAGAGAATCAGGTCCCTCCACCAAGAGTGGAACAACCGCAATGGGACCAGATTAATTTGTTGGAACAAGGAGAACCCTCAACGTCGCAAACAGTTGTTGAAGAAAATGAACATTTTTGGATCTCCGAAAGTGATTCAGAAGATGAGACTGAGATGGACTATCTCAATCATGCGCGACGGCACAATCGCCCTTTAACTCATGAAGATCTAATGGGACAATTAGGCATAAGGTTAGGGCATGAGTGGTATGTAGACCCAGCGGGGTGGGACCAAGTGTTGGATCCGTGGCTCCAAATCTACGATGAGCACCGTCCACCCCGAGACCCTATCATGACATCAGTGCCGAGAGAAGACCCTGTCTTCCTATCAGCACATAGGGCCGATCCGTTCGTGCCCGTTCCCTTAGAGCCAGATCCAGAGTATAGGGAGCATCCAGAATGTTCAAGGTATCATACCCACGGTAATGGAGACCAAATTCATTCCATCCACATGATCTCCATTGATTTGACCGCACCCATCCACAATCCGGCCGATCCAGCACGGTCATTGCATCTAGACACAGATGCCATCGACTGGGATCACGTCAATTCACCTTTATCACCATCAGAGTACTGGCCTTTCGGTGAAATGCCTCATTTTACCCCAGGGACAACTCAGGATATTTTTCAGGCTGAAGAGGAACCCGAGGTTCCCAACGTAGATCTAAATTCAGCTAATGATATCCATTTGATCCCGACTCCACATCAGTTGGAGGACGGATCCCACATGTCAGTCGAGGAGACGACTGACGTAGATATCGGCATAGATCCAATGAATCCATAGATTCTCAAGCTGGGGGTAAGTCTTTCCCCCAAAGAGCAAGCCGACTACATTACCCTTCTCAAAGAGAAGAAGGAGGTTTTTGCATGGTCATACAGGGGATATGCCAGGACTAGACCCGCAGCTAGTCACGCATAATTTAACGCTTGATCCGACAATCAAGCCCGTAAAGCAAAAACTACGTAAGATGCACCCAACAGTGGCCTTGATGGTCAAAGATGAATTGCAAAAGCTATTGGATGCACAGTTTGTCATCTGCGTGGATTATCCGCCATGGTTGTCCAACATGGTTCCCATCAAGAAGCCCGATGGGAGGATTCGCATATGCACCGATTTTTGAGATCTAAACAAAGCGAGTCCTAAGGATGATTTCCCCTTGTCGAGCATCGATGCATTGGTAGATGCTACAACAGGTCACGAAATGCTCTCCCTCATGGATGGTTTCTCAGGATACAATCAGATTCGTATCAATCCTGAAGACCAACTAAAAATGGCGTTCACAATGCCTTGGGGGACATTTTGTTATAAGGTCATGCCTTTTGGCCTTAAAAATGCTTGGTGCCACCTACCAACGTGCCATGACGTACATCTTCCATGATTACATGCATAAAACTTTGGAAGATTACATGGATGATTTGTTAGCCAAGTCTCTTTTGTGCTCAAATCATATCGATGACTTAAGCAAGATCCTCGATCGCCTCATGGAGCATAAAGTTAGACTAAATCCCAAGAAGTGCGTATTTGGCGTCACATCTAGAAAACTCTTGGGTTTCATAGTCTCAAAGCGAGGAATCGAGGTGGACCCAAAGAAAGTCAAGGCAATCCTTGAAATGGTTCCCCCAACTACTATCAAGCAGCTCAGAAGTCTACAGGGAAAGGTCACGTCGATTAAACGCTTTATAGCACAATTATCTGACAAGTGCCGACCCATGAACAAATTATTGCACAAGGGGGTTACATTTCATTGGGATGACGAGTGCCAGTCAGCCTTTGATGAAATCAAACAATACCTGGCTTCGCCGCTAGTATTGGCACCACCTAGACCAGGAGTGCCATTCTACTTATACATCTCAGCTACTAAGGTGGCACTGGGCGCCATGTTAGCCCAGAAGAATGAACTTCACAAGGAACAGGCTACTTACTATCTTAGCCGCACCCTAGTCAGTTATGAACTTAACTATGCATACGTCGAGAAACTCTGCTTGGCAGTGGTGTTTGCTACCAAAAAGCTATGCCACTACATGCTGAGCAACACTACGTATGTTGTGTCTAAGGAGAATCCATTGTGATACATGATGAGTCATACTTATCATAGTAGTCGCACGACGAAATGGATCATGTTGTTGACGAAATTTGACATAGAGTTTATTGGATAGAAATCTATCAAAGGACAAGTCATAGCCGATCAACTAGCAGAGGCTCCTCTTGAAGACGATCAGCCTCTAGTCATAGAACTACCCGATGATGGGGTCTTCCATGTCTCAGAATCGCCAGATTTTGATGAGCTTGAGTCATAGGCCGACATAACCCTATTCTTCGATGGTTCTAAATGTGAGCAAGGTGGTGGCACGGGAATTGTATTCTTCACACCGTAGGGTGCTCCAATGCCCCTATCATTTAAATTAAACTTCTCGTGCACCAACAATAATGCAGAGTATGAAGCCTTGCTCCTAGGTCTTCAGACAACAATCACCATGAACATCAAATGACTGAATATCTTTGGTGATTCGTTGTTAATTGTCAATCAAGTCAAAGGGGTATATCAATGCAAATGCCCGATTTTGTAGGCTTATAAAGCCCTTGTGGACAAATTCCTGGCAAAACTTGAGTGGTATGACATCGAGGCACTCCCTCGATCATCGAATCATTTTGCGGACACAATGGCCTCCTTGGGGTCACTAATTCTGCAAGACCTTTCCGGTGATATGACAACCATTCAAGTCAAAACCTTATCGCAATCCATGATGGAGCGTGCAAGCTCAGACTTGACGCCAGGAATCCACATGATCCAGATTGAACCATCCTCGGATAAGTTCTCTCGAATCCAAGATCGTCTGAAACATGCCAACTGGGGGTCCTTGTTCTCCCCTACTCCCATTAATAGCAACACAACGCTATTCTTACAAGTTCTATCCCATTCAACGTTTGCTAGGGATGAACTTCAAGAGGGATTGGCTGTTCATACCGTCGAGGTTTCTGATCAACAGGACTAGTATTTACCCATTAGAGACTACCTCAAGTTAGGTAATCTCCCGCTTGGATTGACTCATGCCGCAAAATGAGCACTCAAGCAAAAAGCGGCTAAGTATGTCTTGATAGGAGACATTTTGTATCGTCGCAGCTATGAAGGAATCCTCCTTCGTTGCTTGGACCAACAAGAGTCCACTTGGGCGATCGCCCAAGCGCACGATGGTACATGTGGTGGCCACTTTAGTGGTATGGCCATCGCAAAGCGCATTCTTCGCATGGGCTATTATTGGCCATCTTTAGAGCGAGATTGTTGCGCATATGTCAAGAAGTGCGTGAAGTGTCAACATCATGCCAATTTGATGCACGTACCTTCCCAGGCCTTGCAGACAGTCCAGTCTGCTTGGCCATTCTCATAGTGGGGCTTCGATCTAATTGGAAAGATCTCCCCTACGTCGTCAGGCCGTCACACGTTTATCATAACGGCCACAGAGTATTTTACCAAGTGGGTGGAAGCGGTTCCGCTTACCTCTACGACAGGACCCCGCATTGTGGAGTTCATTTTACATAACATCATATGTCATTTTGGTATTCCATCCAAAATAGTCTCGGATAATGGGACGCCTTTCAAGAACAAAGACGTGCGTGCTTTGACCACAAAGTACAAGATTCAGCACAACTTTTTGACACCCTATTATCCGTAGGCGAATGGGCAAGCAGAGGCGTCAAACAAAATGCTAGTTGCCATCCTTAAAAAGACCGTCGTAGATAGTCATAAGGATTGGCACATTCAAATCCCACTTGCCCTATGGGCCTATCGCACTAGCATTCGGACACCCACTGGGGCCACTCCATTTTCACTCGTGTATGGCTCCGAGGCAGTCATGCCTCTAGAGTTGGAGATTCCTTCCCTGCGCATATCAATGTAGGAGTTCATCGATGATGACACTGCGTGGTAGGCTCGGCTAGACCAGCTTACGTTGCTTGATGAACGATGCGTTAATGCTCTCGAGCATTTACGTATTTATCAAGAGCGACTTAAGAAAGCTTACAACATGAAAGTTCACCTCAGAGACTTTCGGGTTGGTGATTTGGTTTTGAAGGAAAACCAACAGAATTCTAGTTTGCCGTCCCACCTAAGGGACAAGTTTGCGGCAAATTGGTTAGGTCCATATGTCATTGATAGCAAAATAGGACCCGGGACGTACCGGCTAGCTTCTCTTGATGGTATCAAGGAAACAGAACCCTTGAATATCAGTCATTTGCGACCATTTCATATCTAAGAGAGCCATATCCCAAAAATGCTCCAAGGATCCATAAAATCGCTTGGTCAATCCCAAAAATGCTCCAAGGATCTATAAAATCGCTTGGTCAAATCCCAAAAATGCTCCAAGGATTCTATAATCGCTTGGTCAAATCCCAAAAATGCTCCAAGGATTCTATAATCGCTTGGTCAAATCCCAAAAATGCTCCAAGGATTCTATAATCGCTTGGTCAATCCCAAAAATGCTCCAAGGATCCCTAAAATCGCTTGGTCAATCCCAAAATGCTCCAAGGATTTCCACAATCGCTTGGTCAAAAATAAGAAAAGTTAAAATTCAAAAATCATCAAAAAAAAAAAAAATTTGCATCTCATTTCTAGGCATACTCAAATTCATCAATAGAGAGCTCTTCTCGCACCTCATCTTCATATTCACAAAAATCAATCCATCAAAAATACAAAAATACATAGCCGCATTAAAGCATTGCATCCATACATTGCATATTTGTGGTCGTACAGGTCAAAGGCACCATAGGTCTGTAATTGCTCTGTTAGTCCATCTTGTTCCACTGTTCCATTTTACAAAAACAACAAAAACACCATGCATTGCTTTTTACCACACTAGAGTCAGTGGTCTTTTAATGTATCAAGAGTTTTCGTGATTCGGTCATCATTTTGCTCTTTAGCTACGTAATGTACCGAGTCAGACAGATTTTACGAAGGTAGAGTTACACTTGAAATACGCCTTGTTACGTAACATCCCAACACAAATTAAAACACATAAAAATTCCCAAGTTGTGTGAACGAAAGATGAAACCTGCGCAGTAATCCAGGTCACCATAAGTGAAACGGTTATCTTGCTCATCCCCCTGTGCGAATGGTTCCAGAATGCTGAGAATTGACAAAAGGACGAGCTCTTTCCTATCCATTCACCTTAATAAACAGTGGTTTTTACCACTACCAAATCCCAATCATAGTTGGTTCCCAAAGTTGTAAGGATTTGTACTACACGTCCCTACCAAGGATGGGTAGTCATCCCCAAGACCCAAAAGGGATCAACGCCATTCACAAACAAAATTCCAACAAATCATCATCCTAACACTTTCCATTCACCTTTGGTCTCCAAGTTGTAAGGATTCATACTATCCGCCCCTAACCAGGATGGGTAGTCATCCCCAAGGCCTAAAAGATCAATGCCCTTACTCCATAATCTCCATCACCCCCTTGGTTCCCAACGTCGTAAGGATTCGTACTACACGTCCCTGCAAAGGATGCGTAGTCGTCCCCAAGGCCACAAGGATCAAGGCCACTCACCAGCCCAAACTCACAATACTCAAAACACAAAATCAAATAACAGTGGTTATCACCACTATTCAAAATCCTCGCTCAAAAAGAATTAATAGAAAATAAACAGTGATTTTCATCACTATATAGACGAGCAACTTTCTAAATCATTCAGCCAACAAATATCCTGAGCTTGAATCCCTGGAATTCTCAGCATTCGAAAACCATCTAGGTGATCCTCATTACAGGTCTGGTTGACAGCCTATCTGGCAATGGTGGTATCCTACCCGCATGACGATATGTCTGTCACATTCGCTTTGCATGTGTGCAGACCAATGTTTGCATAAGGATGAGCTAGCTTATGGTATCCTGGATAACACCGCAGATTAATCTAACTAAATACAACAAAGGAGTTAGTGGAGCTAATTAGGTGATCCTCAATACGAGTTCGGTTGAAAGCCCATCTGGCATTGGCGGTATCCTGACAAATACCACATAAATGAACTCAATTGCACACACAGGGATGTGAAATAGCTTGGTCAAAAACAAGTCCGATTCATACCTTGTTCAAAAGTCTTGTAAGATAAAGTACAGTCATGGCTAGTAAGTTAAAACCGTCTGAGTCTCAGAAAACCTTAGCTACATTTCTAAACCAACTGCGCTACTTTTCATCCTTACAATACCATCAGAAAATACAAAAAAAAAAAAAAACCACATGTATACATACAAAGTCATGCATCACAACAATCGCCTAAAGACAAAATAACAGAGTTCTAAACAGTCTATGGTGCCATAGCCAAACATCACAAATTCTATTCATCCATTTCATTTCTGCATATCACATATAAATAAAAAACATTTGCATTCATCATAACATATGCATCCATCAAAATAAATCAACATACAACAATCGCATTTATCATACCATGTGCATACATCAATATAAAGTAGCATGCATCCATTAACATCAATCATTGTGCATAACATAAAATCATGACATATACACAAAGCAAGAAAATCAAAACAACAAAAACATCACAAAAATGCAACACAAAAACATAGCAATAAGCATTGCCGGACACAAGTGCTCTTGCACTTAACCTCTTGGCATAGAAAATCGATGTCGGGGCTCAAATTGTCACTCTCCTACTTCCCCAAGAAGGCTACCATAGCCGGACCGCTCCACGGGAAGACGGGTTTTCGACGATTTCACCCCATTATGGCATCACCAAAAGGGTTAACACCCACCAAAAATAGGTCCAAATGTCGGGAAATTGCACATGCTTAATGGTAAACCATCTAAAGGCACCCTTGCACAAGTCATCTTGGGTCAAGCGACTCGTCGCTTTTCTCATGAAGGTCATTCCCTCATCGATTCGTCGCTTGAGGGGGTAGTCACACTTAGTCACCAATCAACAAGCACACACCCAATCAAAGCAATGACATGCATTCAAAGAATCATTGACAAAGACAATCACGCTCCTGCTTGGGGCAATAAACAAGCAACAATCAAATTGATCAAACACTTGGCATTCCCGAAGCATGAACACAAGGTTCCCCTATGGACAAAAGGTTGCGCCCTTTGCCTAATCATGACTGATCAATGTCCAAGCTCAAGTCACACCTCACCAAAATAGGTTAACACTTGAAATCAAATTCCTTAGCTCGTCAGAAGCAAGGATTCAAGAATGCATGCCCTTTCCATACTTGGGGCATCAAAATTTGGTTAGGTTACCAAGAAACCCTAATCATTAGTGCTTTGGTTATCTATTTTTTGCTCAACACTGCGTCACCCGCAGCGCTTCCCAAAAAGGGGCATCTGTAGACACCAAAACAGCACCAATCCGATTATGTGACTACAAACACTGATCGCATTGACACACACAGCCTTCAGGGCAGCCCTCAGAGGTCAAACAGTGGCCCTAGCCACTTACACAATAGTTTTGGAAGGTACCAATCCGGTTACATGACAATGCTTTGGTTATTTCCCGTTTGCTTTCTTCGACCGTTTCGCCTTCCCTGGTGAGAAGGCCCAACTATCGAATGTATCCTCCAAGTCCAGCTCAAGCTTTTAACACTTAAGAAAATGCTGCACTTAGGCAAATGCTGCCTATCGTGATATCGCGATGGTCGCGATATCGCGACGGTCGCGCTGTCGCGACGTCGCGACTGTCATGATATCGTGCGATATCACGACGGTCGTGACGTGATATCATGATATCATGATAGTCAGCGATATCATGACGTATGTCACGATATCGCGATAGTCATGACGTCGCGATGTCGCGATGTCGCGATATCGTGACAGCTCCTACCACTACGCCCTGTTTCCCTTTTGGTGTCGCGATATCGCGACATCGCGATATCACGACAAAAACTTTGCATTTATGCCTGGGCAGACTTAAACCAATCAAAGGCAGATTTTAAGCATTTGAAAGCAAACATTAAACCATTGAAAGCAAACATTAAACCATTAAAAGCAGACATTAAATGAGTGACAGTCGAAGACAGTCAATTATTGCCTCTCGTCGTGCATGCGCGCGTAGGTGGGCAGATTGGCAGTTAGAGGAGTTGTCACAAAGGCAGTCATGTAAGCCCAAGTCAGGGAGGAGTCTCCTCCCTCTTGGGAAGGCATGGCCGCCACGTGGCATCCCTGCGTGCCCTTCCAAAGAGACCCCATGGGTCTATAAAATGGTGGACTTTTCCCACCCAAAGGAGGACAAGTTGGTAGACATTTTAAAGCAACGAAGTGCTGCCAAATTGAACACCCGATTGCACTCCTTTTCGATTCATCTCTTCTACACCCGTAATCTCTTTCGCAAGAGAGGTTATTGGGTGGCTTTTAGAAGCGTGGATCCGGACCTAAACCCGACATTTTACCACATTTGATCCATCAATTCGACGACACCACATTCTCTGAGATTTTGGGCCCATCCCTAGTGGATTGGCATCAAAGTCAAGTTTTAACGGGGGCGGCCCGCTTGGGCACCCCACACTTTTTGTTAGTTGCATGTTAGTCTATTTTGTCATTGCATGTTTATCCTGCATTACGTTCTACATTGTTTAGATAGCTCACAATCTGGATTTCAGAAGACCTCTGTCGAATATTATCATGCTCTCGCGGCTTTAGCTATCCCACTAACTTGCAGGTAGCGACGTCTAATTGGAATGCAGATCGGCTGACTATTTAAATAGTTTATCGAATATATCCTGCATTACGCTTTATGCTGTTTAAATAGTTCACAATCTGGATTTCAGAAGATATCTATCGAATATTATCATGCTTTCGCGGCTTCTGCTATCCCACTAACTTGCAGGTAGCGACGTCTAATTGGAATGCAGATCGGCTGACTGTTTCAATAGCAATGGCCCTCTGGTAAAGTTTTTTGGTTTCTGTCGAACGTGCAAGTCGTTTAAAATCATTTTACTCATCGATTTAGCTAATATTTTACATGTATCTTTTATTGTTTTTAGAGAACAAGTTCTTCTTCTTTGCAACAGGTGCTACTAACAAGGTCATTGTGTCTCTGAACGCAGGATAAACAGCGAGAAGCAAGGATTCATCAGCATAAGCGGCGACAACACTTTGGCCCGCCCGTTTCAAATGTGGGCATGCGGAAAGAAGATCACTATTCACTTTTTGTAATGGAAACATGCTAACTCTCCTAGCCCCTAAAAAGGGAGGAGATATATTGTAACCGAGCTGGAATCACATTAATAAAAAGGGTTGTGCTCCTGCTTTCTCCTTTTACGTTTGGTTTTGATTCGATTATATCCACTTTATTTCATGCATCAAGTTAGTTAGTTTACATTGCAGCAATTAGTGTTTCTTTTTATTTTCGAAATCTCATGCTTTCAGTACCCAAGCACAGTTGCCCCTGTGGCAGCTATAGGAGAGGTTCCATCAACGTCACAACCTCAACAACACCCTACACAACCTCCCCCACCTAGACTAGTGGCCATGATTTAGACTAAACTTACCCAAAGTTTAAGGACCACGTCGGCTAGGCTCTCCATCTATGAGGTCATCCAACAATCACCGCCCCATAGGGAGGCTCTAATGGAGATACTCAAAGCCATCGAGTTATAGCCCCATGAAGCAAACTCTTTCAAAAACTTTGTGGGACATGTAAAATGATGTATAGAACCAGTCATCACCTTTAGAGAAGACGAACTAAAATTGGTGATTGGTGATATGGCAAATCCACCCTTGCACATCATTACGTGGGTCAACAAGATTCCATTTAAGAGGGTTTTGGTGGACACTAGCTCGTCCAACAATATAATCACAATAGCGACATTGAAACACCTCAAGTTGCCAACATCTCACATTGTGGCCTCCACCTATACCCTTCGATCATTCAACGATGTGATATGCTCAATGGTTGGCACAATTGTCCTGTCCATCCAAGTGGGACAAAATACTATTCCTACATTGTGCCACATCCTGGAAGGTGAGATGGCCTACAATATTTTGTTTGGTCGGACTTGGATCAGGGACATGAAGTGTGTCCCTTCGATAGCCCATCAATGCCTAAAGTACACATACAAAGGGCAAGTGCATGTAGTCCCGGTAGACTTAGAGCCCTTCAAGTATTGCAATGCGGTGTAGCTGATGCCATAGTCGACCCTCCCATCAACACATTTGGACTTTCAGTTGAACCCATCAAAATAGGATCTGATTCCACATACATCCCCACTATTAAGTCTCTCAAATCCCCAACTAGGTCCATCTTCATTGTCTGGTCCTTCACCAACGATGCCACCTATAGTGGCCACACCGAAGGACAATGGGAAGAAACCCTTGGAAGAGGCACCGCCATCAGTCTCAACCATCTCTACCAAAGAGGTGCCTAGCCAAATGGATGTTGAGATGCCTAGTTCACCCGAAATGGAGTGGACCTAGGAAGAACTCCCATTCCCTCCCCCTCAACCACCAACGATCACCGTTGAGATGGCAAATATGGGCATGGGGGAGTATCTAGTGTGGAACATTGTAGCAACACCTACGCTTGAGTCCATGCAGGACATGGGGAGACCTCACCTCCCCATTGGCACTATTGTCCCTTTGGGCTACCCACCAAATCAAAAAAAATTTGTATATGGGGGCCTCGACAACGGCATTGAACCTTACTTGCAAGAGGAAGAGGACGAAGATCCCTTTGCTGAGAACGTCAACTATCTATCCAACCCAAAATTCTCTTTGAAATATCTTGGCCAATGTAACTGGCATGGATATGGGTTGGGCAAATATGAATAAGTGGTGCACATTCTTTGTCAACCAAGATATCATATGCCATATGACAAATCAAGAGTAGGGTTCAACCACCCTCTGCCCCTTGACATATTGGTAGAGAACATGTAATACCTAGGGATAGGCAACAAGGATGGGTGGGCACAAGATCCATATGCCAATCCTAACACAACATACACATTGGGGGATTATCTCCCATTGTTAACAACCAACCTTGTGGGCCTCAACAACTACTCCCCTTCGATCGAGAAAGGGGAAAGTTCAAGAACTTGCCTCCAAAAGGGATATATACAAGGCCAAGAAGGATCTTTAGAAGACGAGTCAGAGTATGAGGTAGCACCTTAGGACCCTTTTGATTCCGATAGCAATCACTCACAAGTGACGCCCATAGATGACTATCAGGAGAACTTCATGAAAATGTTCCCCTTCAATGCTCCAATCGAGCAAATGCCACCTCAAGAGAATCAGGTCCTCCCATAGAGAGCGAAACAACCCTAATGGGACCAAATTAACTTGCTCGAGTAGAACAAGCTTCACATGCTGCAAACAACTGTAGGAGCCAATGAAGGCCTATGGATATCTGATAGCGATTATGAAGATGAGAGTGAGATGGCATATCTCAATCATATGCGATAGTAGCAATATCCCATGGACATTGACGACATGTTTGAACAGCTAAACATGGGGTCAAGGCATAGGTGGCAATTGAACCAGGCACAATTGGACCAAGTGCTACATCTGCCACTCTAGGCATACAGAGAGTACCTTCCGTCTAGAGACCCTATAGAGCCATCAGTGCCAAGGGCATACCCTGTCCTGTTATTCACACATAGGGCTGATACATTCGTGCCAATACCCATAGAGCCAGATTCGAAGTACAAAGATCACCAAGAATATCCGAGTCACCACCCGCACGGTAATGGAGACCAAATTCACTTCATTAACATGATCTCCATTGACTTCACCACCCCCATCTACAATCCAGCCAATCTAGCATGACCATTGTATCTAAACTTAGATGCCATAGACTAGGATCGTGCTAACTCTCCACCATCCCCATCAAAGTACTGGCCTTATAGTGAGATGGTTCATTTCACCCCAGGACCAACTCAGGATATCTTCCACATTGAAGAGGAACTCGACGTTCCAAACGTAGATCTAAATTCAGCAAATGATATCCACCTGATCCCAACTCCTCACTAGTTGGAGGATGGGTCCCACATGTCAGTCGAAGAGACGACTGACATAGACATTAGCTCTGATCCAATGAATCCATAAACCATAAATCTAGGGGTAAGTCTATCCCTCGAAGAGCAAGCCGATTACATTACACTCAAAGATAAGAAGAAGGTTTTTGCATGGTTCTACAGAGACATGCCGGGGCAAGACCCATAGCTAGTCATGCATAACTTAATTCTTGATCTGAAAGTCAAGCCAGTCAAGCAAAAACTACATAAGATGCACCCAACAATAGCCTTAATGGTCAAATATGAGCTACAAAAGCTGTTGGATGCACAGTTTGTCATCTGCATGGATTACCCACCATGGTTGTCCAACATGGTACCCATCAAGAAGCCTGATAGGAGGATTCACATATGCACCGATTTTTGAGATCTAAACAAAACGAGTCACAAGGATGATTTCCCCTTGCATAGCATTGATGCATTGGTAGACGCTACAATAGGCCACAAAATGCTTTCCCTCATGGATGGTTTCTCGGGATACAATCAGATTCATATCAATCCCGATGACCAACTAAAAATTGCATTCACAATGCCTTGGGGGACATTTTGTTATAAGGTCATGCCCTTTGGCCTTAAAAACGCTGGCACCACCTACCAACACGCTATGACATACATATTCCACGATCACATGCATAAAACTTTGGAAGACCATATGGATGATTTTTTGGCCAAATCTCTTTTGTGCCCAGATCATCTCGATGACCTAAGCAATATCCTCGATCGCCTCATTGAACACAAAGTCAGACTAAATCCCAAGAAGTGCATATTTTGTGTCACATCTGAAAAACTCTTGGGTTTCATAGTCTCAAAATGAGGCATTGAGGTAGATCCAAATAAAGTCAATGTAATCCTTGAAATGCTTCCCCCAACTGCCATCAAGAAGCTCAAAATTTTGCAGGAAAATGTCGCATCAATCAAGCGCTTCATAGCGCAGCTATCTGACAAGTGCCGACCCATGAATAAATTATTACACAAGGGGGTAGCATTTCACTGGGATGACGAGTTCCAGTCAGCCTTTGATGACATTAAACAATACTTGGCTTCACTGCTAGTATTGGCACCACCTAGACTAGGAGTACCGTTCTATTTATACATCTCAACTACTGAGATGGCACTGGGTGCCATGCTAGCGTAGAAAAATGAACTACATAAAGAACAAGCTAATTATTATCTTAGCCACACCCTGGTCAGTTATGAACCTAACTATGCATACGTTGAGAAACTATGCTTAGCAATGGTATTTGCAACCAAGAAGCTATGCCATTACATGCTGAGAAATACGACATATGTTGTGTCTAAGAAGAATCCATTATGGTACATGATGAGTCATTCTTATCATAGTAGCCGCACGATGAAATGGATCATGTTGTTGACGGAGTTTGACATCGAATTCATTGGGAAAAAGTCCATCAAAGGTCAAATCATTGCCGATCAACTAGCAGAGGATCCTCTCAAAGATGACCAACCTCTAATCGTAGATCTATCCGATGATGGGGTCTTCCATGTCTCAGAATCACTAGATTCTGATGAGCCTAAGTCACAGGCCGACATAACCTTATTCTTTGATGGTTCTAAATGTGAGCAAGGGGGTGGCATGGGAATCGTATTCTTCACACCGCAAGGGGCTCCAATGTCGCTATCATTTAAACTTGATTTCTCATGCACCAATAACAATGTTAAATATGAAGCCTTGATCATAGGTTTTTAGACAACAATCACCATGAACATCAAATGCTTGAACATCTTTGGTGATTCGCTGTTAAATGTCAACCAAGTGAAAGGGGTATTCTAATGTAAATACCCAGTTCTATAGGCATACAAAGCCCTTGTGGATAAATTCTTGATAGAAATTGAATTTTACAACATCGAGGCACTCCCTCGATCATAGAATCATTTTGCTAACACTATGGCCTCCTTGGGGTCACTAATCCCGTAAGACCCTTCTGGTGAAATGACAACAATTCAAGTCAAAACATTATCATAATCCACAATGGAGCGGACAAGCTCTGACCTAACACCAAGAATCCACCTAATCCAGATTTAACCATCTCAGGATGGGTTCTCTCAAATCCATGATAGTCTGAATCATGCCAACTAGGGGTCCTTGTTCTCCTCGACCCCTCTTAATAGCAACACAACGCTATTATTACAAGTTCTTTTCTTCTCAGCTTTTGCTAGGGATGAACTTCAAGAGGGATTGGTAGTTCACACCATCAAGGCTTATGATCAGTAGGATTGGTACACACCCATAAGAGACTACCTCAGGCTAGGTAACCTCCCACTTGGATTGACTCACACTGCAAAAAAATCATTCAAACAAAAAGCGACAAAACATGTCTTGCTAGGAGATATTTTGTACCATCAGAGCTATGAAGGGATCCTCCTCCGTTGCTTGGACCAACAGGAGTCCACTTGGGCGATCACCCAAGTGCATGATGGTACATGTGGTGGCCACTTCAGTGGTATGGCCATCGTAAAGTGCATCCTTCACATGGGCTATTATTGGCCATCTTTAGAGTGAGATTGTTGCGTGTATGTAAGAAAGTGCATGAAATGTCAACACCATGCTAATTTGACACATGTACCTTCTCAGGCCTTGTAGCCGATCCAATCGGCTTGGCCATTTTTGCAGTGGGGCTTATATCTAATCAAAAATATCTCCCCTACATCGTCAGGTCATCACACGTTTATCATAACGGCCATAGAGTACTTCACCAAGTGGGTGGAAGCAATTTCGCTTACCTCTACGATTGGGACCCGCATTGCAGAGTTTATTTTACATAACATCATATGTCATTTTGGTATTCCATCCAAGATCATCTTGGATAATGAGACGTCATTTAAGAACAAATATGTACGTGCTTTGACAACAAAGTACAAAATTTAGCATAGTTTTTCAACACCCTATTATCCATAGGCAAATGGGTAAGCAGAGGCGTCAAACAAAATGCTAGTTGCCATCCTTAAAAATATGGTCACAGATAGTCATAAGGATTGGCACATTCAAATGCCACTTGCTCTTTGGGCTTATCGCACTAGCATTCGGACGCCCACTAGGGCAACTCCATTTTCACTGGTGTATGGCTCCGAGCCAGTCATGCCTCTCGAGATGGAAATACCTTCCCTACGCATATCAATGCAAGAGTTCATTGATGATGACACTGCATGGCAGGGCCGGTTATACTAGGTTACGTTGCTAGATGAATGATGCATTAATGCTCTCGAGCATTTATGTATCTATCAAGAGCGACTTAAGAAAGCATACAACATGAAAGTTCACTTGAGAGAATTTCAGATTGGTGACTTGGTCTTAAAAGAGAACCAACAAAATTCTAACTTGCCACCCCATCTAAGGGACAAGTTCACGGCAAAATGGTTAGGTCCTTATGTAATTGATAGTAAAATAGGACTTGGAACATACCGACTCACCTCTCTTGAAGGAATCAAGGAACTAGAACCCTTGAACATTAGTCATTTGAGGCCATTCCACATTTAAAAGAGGCATAGCCCACCCCAAAAGCTCCAAGGATTCCAAGAATCACTTGTTCACCCAAAAAGCTCCAAGGATGCCAACTATCACTTGGTCAACCCCACAAACGCTCCAAGGATTCCAACAATCACTTGGTCAACCCAAAAATGCCCCAAAGGTACCTATAATCCCTTTGGTCAAACCAAAAGCTCCAAGGATTCCCGCAATCGCTTGGTCAACCTAAAAATGCCCCAAGGGTATCTATAAATTCCTTTGGTCAAACCAAAAGCTCCAAGGATTCTAGCTATCGCTTGGTCAACCCCAAAAATGCCCCAAAGGTACCTATAATCCCTTTGGTCAAACCAAAATCTCCAAGGATTCTTGCAATCGCTTGGTCAACCTAAAAATGCCCCAAAGGTATCCATAATCCCTTTGGTCAAACCAAAAGCTCCAAGGATTCCCACAATCGCATGGTCAACCTAAAATGCCCCAAAGGTATCCATAAACCCTTTGGTCAAACCAAAAGCTCCAAGGGTTCCCACAATCGCTTGGTCAAAAACAAATATTCAAAAACAAACAAAATCAAAAGATAATCAAAAATAACAAAAAAATTGCATCTCACTTCCATGCATACTCTTCAAAATCAAAACACAAATAATAATAATAAACTGCATTAGGCATCGCATACATACATATTTGCTGGTCACACACGTCACAAGCACCATAGACTGTAATTGCTAGGCAATTCCATCATTTTCCACATTTAGTCCATTTTGTAAACACATCCATCCAGAATAATGTCAGTTGTCTGCTAATGTCTTTAGGGTTTTTCGTCATTCAACTATCTTTAGATTTCTGGTCAAATGTTGTACGAAGTCAGACCAATTTTTACAAGGTAGAGTTTTACTTGGACCACACCTTGTTACGTCACATCCCAACACAAGTTAAAACACATAAAAATTCCCATGTTGTATGAACGCAAGAGAAACCTACAAATAAATTTAGGGTACCATAGGTGAAAGGTTAGCCTACTCATCCCCCTATGCGAATGGTTCGAGAATTTTGAGAATTGACAAAAGGACACGCTCTTACCCATCCAATTACCCATAATAAATAATGGTTATCACCACTATCAAAAAACCCAAACACCTTTGATTCCTAAAGTTGTAATGATTCGTACTACACGCCCCTGAGAAGGATGGGTAGTCATCCCCAAGGCCTAAAAGGATCAATGTCGTTCACAAGAAAAAATCAAAAAAATAAAAACCCACTATCAAAAACCCAAACACCTTTGATCCCCAAAGTCGTAAGGATTCATACTACACGCCCTTGTGAAGGATGGGTAGTCATCCCCAAGGCCTAAAATATCAATGTCATTCCAAATAAAAATTCCCAATCACCTTTGGTCCCCAAAGTCGTAAGGATTCGTACTACACATCCCTAAACATGATGGGTAGTCATCCCTAAAGCCAAAAGGGATCAATGTCATTCACAAGCCAAAAACCTACGAGCTCAACTTTGAAATCCAAAATGCAAAATCAAATAGCAGTGGTTATCACCACTACTCAAACCCCTTGCTCAAAAAGAAAAACAAAAGAGAAAAATAAACAGTGATTTTCATCACTATGTATGAGAGCAAGTATCCCAACAAGGTGAGCAATCGAAAGACACCTAAGATTGAATCCTTGGAATTCTCAGCATTCAAAAAACCATCTAGGTGATCCTCATTACGGGTTTTGTGGACAACCTACCTAGCAATGGCGATATCCTAAATGCATGACGATATGTCTATCACATTAGCTTTGCGTGTGAGCAGACCAATGTTTGCATGTGGATGAGCTAGCTTATGGTACCTTAGATTGTCCTGTAGATTAATATTACTAAATATAACAAAGGAGTTAGTGTGGCTAATTAGGTGATCCTCAGTACAGGTTTGGTGGACAGCCTACTTGTCACTGGCGGTATCCTGACAAATACCACATAAACGAACTCAATCGCACACACAAGGATGTGAAATAACTTGGTCAAACTCAAGTCTAATTCTTACCTTGTTTAAAAGTCTTGTAAGATAAATGTACAGTATGAGCTAGTTAGTTAAAACATTTTAGTCTCAAAAAAACCTTAACTACATTCTAGAACAACTGTGGTACATTCCATTCTTACATCACCATCAAAAAATACAAAACAAAAAAAATTCACACATGCAAAGTCATTCCACAAAGCAATCACATAGTACCGAAAGCCAGTAAATCCTATATAGTCTATGGTGTCACCACCAAGTTATCAACAAATCATTTCATCCATTCCATATGCATACATCATATCAATAGAAACATCGCATTCATAATAACCCATGCATACATCAATGTAAATAAATGTGCATAAAAGTAACAATAAATCACAATAAGTGTATAATAAAAAAAATTCATATATATATCACCAAAATTCCTGCAAGATATAATAAGTCAGTCCTCTGACCTCACAACAAAATCAAAAAATCAAAAACCCCAAGCCTAGGGAGTCGACTACCATGATCACGTAGGATCGGTGCGACTGGAACTACCTCCAGTGGTGTGGGTCCTATGGGACCTCTTAGGGTGGCTGTTGCCAACTCCTGCATCACACCCACTAGCGCTACCCTCACCCACCTGCCTGCGATGAGATGAATCATACTACTCAGTCTCACTGTCTCTCATTCGATGCGAAGATCCACCTCCAGTGAGCTCAGGTAGCTGTTCACTAAGGCGAATAATCTCGGCCTCTAGGTCCACCCGAAATTGACCCCACTCCACGTCCCACTGGCGGTATATAGCCAATGCTTCATCCCACTACGCCAACAGAGCCCGAAGGTGATCCCTCTCCATGTTGTGCTCCTCATCCCATCTTCGTAGTAGCTCCTCCAATCATGCTATCTCAGCATGATACCTAGCCTCCATATCCCCCAAGACTTCCTGAGGTAAGGGAATATTTGAGATGGCATGCTACTCTGGCACCCACTACTCCAGAATGTCCTATGTATCCGGCTGCTCTAAAACCCCTAGGTCATCCCTAGTCAAGTCGTCAATCTCCACCATATCTACATCATTGAGCGGAGCTCTCCAACCCTCCCCCGATGCCTTTGCATCCTCACCACCCACTGCTGCCACATTCGTGCCTCCTAGAGGCCCCTCACCTCGCCATCATCACATTGTCCACCACTGGTCGTACTCTACAGTCACCCTAACATTTTCCATGTCAGGGATATCAATCATTGCATCTGACTCCTCACCCAGTGGCTCAATGATCGGATAGGCCAAAGTCCTCTCGTCACCTCGATGTCGATAGATCAAGGGCTCACCCGGTAATCCCTGGTGCACCCCAAACTATCAAGTCACCCAAACATACGAGAAGTACTCCTGCTTGGTCCCGTGCTACTCGATCAGCCACCTCCCCCTACACGCCCATCAGAGCCACTCCCCAGCCTGAGGCCAGGCTGGATAGTCCCGATATGGCCTCCAGAACACCTCTCCTAGATCAAGATGCGAGAAGGCATCAACATAGTACCCCATGACACCTGCCCATCACCAACTCTACCCCTGCTCCTCGGACTTCCACCATAGGGTAGCTTAGCCAATCTCCCTGTCCACCATATCTCTCCAAGTGGTCCAAGGCAACCCCTGTGGTTGCTCCACAGCTATGTGTTGCCATCCCCAACACTACAACAAGTAGCTACACCCAATCCCCTTTCACCTTCGATAATGGACCTCATATAGCTCGTCATATAACTATTCCAGTAGAGTATGACCCCACCTCATAATCAGTGGTGCTATCGTTGGACACTCCACCAGTCTAAACACTACCTCAAGCAGGTTCCAAGGGAACCTCACACCTAAGGAGTCGAGAAGTAGCATGTTGGAGATGAGGGTCATAAGTAATGTATGCCTCACCCCCAACACGCCCTTCTCAAACCACCATCGCACCAGAATCTCGCCAATCAGGCAATCCCCCTCTGTGCTCTCCACTGCCCCATCCACCCCCATCTCCATTGCATTCCCAAAGCATCGTGTCAGCATTGTTATCCACTGATCTCAAGGAGTCATCTGAATGGGCAAACCATCTATCAAAATTCATAGAATCTGATAAACGTCCTCTAGATTCACTTTCATCTCCCCTGTTGGGAGATGAAATGTGTTGGTGCGAGGATCCCACAAATTGATCAGGGCAGTCAGATATGCCCGGTACCCCACCATAGGCTCTAATCGAGTCACCTGCTTGAGCCCAAGGACATCAAGCCAATCCCAATCCGCCACAAAATTTTAACCTAGGGTTTTTAACCTTAGTTTAAACTAAAAAACAAAAAAAAAATTTTAACCTAGGGTTTTTAACTCTAGTTTAAACTAAAAAACAAAAAAACAAAATAAAAACAAAATTTTAACCTAGGGTTTTTAACTCTAGTTTAAACTAAAAAAAAAACAAAATAAAACCAATTTTTTAAACCTAGGGTTTAATCGTAGTTTAAACTTAATACAAAAAACAAAATAAAAACAATTTTTTAAAACTAGGGTTTTGATCTTAGTTTAAACAATGCCACACAAAATACAAATACAAAACAATTAAACTAGGGTTTTGATCTTAGTTTAAATGAAAAAAAGAAATACAAAATAAATTAATTATGATTTTGAACTGTAAAATAAAAACAAACAAAATAAACAGGAGCACCTACCAGTCTTACCTCGGCTCTGCCACTCGAAGATTTGGTCCATGTACTCATGGTATCCGTGAAATCTCGACAGCGCTCCACTATGCAGACTCGAACTCCTCCTCCTCAGCTCCAAATCGCTAGAAAAAACAAATGCAAATGAGCCCAAAACCTAGTTTTGGCCATTATATAGGCTCTTAGGCCTATAATCATTCCACCCTGGGACGAGCGTTCTAGTTAGCACTCGTCCCACCCTGGGACGATTACAAAACTGGTATTCATCCCACCTTGGGACGATTATAGAGCAAGAAAATAAAAAACAACCAAAATTGCATCCAAAATGCACCAAAAACAACAATAAAACTACCGAACAAATGCACCTTTGCACCTGCGCTTTCAGGCATCCAAAACCGATGTTGGGGTCACAAATCCTCACTATATTACTCCCTAAGAAGGCTACCATAGTCGGACCGCTCCACGGGAGAAAGGATTTTTGAGAATTTTATCCCCTAAAAGGTATCACAAAAAGGGTCCAAACCCACCCAAAAATAGCAATAACATTGTCGAACAAAGGCGCCTTTGTGCCTGACATTCTTGGCATACAAAATCAATGTCAAGGCCATAAATTATCAATATCCTACTCCCTAATAAGGCTACCATAGTTGGACCGCTCCAAAGGAGGACGGATTTTTGACAATTTCAACAACAAAATGCATCACAAAAAGGGTTAAAACCCATAAAAAATAGGTCAGATTGTCAAGAAACTGCATAAGCGATCAATGAAAAACAACTGAAGGCACCCTTACAAAAGTCATCTTGGGTCAAGCGACTCATCGTTTTTCTCATTTCGGTCATTCCCTCATCGATTCGTCGCTTGAGGGGGTAGTCACACTTAATCACCAATCAACAAATACACACACCCAATCAAGGAAATGACATGCATTCAAAGAATCATTGACAAAGACAATCACGCTCCTGCTTGGGGCAGCAAAAAAACAATAATCACAAGCTGATAAAACACTTGGCATTCTAGAATCATGAACTCAATGTTCCCACCAACAAAATGTTGTGCCCTTTGCCTATTCATGACTGAACAATGTCCAAGATCAAGTAACACCTCACCAAAAAAGGTTAACACTTGAATTAAGCTCCTTAGCTCGTCAGAAGCAAGGATTCAAGAATGCGTGCCCTTTCCATACTTGGGGCATCAAAATTTGGTTAGGTTACCAAGAAACCCTAATCATTAAGTGCTTTGGTTATCTATTTTTGCTTAGCACTGCACCACGCATAGTGCATCCCAAAAAGGGGCATCTATAGACACCAAAATAACACCAATATGATCATGTGGATACAAGCACTGACCGAATTGGCATACATACCCCTAGGGCAGCCCCCAGAGGTTAAATAGTGGTCCTAACCACTCCCAAAGTAGTTTTGGAAGGTCAAATGTCAATTTGGAATCTTTCAAGCACTCTGCTCCTTACTCGTTCCACCCTGGGGCGATTAGAATGTTATTCGCCCCACCCTAGGACGATTAGTAGCAATCACTCCAAGGTGGGTCGAATAGTAGGTTTGATGGGCAAAAAGTCAAACCTTGAAAAATGATAGCACAGATTTGCCACTCAACTCTACCTTCAATGCATGGGAGTGCGAGTGAGCATTTCAAAGCTCAAAGAGGCAGTCATGGACCCCTTAATCAGGGAGGAATCTTCTCTCCCCTAGTAAGGCATGATGGCCAAGTGGTGCCTCTACATGCATATTCAAAGTAGACCTTTAGTTCTATAAAATGGTGAGTCTTCTCACCCCAAAAATAGGATAGAGTAGGAGCATTTGGAGCAACGGAGTGCTGCCGAATTACATCCTCACCCCTCACTTGTGCTTCTTACATCCTTGATCTCTCTTTTGGAAGGGAGGTTATTGGGTGAACATTGGAAGCGCAATCCAGACCCAAAACCTGAAAATTTGGCCATAATATCCCACCTAATTTGCCTACACAACCCCCTAGGAGATTTTGGACACATACCAAGTGGATTGGTGTCAAAACCAAGCCCCAAACGGCGGGCGTCCTGCCCTCGGTTGCCCCCCGCACTACTGCAATCCTAATAGCCCCACCCCAGAGCGATTAGAAATCTATAGCATATTTATTCACTATTTCTTTTGCATCTTATTTTATGTCATTCATATATGCTTCCATTCAAATTTCATGCCATTTTGATGAGTTTTGACTATTTTTCATTGTTTTTCGCTTTCACTAACATACAGGGAGCATCTTTAGATATAGGGTGATCGGGGCTGAATATGCAAAATCCAACCTTCTGGGTCGTCTCAAAATGTCCTATTTTGCCTAAAACCAACTTTGCAGATGTTTTGGAGGCCTCTAGATGGGACATTTAGGAGGTTGCTTTTTGACATTTTGTGACAGTCCTAATCGTCCCATCCTAGAGCGATTAGAAATCTACAACATATTTCTTAACTATTACTTTTGTAGTGTGTTCATGATGGTGTTTACATACTTCTGTCCAAATTTCATCTTATTTTGACATGTTTTGATTACCGTTTTAATTATTTCATGTATGCATTGACCGAAGGCCTTGGGGATTGCATGTTTCCCTCCATTTGCAGGTGTTATTAATAATTTGTTATTTCTTTGAATGCAGGATCTTGACATCAGAGGGGTAGCAAGGAACTACATATGCATTCACGCAAGCGGCGATGATGTTTGGCCCGCCCATTTCAAATGTGGGCACGCAGAAGATCCCGAAGGGAAGCATACCATCCGTGGTGTAAAAAAACTATATCTAACTCTCCTAGCCCCTAAAAGGAAGGAGACATTTTGTAACCTGATATCAAAGCAAAATTAATAAAAAGTACTACACTTTAAATTTGCTTTATATATCATTTCAGTTCGTTTGTTTTCCCTTTTCATGCACTTTAGTCCTTTCTTCATTCATAGGACTTAGCATTACATTTTCTTTTATTTGCATCGCACCTGGTACGCCATTGCTTTCGTATCCTTGTGTTTTTAGGAGGTGACCGATATGGTGAAGTTATACTACTACTAGCACCACTACTGCTGCTTGAGGCTGTAGGTGGTTGTACACTACTCTTCTCCAAGTCAATAGACTCAATAACTACTGGCTCAGGCCGGCCATTCTTTGACTTCCAATTCTAGGCTTCATCCTCTAGGAAGTTCACATCACGATTGATGATGAGATTATTCATCATAGGATTATACAACCTATATATCTTTTCTTGCTCACTATATCCTATGAATATACACTTCTTTGCTCTATCATCCAGCTTTTGTCTCTTTTCTTCTAGAATATGTGCATATGCAATGCTCCTGAACACACGCAAATGAGCCACACATGGCTTCTGACCGCTCCAAGCTTCCTGAGGGATTTTGTCCTTCACACTTTTGGTGGGATATATGTTCAACATATATACTGCACAGGTTACAACCTCTGCCCAGAATTCATGCGGTAATCCCTTCGCCTTCATCATGCTACATGCCATCTCCATGATGGCTCTATTCTTTTTCTCAACTACACTGTTCTGTTGTGGTGTGTATCTGGCAGTGAGCTACCTCCAAATTCCATGTTGCTTATAGAAGTTGTGGAATTATTTGGAGATGTATTCACCTCCATCATCCATCCTAAGGGTTTTTACTTGGTAGCTGCTCTGTTTCTCCACCAGAGCCTTGAACTCCTTGAACTTAGCAAACTCTTTTGACTTTAGCTTGATGGGATAAATAGATGTCTTACGGCTAAATTCATCAATAAATGTCAAGAAGTATTTATTGTCGACAAACGTGCTAGTCTACATCGGACCATAGATTTCTGAGTGCACCAGCTCCAATGGCTATGATGCTCTCCAAGACTACCCTGAAGGGAATGAATCCCTGTGTTGTTTATCGACTAAGCAGCCCTCACAAACTTGATTTTGCTACTTAATAAGTGGTAAACCCTTCACCATCTACTTCTTATGCAGCAGATTTAGGCCATTGAAACTCAGGTGAACCAACCTGAGATGCCACAACTAGGTAGCATTCTTCACAATTGCACTTAGATACATTAGATATTCATTTTGAATTTGTAGCATAAACATTTTATTTTTTGTCATGGACACATTTGCAATATGCCCATGTAATTTATCTCTGATGGTGTAGGCTTCATCCTTGGACTAGATAGTGTACCCCTTCTACACGAGTTGTCCAATGCTCAGTAGGTTGTGCTTTAGGCCAGGCACATAGTAGACGTCACAAATCTGCTTTCATTCATTGTGCCTGGTACGAATGAGGATTTTGCCTTTCCCCATCATGGGAACCTTGCTATTGTTCCCCATCTTAACCTCAAACTGGACTATTTCATCCAGTTGTGAGAACATCTCCTTGTTCCTCGTCATATAGTTGTTGCACCCTCTATCCATATACCATATGTTCTTCTGGCTCTCCTCCTTAATATTGCAAGTCAGTAGCATGTTCCCACCTACCGCATTTTTAGCTTCATCAGTGTAGTCAACTTGCAGCTGATTCTCCTTGACCATCCATTTTTTGCACTTGAAGATGTAATGGCCAAATTTCTTGCAATAATAAAACTCAACCTTGGTTTTGCCCTTCTTTTGACCAGATCCGGCTTGCTGGTTTCTCCCACTGCCTCTTCCACCTTATTGATGGAAGTTGTAGTTGGTATCTCCCTCATTAGGGTTTGACCATCCTTCTTGCTTGTTACTTTTCCCACGCCTGCCTCTTCCTCTTCCTCCTTGAAAAATAGAGGTGCCTTGGTGGGAATCTTACCTTCCACTATCTCAAAATGAGACTTGCACTTTGAATTCCTACTCTAGAGAGGATTGAGATGAGTGGCTCAACCTTTGCTCATGCATCTATAGAGAACCCATGAGCTCGACTATCGAGAGGGTAATTAGATCTCTCGACTCTTTGATTGCTATTACAACTGAGTCAAATTTTATAGGCAGACTTCTAAGAATCTTCTCCATGATTCTTTGGCTCTGCATGATTTCTCCATTCAACCACATCTGGTTGATGATGTTTTTCTTCTGGGTGAAGAAATTGCTCATGGATTCAGACTCATTCATTTGTAGATTCTCGAACTCCCTCCTAAGTATCTATAGTTTTACCAACTTCACTTTGTTGGTGCATTGATACAAATTGGCTAGAATCTCCTAGGCATGCTTTGCCTTGGTGGCTGATGCTATCCATGGGAATATGGTCTCCTCGACCGCTTGCATGATGTAGAAGAGGGCCTTCTGGTCCTTATTCATGTTCTTCTCTTGGGAGAGGGCGGTCAATGTTGTAGCATCTGTCGGTTTTGAGTAGTCGTTCTTGACCAGCTCCCATAGCTCCTGAGATCCAAACAAGATCTTCATTTGGATGCTCCAGTAGTCGTAATTCTTATCGTTGAAGTGCAAGATTTGCAACTGCAGTGAGTGGTTGCTACCTGAAGCCATGCTTCTGTCTTCCACATCAAGGCACTAAAAGGCTCTGATACCAATTTGAAGTTTTTGTTTAAATTTTCAACAAATGTTGTTGGCCAACAACAACACCTATGGACGATGTGCTCTGAGTGCAGCGATGTCAGGCATCGTAGCACCAATGGGAGTCATGCACGGTTTGGTGTGACGTCAGGTGTCGCTTGCCCATCGAGACTTAGTCAAAAATTTGGCTAAGGAAGTTGTCGTCCAAAGTTGCATGCAATAGTTTGTGCAAGCGGGAGTCGCTACGACGTCAGGCGTCGCATGCCTACCAACACTTAGAGAATTTCTCTAAGTGATCAAAGTCGCACATTCCAAAAGTGACGTCAGAATTCGCACACTCACTTGTGCGACAATGAGATTTACCCACCAAGATGACAATTGATGTCTTTTGTCACTTAGAAGAAAAATGCAGGAATCGACTGAGTTTAAAGACCTCCAAAGCTAAAGACAAATGCAGAAAGCGGCTTCAAAAACTTAACTCGAACACTAAAGAGAAGGACAAGATGAGATGCAGAGAAATTAAACAGAACAATTGGAACACTTGAAAATATTGCACAAAGATTATTTATATAGATGAAACGGATTACAGGATACCTCAACTGAGGATTTACAAACTTCTGCAAGAGCAATTGCTGGATAAACTAGAAACTAACAATACCGAGACTGCTGCTCGGAATAGATCCAGATTTGCTTCTCTGCTCACTAATTTGCTCTTCTACTGCTGCTTTACTTCTAGCTGCATCAATCACAAAATGCCAATTGCCCGAGGGTTTATATAGCTGGGCTTGGAACACAGAGGCGGGAAAAACACACCAACCTGCACGAAGGAAGATTAACTGCGATAGAACACAGGACACATACGGTATGCAGGAAATGTCACAGATCACGATCCATAGAAATAATTGAACTGGTTAACTCTACCTATATGAAAAGCATCGCAATTCGTGTACGCGGTTTGCCCTTTGCCGTAGATCTATGAAAAACTTCGCAATCTCTGTACGCGGTTTGCCCCTCGCAGCCGCTATATGAAAAACTTCGCAATTCGTGTACGCGGTTTGCCCTTCGCAGCCGCTATATGAAAAACTACGCAGTTTGCCCTTCAAACGATGAAAAACATCGCCATTCGTGCACGCGGTTGCCCTTCAAACCATGGCACCCATATGAAAAATATCACAATTCGTACACGCGGTTTGCTCCAGGCTCTTTGTTTTTTGTTTTGAATCTTCGGTAAACTTCCAACTGCGGATCCCGACTTTAACTTCTTCCCTCCATTGGGAAGGGCAAGGAGATAAAGATAATTATAGCACCAGACATAAGAGCTACGAATAAAATACTACCTCCACTTCTACGCGGTATGTTCTAAGGAACGCTATGGAATTCTTAACGAAAATACCAAATCCCACCATCAGCAAGTTTCCCTCCTTCGCACTGATGCATGTCCTGAGTAGGCTTTTGCTTGAACGTGCCTTCTTCGAAAGCTGTGAAACATAGCGAAAAGAAGAAGTTCCGAACAGAACTGAGAATAAATTGAATTTATGAAAATCATGCTTGTGGGGATTTGGCATATAGTCATGGAAATTCATCCGCTGTGCAATTAATATGGTAATTTATAGACATATCTTAAAAATTGGATATAAAACAAAAGTATGTGTCATTCTACTTTATTAAGACCTATAAAAGCGTGCAATTACATTTAACATTAAATTGGTATTTGAAACACTACCAGACACAATTTATTTATATAATCACTATCATGAATTTAGAGTAATACATGGTAGCGTAGAATGTCATGAAAATAATATAATTTAACTTTTAAATTTTTGTTTTTTCTCAAATAAAATAGTTGTATAACTTATTCTATGAGTTTATAAGTTGTAGTATACAAACTTTTGATTCTTCATGGACTGCAACTATTTATAATACTTTCAACCTGTGTTATCACATAAAAAATGTGAAATAATTTTATAAAGATAATAATATATTTTACTAGTACAGTCATAAAATATTGTATTTAATATTAATTCAGTAATAAATTCGGGAATGCAAACCCTCCACTCATGGTTCTGCACTGCCCAAACTAAAATAAAACCGTCCAAATATTTTAATAAAAATAATTAAAATTGAAAAAAAAATATAAAAAACACATGTATTATAAGTAAGAATCTTGTCTATTGTTGTCTCGGAATGAGACCTGAGCCCTGAATGCTTGCTCCAGAGAGGTATGAGATGAACAACTCAGCTTCTGTTCATGTGTCTGCAACGAACCCATGAGCTCGTTTGTCAAGAGGGTTGTCAGATCCCTCAACTCTTCGATTGCTATCACAACCGAGTCAAACTTGGTAGGTAGACTTCTGAGAATCTTCTTCACAATTCTCTAGTTCTACACATTTTCTTCGTTCAACTACATCTGGTTGATAATGTTTGTCATTTGGGTGAAGAAATCACTCATGGACTCGAACTCACTCATTTGTAGATTTTCAAACTCCCTCCTGAGCATCTGTAGTTTCACCAATTTTACCTTATTGGTGCCTTGGTACAATCTGGCCAGAATCTCCCAGGCCTGCTTCGTTTTGGTGGCTGATGCGATCCGCAGGAAGATGGACTCCTCGACCGCTTGCATGATGCAGAAGAGGGCCTTCTGGTCTTTCTTCGTGTTCTCTTTCAACAGGTCCTTGTCTGCTTGAGAGAGGGTGGCCAGTGCTGCTACATCTATCGATTCTGGGTAGCTGTTCTTGACTAACTCCCACATCTCCTAAGATCCAAATAGGATCTTCATCTGGATGCTCCAGTAATCGTAATTTTTTCCATTGAAGTGCGGGATCTACAACTACAAATTGTTGTTGCTGGAAGACATTCTGCTTCAGTCTCCGCATCAAGGGATTAGTGGCTCTGATACCAATTTGAAGAAATTATTTCAAATTTCTTTTGCTGAAGTAGGGAGAGCGCAGTGCGAAGTGCACAGCAGAGAAGGGCGCAGTAGGGTTTCTCGGGCACAGTCGGGTTGCGCACGGATCTTAGGTGTAGTTAGATTGCACAGGCGAAGTCGGGTTTTGCAAGGGCGAAGTCGGGTTGCGCACAGATCTCGGGTGAAGTTGGGTTGCGCGGGCGAAGTTGAGTTGCTCGGGAAAATTCGGGCAAGTCGGGTTGCGCAGGCGAAGTTGGGTTGCGCATGGGCAAAGTTGGGAAGATAGCTCCAGACTTAGCCAAATTTTGGCCTTGCAAAATTTTCTTGTTCGGAGGCTTGCGTGGCTGTGGCTTTGGTTTCCCTGGCTTGGGAAGAACTGTATAGGAAGAGAGAAACGCTAGATCTAAAAGCAATGTTTCATATCTGAGCTCTAAATTATAGAACTTGAACAAAATCGCTCTGAAGCGATTTGTGTAGAGAACAACAAACTTTAGCACTTAAAATAATTGCAAACCCTAAAGATGCCTAAAACAACAACAAACTTTATTCATATGAAACGAGGGTTACAGAAGTCCTCAACTGAGGAAATAACAACATTTGTAGACTAAGCTGTAGGATAAACTAAAAGGAAAAATGTCGAGTCGGCTGCTCGGACATTAATCAGATGAGCCACACTGCTCACTGAAATGCTCTCCTTTCTTTCTCTGCTCTCTTCTCCACACTTCCATGCTCTTCTACTCTTGCCCACTGTATCTGAAGAAACCCGAACTGCATTATATAGCCGTGGGGAGGGGAGGATAGGGTTTGTCCTCTGACAGGTTCTGACAGACCCTCAACTAGGGTTTCTGACCAATCGCCAAACTGACATTAAATCGCGGAACTGGCATTAACTTTTGCGGCAATCGGATCTGTCAGATGTCACATCTGTCAGAGGGTAGATGCGACGTCATGTCAAACTTTTGCCGAGATCCCTGACTGCGCAAGCACAATCCGGCTGAGGCGTGAAATCTGGGTTAATATTTCTAACATGGAATTCTTAACGAAAATACCAAATCCCACCATCAGCAAGTTTCCCTCCTTCGCAGTGATGCATGCCCTGAGTAGGCTTTTGCTTGAACGTGCCTTCTTCGAAAGCTGTGAAACATAACGAAGAGATGAAGCTCTGAACAGAACTGAGAATAAATTGAATTTATGAAAATCATGCTTGTGGTGATTTGGCATATAGTCATGGAAATTCATCCGCTGTGCGATGATCATGGTAATTTACAGACATATCTTAAAAATTGGATATAAAACAAAAGTATGTGTCATTCTACTTTATTAAGACCTATAAAAGCGTGCAATTACATTTAACATTAAATTGGTATTTGAAACACTACCAGACACAATTGTGTATAATTGCTATCATGAATTTAGAGTAATACATGGTAGCGTAGAATGTCATGAAAAGAATATAATTTTACTTTAAAATTTTTGTTTTTTCTCAAATAAAATAATTGTATATTATTCTATGAGTTTATAAGTTGTAGTATACAAACTTTTGATTCTTCATTGACTGATCACATAAAAAATGTGAAATAATTTTATAAAGATAATAATATATTTTACTAGTACAGTCATATATATTGTATTTAATATTAATGCATTAATAAATTAGGGAATGCAAAGCCCCCACTCATGGTTCTGCACTGCCCAAACTAAAATAAAACCTTCCAAATATTTTAATAAAAATAATTAAAATTGGAAAAAATATAAAAAGCACATATATTAATAAGTAAAAAAAAAAAAAAATTTCCATAAAGCATAAATTAGGGGCAGTAAGGAAATTAAAAAAAAAAATCGACCATCCTTTTCAAAAATCCAAATGCAAAAGCTTGTTGGAGATTGTTTGTGGGTTTAATCTTACTTTCAATTAAAAATTCATTAATTATTAATGTCAACAATCTCTCAAGTTCAAACCTCTAAATAATCACAATGTACATTGTTTCTTTATAATACTTCAAAAATTATTTCTATTAAATACATCGTATGTCATTGTAATAGATAGCTGTCGAATAAAAAAAATCAGAATCAACTCTGAAGCAACTTTCACGTTAACATTATATACATTTATAACGTAATGATCATTTAACACTATATAAAATATAACAATATTAATATGTGATAATCTCTAATAATGATTTTTTTAAATTAAAATAATTTTAATAATTAAACATCAGAACGGCAGAAGCATGGTCGTTCTTCTATATGATACATCGAGTATTACAGAAAATGGGCCTGAGCCTATGTAAATCTATATGTAAACTAGATGAAATACTAGTGAAAATAAAAAAAATGTAATCATACATTTCACCGTTTACTTAGTTAATGAAATTCTAATAACCTTCGTTATTGTAAACATCCACATCATATATTGAATTGTTTTTCTAAATCAGGATTGTGTGACGCAAATAGTTGAAGTCTGCTCATTTCGACATATAAACAGACTTTGTTATATAGTAGTGATAATTTAGCTCACAACCCAAATTTTTCCTGAGTCATGTGTGACGCAAGCAGTTAAAGTCTAGGTTTTAATTCAGTATATCCAAATGATCATGCCCCTTAACTACAATCATGCGTGTGATGGTCATGTTAATTCATCGGCTGCGGTAATGATCATGGTAATTTATGGACAACGTTTGCGTGGTAATACATAACATTAACTTCTTTTCACATCCTTAGCTACAAAGCATTAAGATTTGTGTCATTAAATTTATGACGTATTAAAATTTTAATCTATTCATATATGTCGTGCCCTCTGATATTCGTTCGCGTGGTAATACATAACATTATTTTTTTTCGCATCCTTAGCTACAAAGCATTACGATTTGTGTCATTAAATTTATGACGTATTAAAATTTTAATCATCCATATATGTCGTGCCCTCTGATATTCCCATATTGGTTGCCCGTTCAGTAAGTGTTTAGGCTATGATACTCGAAGGAAACTTTCTACTTAGCTTAAAGGTAGAGTAGTCTTTGTGGTGTCATATGATAATTTTTTTTAATTGTGTGTATTCAATCATATTAAGGGAGTTCAATTTTGATTAAGAGTTTTAAATTTTTTTGATTAACTTTGTAATAAATTATATACATAATAAATTTTTAATACATTTTTATTAAATAAAATAAACCTTCAAAAATAAAAAAAATTATTATAAAAATGAATTTAAAAAAATAATTTATTATAATATTAAAATTTACAATAATTAAAATTAGGTCTTTATTTAACAAGAATACTTATTTCACTATTCAATATGATGTAGACTCTCTATTGTTTAACCTTGTTCATCTCAAGCAAGAACAACCAAAATAAATAAATAAAATAGAACAAAAGAAAATGACATATGGCACTTAGAATAAGGTTAGAATAATTTATTCAAATAGAAACTTACAGGACAAACATACAACCATTCCACCTGAAAGATTAACAGTCTTCAAATGACATTTGAAAATTAGTTTCAACAAAACTTCCAAGAGTATTATTCAAATGACATCTAAAAATTAGTCTCAATAGAACTTCCAAGAATTTTCTTCCCCAGAACACACATTCTATGAAATCCCCTCCAAAAATCCTCGTCCCACAATATAAAAATCCCCAAAAACTCAAATCCTAGCTTACTCTAATTTTTACTACCACTAAAACCAAAAATAGCTAATAGATAATAACTATGCCTAAACCATAATCCTCTATTCAAGAACAAAGCTATTACAAAATAGTGTCAATAACCAATTCCTACAAAATCGGACCCAATAAATGAAGAGTGGGTGGAGAGGACAGAGAATGTAGTAAAGGCTATCCACATCATCCTTCTCAACTTTTGCAATTCTGAACCTCTTGGTTTAAAGCCCTGATATAGAGTTATTATTTGTGCATTTAATCAAAAAAACCTCCGAAATCCATGAATTATAGGAGTTTGGAAGCCCTTCCCATTTCACAAAATACAACTTGTATGGCCTGGACCGTGTAGCCACCATTTTGGTATTCAAAACTTAGTCAATTTATCCTCTTTTCTTCTTTGATAGGTGCTTGATTGAGCTATTATTTTCTTCTTCAAGTTGTTCATTCTCCCTCAGTTCATAATATATCTCTATGGAGTGGGGATACTGGTCAACCACATTAAAAATAGGACTAGTTTTAAATTCTTCTAGGAGGCATATCACATAAACATTGTCATTAATCCTTTTTAAAATTTGATAAGGTCCAAATTTCTTTGGTCTTAATTTGTGATAAGTCACTTGAGGGTACCTCTCCTTGCGTATATGCACCATGACCATTTCCTCTTCCTAAAAAATTCTCTTTCTTCTATTTAAATCTACTTGTGTCTTATATTGTTCACTCATTCCTACAATTTGTGCTTAACCTATCCTTCCACAAAATATGTAACATCATGATTGATATATGCATTTATTGGAAGATCAATTAAGTCTATAATTTCCAAATGATTTGAACCATAGATAATTTAAAAAGGAAACTTACTTGTAGATCTATTAATAGTATAATTATAAGTAAAGCTAGCTTGAGATATCACTAAATCCCACTATTTAGGATGGTCACCAAATAAGCACCTCAACAAATTTCCCAAACACCTATCACCACCTCGATTTGGTCATCAATTTGAGGGTACTATGCTAAACTATATGTAGACTACTATCCATATTCTTCCATAATGACCTTCAAAAGTGGATTAAGAATTTGGTATCTCTATCACTAGTTGTGGTTTTTGGAATACCATGTAACTATACTATATAATTAAAAAACAAATGGACTACTTGGATAACATCATTGGTCTTTTTACAAGGTATAAAGTATGTAGTTTTTGAGAATCAGTCTATTGTAAAAAACTCTAAACCATTGTTCCTTTGAGTTCTAGGTAGGCCTAACATAAAATCCATAAAATTATCAATCCACGATTCTTTGGGAACAAGTAGTGGTATTTATAGATCTGTATTTTGTTGTCTCCCTTTTGTAATTTGATACACACTACAAGTAGTAATATTAGGGTGACTTAAGCAAATCTACTATTAACTAGAATGGTGTTGACTTAATGATTACTTTCCTTTTCTTTGTTGTCATCAACTCTTGTGGTAATTTCCCTATGGATAGGTACTGTCCAATAAAATTATACCAGGATGGAACAATATTGATTGGAAATAACTGGGCATCTAAGAATTCATTTGGAATCCCTACTCCTATAGGTTCTCCTAATCGTATTTGAGATAACTAGTCTGCTATCACATGCTTCTTACCAGGTCTCACTACTACTCAAAATACAAATTCTTGTAAGGTGACAAGCCACTTGTTGAATCATCCTTTTATAACTGGATTATTTATTAAGTATAACAAATACTGATGATCTACATAGAAGGCAAAAGGGTTTACCAATGGATAATGCCTAAACTTCTACACAATATATCATCCCTATAGCTTCTTGCTCCATTGTACCATAATTCCTCTTTGCCCTTGACAATAGGTGGTTTACTTAAAATATAGGCTGGTCCAACCTAAACTATCCTTCTTGTGCCATGCACATCCAACTACAAATTTCGAGATATCAATATGGACATGGAATTCTTTATCCCAATTAGGAAACACCATAATGGGACTACTAACCATATTGGCTTTTAATTCCTCAAAAGCTCCTTGGTGCTCCTCTATCCATCTGAAGGGAACATTCTTTTTAGTTAAATAATCTAGTGGGTAGGACACGTGCGCATAATTCTTGATAAAACTTCGATAGTATCTTGTGGATCCAAGGAAGGGTTTTAAAGATCTAAAATCATATGGCTCCTCCATGTGTAGTATGATATGGATTTTTTAGGATCGGTATTCAAACCTTTGCTGCATAGTATGTGTCCCAATAATTTCTCATACAAAACCATCCAAAAATAATTTTCTAGATTTAAGGAGATTTGCACATTCCTACATCTTCTCATACACTCGTTGAGACTAGGTAAATGATCTTTGATATTACTATAGATAGACTAATCATCCAAGGATACCTTAAAATTTCCTATGGCCAATTGATCAAAGATGTACAAATAATACTTTGAAATATAGTTGGGGTATTACATAACCCAAAATGGCATTCGATTGTATGCATAAATGCCATTCTCCACAATGAATTTGGTCTTCAAATTATCTTTCTCGATGATGATTATTTGGTTGTACCTAAAAAACCCATCCAAGAATGAATAAATTTCATAGCCTATGACCTCTTCTAGGATTGAATTTGTGAAGGGAATAGGGAAGGGATATTTGATCGTTACGACATTCAAACTCCTAAAGTCTAAACATATTAATATTTTATCTACTTCCTTATTCGGAGTGACCACTATAGACAAAACCCAATCACTGGCAATGAATCTAAAAATAATGTCTACTTATAACATCTTTTCTATTTATATATTCACCAAAGTGGCATACTTAGGGTTCATCCTATATGACCTTATTATCACTGGTTGTGCCCCAGGAATAAATGTGATATTGTGGACACATAACTATGGTGGTACCCCTTTCAGGTCCTTATACATCCATGCAAAGATATCCTTATACTCTAAGAATATCTTGAAAGTTACTGCTTTTAAAACTGGGTCCCAGTCATCGCCATAGTGGATCATCCTAGGCTCTCCCTCTATTCCTAGGTTTACATTCACTATTTGAGGTCCTTCATACTTGATATTTGCAAGCTCTATCACTACATTTTACACATTCATTGGATGTGCTCGATCAATTTCAGTGTCTCCCACTATGTATTATGCAAATATTTTATGGAATCATTATTTCTCCTCTTCTTTCTTGGGTTCCAATCCAACCTTTATCTCATATTTCTTTTCTATGATCTCCTCTATGTCAATACAGAGGTAGGTGGGCTAAAATACCTCATACTCCTCCATTTTCTAATGCAGTAGTCCACTATCATACCATACCTCAACTTCACTATAATCCTCTAGGTATAACATTTCCTCTTCATTGGATTCATACTCCTCATTAGTCATGGCCACATCCTCACTGATCCTCTGGTTATTCAAATTGATCATGCATTTATGTTGTCCCTTCTTAAAGGTGATTTGATATTTCCCCAGTTATGATTTACTTTGGTTATTCTCATCCATCCTCTCCCCAAAAAAACATAGTATGTTGGATTCTGCATTGTAATCACAATGAAATCCAAGACAATTTCTTGGTTAGCTATTTTAAATTATTGTGTCATTAAGAAATATTGTCTCTATACCATACTAGTCAACACCATATAATCAGAAGTTATATACCCATAATTATGGGGCATAAATTTCTTACCAAGTCTTCTCGAGTAGCACATTACTACTGGATCCTCCATCCACGATGACTTGCATCGGCTTGTGCTCCAATATTTTTATATGGATCGATATAGGGTTCATAAAGTAATTTTTTTATTCCTATTACTTGATTGGCTATATTGATACCTCCATCACATTAAGAGGCTTTATATATTCTGCTATTACTTTGTGTAGTGATGGGACGATTTCTTGTAAACTTGCCATCTTAATTTCAACAGTTGTATTAAAAAATTATGTTTCTATATTTTGCACAACCAGTTTATCTTCCACTCATTTCTTTAAGTCTTTTTCTTCTACCTTTCTCAATTATCTTGCCTTCCTTGCTTCTTCATCAAGTACCCTCTTTGATACTTGCCATAAATTATTTTCTTTGGTAGGTTCAAGATACTTGTCCTTCCTAGCATGATTTCTTATCATGGATAGTACTTCCTCGATATCCTTGCTAAGTAGAGCTGCCTCTATATACAAAAAAATTATGTTTTACAGGTTACTAGAACTTGCCTTCTTGGGATAATTCCCTTCTTTGTGCTTCCTTGGACCACACCATATATACTTGTGTGTAGTATTTATTTTTTGTGTCTCTTGTTTCTCGGTGATGGATAGTTCTTCGTAAAATGCCCCCACTCCTGACAATTGCAACATTGTATGATTAGTCTCCCATTAAAATCACACTGCAAATAACTCTATCCTCCTTACTGGTTGTCTTGATATTGTCTCCCTCCTCTGCAACTATTCCTATGACTGTCATTGGTGGCTTGCTGGCCACTCACTTGGGATTTCAATTTCTCCTCCTACTCTATGATAGAGAGAACTTGTGGTCGCACATTTACATTAAATTGATACTCCATGACTTCATGTCCAAGTACATTGCAAATATGGCAATAATCATTATGATGATAAGTCACATTTGTGTGACCTTCAGAATTGCAGTTTGTACACCAAATATCCTTTTGATCTTGCTTGAATTTTACTTTTTCCTATTTGATTAATTTATCAAATTCTAACTGGAATTATTGTACTATTTTTCAGATTGTATCATCTTCCTCACTCTTTGAATCATCATGTTTTATGTGTGTTATCATCCTAATGATTATCTATTTAGTCTCACTTTCAAAATTATTTGCATTTTCTAAGGCATATTCATACGTGGCTGATGGAATTGCCTTCATATTTTTCTTGTATCTAGGTAACAACCCATATACAAACCATATTTTTACTAAAATATCTACCACATGAATTTGTATGTTATCCACAAGTTGCTTCAATCGATAATTGTATGACTTTACAACTTCATCAATTTTTTGCTTTGTGGCATAGAGTTTAGTTACAATATCTCTATCATATTTCAAAGGGTGAAACTCTTCAATGAATGCATCTTTCATTGTATTCCAATCCTGGAAGTTTGGTGTATTCTCCATTTTCAATTACTAATCTATGACCAGTCCATGTAATATGATAGAAAATAGATGCACCCATTTATCTAGTTGGTCTACACCATTTGATCTCCAAATGGTGATGCATATCCCGATATATCTTGGTGGGTCTTCATTTCCTTCCCCCATAAAATATGGGAATATTTACTTTTCTACTCAATATCCTACGTGGGCCATTGATGGTGTTTCTTCTTCTTCACTTGATGAATTTTCACCTAGAATACTTGACCAATTCCACCTTATAGGTGACTCACTTTGCTGGTCTTCATCAAAATCATCTACGTGAGGAATATTGTATTCACTGAATAGTCATCTATTAATATCCTATGCATATTAACTCCACAATCACCTTAATTGATGTGTAGGTTGTGGCCTTGGTCCTTACTCTTAAGACCTCATGTTTTGTTGCTCTAGTGCTTGACTCCCATCCATCGCACTCCTTTGCAACCTATCCACCACTTTATTAGGTGTTACCATCCACTCCCTTCAATATCGTACAATTTTCTTGTTAACACCTTCTCTTACATCAATTTTCTCCTCAATTTTGGGTGTTTATTACTTCTCTCTTTGTATCTATCAGTAATGTATCCAACTTCTCAATATCTACTTCATCATATGTCCATACTTTCTCTATTATTGGTTCATGTCTATTGTGTTCAATTCTATTCATGTTTCCTCTTTGAGAAATTATCATTCTCCTCCTAATTAAGATTTCCTCTTCTTGACCATATCTCCTATGCTTTTGCAGACTTGTTTCTATCATTCACCTCCAATTTGTGTACTCCAGTTTTTTAACTTTCGTAAAATCTTCTTAACTATAGAATTTTAACCCATTTAAAAAAAAAATCCAAAGTTCGATAAGGCAATGGTGCCAAATGTGGAGCTAGAAATATAGTATTACTAATTGGGATGTGATTTGGAAGCTCTATATTGATCAATTATAATGGAGAGGAAGTTTGTGATGCAGCAAAATATTGGATGAAGGAATTAGAAACCTTCTACAATATGAAGAATTACTCCACTAGAACCCGAACATCCTATACCACCTTACACTTATAGGGTGTTGGACCATATTGGTGGGATATTTTTAGTACAAAAAGAGAAATTAAAGTAGCATTTGATCTAAAATAGGACTTTATGGTAGCCTTAAAATAGAGATTCCTCAGAGCATTTTTATACCAAGAATTTTGAAGAATTCACCAATATTTGGTAAGTAATTAATATAGTGGAGGCTTATTACAAGAGATTTGTTAAGCTATTAACATACGTGCTTGTGTATTATTAGAATATTAAGATTCATAAATTTATACTAGGAGAAGATCTCAATATAGGGCATGAAGTAAATATGTATGAGCCTAATACCCTCTAGAAGGCTTACAACTTGGCTAGGAAAGCTGAGACTTATGTTAAGCTCTAGTTTGATTATGAAGGAACTTCCAAGTAAGATAAATATGCACTCATGAAAATAAATAGTGCAAGATTCATAAAATAGGAGAGAGAACATACAAAAAAAAGTTCCCAAGGGTAGGGCAAAAAGCATAAGAGGAAACAGGGAAATTTTAGGAAGAAATTCTAGGAAATAACAACAATCACAATAATGGTAATAACAAGCCACCTTCACAAGGGTAACCTAACCCTCCACTAGTAGTGAAAGTAGAGGGATAGAAGAAAAAAACACATCCAATACCAAAGGGGGTATGCTTTTATTGCGGAGGTCCATATTATGCCAACTAGTGCATGCTCAAAACATAACTAGGTTTAAAAGGGAAATAACCCACTTACAAAGAACTTGCACATAATGAACCTACTTATAATATCTATTTAGTGATAGGGAGTCAAAATATGAAAGGGTAAGCCACTCCTTTGATTATAAAAGGTAAGATATTTGCTAAATATATCAATATTCTTATAGATACTGGAGCAAAAAATAGCTTTGTTTCTACTAGTTTTATTAAAGATAACCAAAAAGTCCAAAAATATTGGCACAGATAAACCTACTCTATGGATCAATGCTATTCTATGGATAAAATTACATTACCTAGTGGTAAGATTATTGGATTTATTTATGTAGAACTGCTACATGCTTTTGATGTAGTCTTAAAAATGGATTGGTTACAAGCACATAAGGTTGTAATCAATTTCTAGGACAGATGGATTGAGTAAATAAATAGGGTGTATAGACTACAAGGGGATTTTCAACCCTATATCCTCTCAAAAATGCAACTAAAAAATGCATTAAAAAGGGAGGAACATTTTATGTAGTTAAGTTAAAAAAAATTGAAAAGAAAAAGAAGGAAGAGTTGTTTATGAAACACCCAATACTTTGGGAATTTAGAGATGTATTTCTAGAGGATTTACCTGGACTACCTCCAAAGCATGAATTTGATTTCACAATTGAGCTTAAACTTGGGATAGAGCCTATACGTAGGGCTTCTTATAGAATGAATCCCATTGGGATGCAAAAGCTTAAAGTGCAACTACAAGAGTTATCGAAGAAGGGATTAATTAGACTAAGTGTATCACCATGGAGTGCACCTATGATGTTTTTTAAGAAAAAGGATGGTTCATTGTGATTGTACATATATTATAGGATGCTCAACAAGGCAACCATTTAAAATAGATATCCTATACCCATAATTGAAGATCTTTTTGATTAGATAAAATATGCCACCATATTTCGAAATATTTATTTAAAATTCAAATAATATCAACTTAGAATCCATGAAGAGGATACTCATAAGACAACATTTAAGATGGTATGGACACTATGAGTTTACAATTTTATCTTTTGGACTAATGAATGCTCCAAAAACATTCATGAAATTGATGAATAGTATTTTTAGGAAGCATTTGGATCAATTTATCCTTATATTTTTTGATGATATTTTAGTACATTCCTCGAAAAATTTAGAGCATGATAGACATCTTAGAATCATGCTAGAATTAAAAAGGAAGAATAAATTGTATGGGAAATCATCTAAGTGTGACTTCTATGTGTCAGGAGTATAGTACTTAGGACATATAATATCATTTGATGGGATAGCATTGGATCCCAAGAAGATAGAGGCTAAATGAATTGGCCAACACCTACAAATGTGACTGAAGTGCAGAGCTTCATGGGATTGACTAGATATAATAGGTGCTATGTGAAATATTATTCCAAAATAGCATCTATAATAACTAATCCTTAGAGGAAGGGAAAGGAGTTTAAGTGGATAGATAAGTGTGATGCATATTTTGAGTTGCTCAAATAAAAACTCACTATGATACCTATTTTAAAGATTCTATACCATCAGGGTAATTTTTTAGTATGCACGAATGCATATTTGGAAGGATTGGGTGAAATGCTCTCGTAGTATGGAGTAGTTGTAGCTTATATACTAAGAAATCTAAAGATACATGAGGTCAACTATGCTACTCATGACCTATAACTAATAGTGGTTGTGTATACTCTCAAATTTTGGCAATATTATCTGGTGGGAAAACCATTTTAGTTGAGAACAAACCATTAGAGTTTGAAGGATATATTTACTCAATCTTTTCTCGATGTCAGGTAAAGGAGATGGATGAAGTTCCTTGTTGAATATGACTTTAGAATCGAGTAGATTAAAGAAAAGAAAAATAAGGTTGTTGATGCCTTAAGTAGGATAAAACATATTGTCGTCTTGATATGCATCCATGTAGACTTGATGGATCAAGTCAAAAAATGCAATATCAGGATGAGTATTACAACCAAATTTAGGACAAACTAGAAAGGAAACCTACATAAAGCAAATATTTTATAACAAGGATGGTATTCTATGCTTCAAGGAATAGGTGGAAATTCCCTAGGTAGGTGATATAAATAAAATAATCATGAATTAAGCACATAGGTCTCCCTATTCTACTCACCCAGGGGGAGCAAAGATGAGAGAAAACATGAAGAAAATTTTCTATTGGTCAGGAATGAAGAAGGATATCACTGAATTTGTTGTTTAGTGCTTTGAATGCCAAAAGGGTTAAAGTTTAACATAGACACCCTATTGGACTATTGTATCCACATGATGTACCTACACAAAAATAGTAGGTGATTCGATAGATTTCATTGTAGGTTTACCAAAAACTAGGTTCTTGCATGATGTCATCCTAGTTGTGGTTGATAGACTTACCAAGGTTGTAAATTTTATACTCAAAAATACCAATGATGTCATAGTTGTGGCTAACATATTTTCCAAGAAAATATTTAGGCTTCATGGTTTTCCTAAGATGATCATTTCAGAAAAGGACTCTAGGTTCACATCCAAGTTTTGGAAATATCTTGACCATTCCATAGGTACCAAGTTAAATATTAGCTCTGCATATCACCCAAAACCCAATGGATAAAATTAAAGGGTGAACCGAGTGTTAGAAGATATGCTTCACATGTATTGTATAAATCAAAAGTATTGATGGGAAGACTATGTACATTTGGTAGAATTTACATACAATAATGGTCACCATACAACCTTATTCATGGCTCCTTTTTAAGATTTGTATGGTAGGAGGTATAGGACACCCTTGTCATGGGACAATCCAAAGTATTAGGTTGTTCTTGGACTAGAAATGGTAAGGAAAATGGAACAATAGTTAAGGATGATCAGATAAATACTTAAGGAAGTTGTTTATCATTTGAAAAGTTATGTCAATCTTAAGATATCACCAAGACAGTTTTTAGTAGGTGACAAAGTGTTTTTGAGGGTGAGACCAAAGAAGAGTGCCATAAATTCCACAAAACTAGATCCTCATTTTGTTGGACCCTTCAAAATCATAGAAAATATTAGTCATATGGAGTATCAACTCACCTTACCACCTAGTTTTTTGAAGATTCATGACAACTTTTATATATCCTTATTTAGAAAATACGTTGGTGATCTTGATCATGTATGGGATTTTTTAAAATTGTAGATGGTACACCCAAAGGCCATTGAGGTGCACCTAGTGAATATCCTTGAGTTTCATTCTAAATATATGAGGAATGGGACTCTAGAGTAATGTAGGGTTCATTGGAATTACTTTTTCAAAATAAATGTTACTTGGAAGAAAGTGGTAGACATGCAAAGACATTTTCTATTCCTATTTGAGAATGTTATGTAATTGTTATTTTATGTTTGATTGATATTTTTTTGTTTGAATTGCAGAGACATTTTCTATTCCTAATTGAGAATATTTTCAATGGATGGATTCATGATTGACTATGTTATATTGTTGATGGAATGACTGACTATTTCATGATAACTTTATGCAAGACATATATTCTATGGAAAATATAATGCACCTTATAAATGGAATGATTAGCAATTTCATGTCTAATTCCTGCAAAACACATATTTAATGGAAGAATATGATGTTGCTAATGGACTTGAACTCTTGTAGGAACAAGTTTTCTCATGGGTTGAATAAAATATTAACCATTGATAATGGGATTTCATTTAAGAGGTAAATAATCTGATGATTCATACATAGAACAATAATGACAACATGGAAGAATGATCATGTCATGTAGTTGCATATCATGACTTGCATGAGGAAAACATATTATTTTATTTATTGCTTGATTATATTTATTTGATGTGATTTTATTGGATATGATATTTCTTTTTGATAAGTTTCATATGGATATAAAGAGATTTATTGCAAAGAGAAATAAACATTTGGTTATATTGTTTCTTTATTTTAAAAGAAAAGTACAAATGAATTTATCTTTTGTTTTGGCATTATTGTATTAACATGAATAAGAAATATTGTTTCCACTTGCTTGTTTTCATTAGTGGGTAAGGCTTTTAGTTTCATTATATTTTTAGTGAGGATTCTTGTTTCCACCCACTAAGGAAATAAAATATCTCATGTAAGATGAATGTACTAAGTAGTAACTCAATATTTTTTTGGGTCATTTGAATTATCGCTTCACTTTTATGGGATCTTGTTCTAATCCAACTACCAAAATAGATGATATTGTCTCCAAATATTTCTCTGATAAATATTTTAGAATACGATGGTAGGTGTCCAAAATTAATCATAAAGAGTAACTTGTTGGTTGACCTTACCTCCTCGCGACTAAAAGGAGGGAGAATCATGAGAAGTGGAGTGGGAAGACAAAAATACCTCCATAACATCCTAGGAAATTCAGATGAGGGAGAGTTGGTTACTCCTTATAAATATGGGTGAGTAAAAAAAATAAAAAAATGAGGAGATAGGCAGCAAAGGTGAAGAGGATTGGGCATCACTAGAAAAAATATTTACCAAGTTGTAATTTTTGGTGATTCCGAGGTAGACTTTAAAAAACCTTTTATCTTTCAACATGGAATTAGTGAAAACATCTATTTTTATTTATCACCAATAGTCTATATTTAATGATCTCATTGTTGGGCTAGGAATTATTTCCACCAAAAGAGTTTTCAGTGGAAAATATTACCGTTTACCTGTAGATAGGAAAACAATTTATGGGGTACCAAATGTAAAATTAAACCCACGAGTGTGGAACTTTTCAAGATATTGTCGGGGTAAAGGTATTTTTAAGTATCAATATAACAACATCAATATTGTTTTTCTTTCATATCATAACATCTAGAGTACTTTGTTGCTCATGTATTATGCTTGGAATTCGAATAGTTCAAACCAATCTATGACATTAGTGATACTTGATAAAAGGCCATGTAATAATATGTAACAGTGAATGTTTGAAGATTTTTTTAGTCTATGTATTGTGGTATAATAAGGGATTTTGGTTTTAGTCTATGCTATTAATATCATAGATATCAGGTATCTTAGTAATACTCCCATAGAAAATATAGAATCATCAATAATCGACAAAGATAAGAAATCATGAATATGTTGTCAATATGCTTTGAAACATAAAATATGGGGGAGAGTGTAGGTTGTGTGTGGTGATAATATATATTTCACTCTTTAAATTCTTATATGACTGAAAACTTTAACTGAGCTACTATCAGTAGAAATGACGTAGAATAATCTAAGTCTTCCTTTCACTAATTCTATATAGCGAATTTTTTAGAGAGCACCTGAGTGCACTAGGAATTGTGTGTGAAATTGAGATAGGTTCAAAATGTAATTAAGATAGATTCAACATGAATTGTAAATCCATTTTTGATAGTTATTATTGAGTTTAATATTTATTATATGCTGAAGGATTTTGTGGCTATACGCATGGTGAATGTTTGACTTTGAATTGATTTTTATCACCATGAAAGAAAAGTATTTATGTGGAATTCTATGTGTAATGATTTGAATAATTTTCTCCAAAGGAATTATTTGATTTAATCTAGACTTTAAGATTCAATTTTGTGTGACATGTTTATTTTTTTTAGATAAATATAAATTGATTGAGGTATAGGTAGAATGGAATTTCATGAGAAGCAAAATCTAGGTGTTTTCTTATGCTTGAATTTTGGGGTGTGGAGCCTAGTGTTTGCAATATATGAATATGATTGTTTGATGGTATGATGTAAAGCTTTGTTAAAGAGAAAAAATCACATTTTTAAATTGCATTTTGTTTAAAAAATATTAGAAGGGAAATGTGAATTGTGTTTTATGGAATTATTTGAATGCATTGGAAAGGAATGTATGCATTTGAAACTGCACTCTCATGCTATAAACTATATTGATCCCTTGAGGAATCTCCTTCTTGATGATTTAAATAAAGTACATGAGGAAGGAGGAAAGAAAGCATTGAGAGGCATAGAGTATTGAAGAGAGTTACGTTCTATTATTTCGTAGTCCATTATTGAAGTGGACTTTGTAAGCAATACTTCCAATTGTATTAAATAATATTGTATGATTCACTTTGTAATGAATAATGATTTCAAACTTCTCTGAATGGAGGAGAATCCTTGTTTATGATTTTATTAAAATTTTATATTTTATTTTTGGTAAATTAAAAGGATTTCATTAAGAACCGGGTTTTAAGGATCCCAAAACCTTTGTACAAAAATAACATAGACTACTACAAATAGAACAAAAAACCAATAGGGGACACAACCCCATGCCTAGAACATCAGAAATTCTAACAAGGGATGCAACCCCACTCGAAAAGCAAGAGGAAAGAAGAAAGGGATACTACCCAAGCAAAATAGACCACAAAATAGATGAACAGGCTCCATGTAGGGTAGCCATAAAAATAGAATAGAAAGTGTTGGAAGTCAATCCTCAGTGGCTTCCTCATCCTCATCCTTGTCCTCATCCTTCACTTGATCCTTGGGCTCCTCCTTGACTGTAACCATGTCCTCATCTACTAAACATGCTTCGGTCTCTTGCCCTATCTTCTCACCAAAGAAGAGCATGTGGAGGGCCTCTCTGAGGTCAATAATGGAGTTCACCATAGCATTCATCATGCTTGTCATTGTAGATATGATGAATTCCTTTGAGATTCTGACTTCATCCTCCGTGTCCTCATCATCAACCTTGATTTCTATCACCTTCTGTTTACCTTTCACAAACTGGTCCTATAGGTGGGCTGATTTTCTGATAGGTCCTTCAACTCTATCAAATTTGATGTTTTTCTTTGCCTTTAATTCATGCACAACTTCAATAGTCTTTCTTTTCCTTTTCAATAGGGACAAGTGGGTAGGGGGCCCAACAAATTTTGTAGCTGGACTGGGTTTACTCAAGGAAGGGATAGGGTGGGCCTGGGGGCTATGAGTCAGGATGTGACTGTAGATGACTTTGAAAAGCCCTTGGTGGGAGGGAAGGTCAATTCCTTTCTTTTTCTTGTAGGAGTTAATGGAGTAATTCATAGAATTGATGAGGAACTGAGGGATATTGATGGGATTCACTTCATGGAAATGGTTGACAAAAGCCAAGTGGAAACTACACAGGACTTTCTTAGGATCATCAATAGTGATGAATTCCATAATGGGTTTCATCACATCATTCCATGGTGTGAGGAGATCCTTCCTGAAGATCCCTTATTTTACCCCTTTGAAGATTCTTTCATTATCCTTGAACTCTTTCAGCTCAACTTCCTAGTTGTGCTTCTCCTAGTGGATAGAACACCCTTTTTTGTCTACCTTGTGATGGTTGACAAGATATTAACATCAATGTGGAAGCTCCTCCCTCGGATAGTGATGCAGTCATTCTCCCAAGTCTCCAAGAAGGCCATGGTTATGTCAATTTTATCATCAAAAAACATGTTGAGGAAGGGAAATAAGTTTCTCTTGGTCAAAATTATTTTGGCGAGATTGTCACACTCAACCTTACTTGGCTCATCAAAACTCATACTGGGTAAAAATTCAAGGATGGGGAAAAGACCAGTAGGGTTGAGGTTAGAAGCAAATAAATTTTGGGCGGGAAACACCTGCACTCTACACTAGTGAGCAAGAGGAGAATTTAGAAGAGGTAAGATATTGGGTTCATAGGTAGTGGGGAAACTCAGAGTACCTATGTTTGATTTATGGGAAAAAACCCAATAAAATCGGGTAGTTTTCCAAGACTTGTCGTTGTTATGATCTACAAAGCACTTTGAATTTGGCAATGAAGATTTTGATTTCCCATTACTTTTTTGGTTATGATTACCTAGAGAGGGAGTATCCCAAGGAATATTTTGAATGTTGGTGATGATTATCCCTTGTCCTTCACTCTGATTGGGTATTGGACCACGAAATTTGCTTTTGGAATATGAACAATCATCGACACTGCCAAAATTTACCCCTAGGAAGATGTGCTCCAAAAATCGATGCACATTATTGGACATAGGACCATTGCCACATCCTATAAGGACCAACCAAATTTGAACTAAATTGCTATTGGAAATCATACCTTTAGAGATCGTGATACCTTGGTTTGGTCTATCTTGGAACTGATTGTTGTTTTGTGCAATGTTGGCGCAGCATCAAGGAAAGAAGTGATTGAGGTTCTTGGAGTAAATTTCTTCATAAAGCAGCCCACTATTGGAAATTGGAGTACCACCTGAGTCACTAAACATGAGAAAAGAAACTTTCCATAATTTGAAAAAATTATTAGTGTGAGTTTCCAAAAAACCTATCAAATCAAGCATGACCTTATTGCAATGGAACTCAGTCTGCATGGGAAAATTAAGCTCAAACATTTTGAATTATTTCTTGGTCCATGATCCTTTCAATTTCTTGGGGAAGGTTGCCTATCCACATGGTTAGCCCATTGGCGGTGACACCTTTGTTGGCTAACCAATCAACAACCTTATTAGACTCATAGAAAGTATGTTGGTAGATGTTCTGTGGATGACTTAGGATGAGGATCCTGGCCTCCTTGATGCAATCCTTGATTCTCCAGGGTGGATTTTTGTTCATCCTGAGGTAATTGACTATAATCAAGGAATCTCCCTCAACAATGATATTTCCAGGATAATTATTTGCTAACTCTAGCCCCCTCCACAAAGCTCTAGCTTCAACAACATTGTTGGTTTGAGATCCAAGGAATTCAGCAAAAGCAAAAAGGACTCTTTCAATGTGATCTCTGAGGATACCTCCTACCCCTACGATTCCTAGATTACCTTTGGCAGCTCCATAAAATTTCAATTTGAGCCACCCTCTTAGGGGGGATCCACTTAGAAGAATTTCTCTGGTTGGGTCTAGGATTGATAGGTTTGTCCTCAATAAGGATATTTAGGGACTTTCCTAAGGATAATTCTAAGTTGGCTGCCGGTCTGGAGGAGGGGGGTATAAGCATGGAATTATCTTTAGAAAAATAGAGGATTCTGTTAAAAATGGAAGAAGTATTGGAACAGGTATCTGAGAAAGCTCTACAATTTCTTTCAAGCCAAACTTGCCACAAGAAGATGTGAAGATAGGAAGTCCAAAGGAATTTTAGTCTAGGATTGCGAAAAGGACTAGGCCATTGGAAGAACAAGTCAGAAATAGAATTAGGCTTTGTCCATGATATGGAGAAGGTCTAAAAAATCTTGCTTAGGACATCCTCAGAGAAAGAGCAGGTAAGAAAAATGTGGTGAACAGATTCCCAGTTGGAAAGACACATGTAGCATCTATTAGGGGCAACAATACCTCTCCTGAGTTTTGTTGAGGGAAGGATTGATCCTCAGGGCTCAAAAGGATTAGATAGGCAGACTTGACTAAAAATTCACCACTATCATTCAGATCCCAAAAAAATGATCTATCTGATTTCTAGAAGGGATAATGGTTAAATGCAGTAAATAATTCATAGTTGCTACTTCAGTAGGATGAATGTTGTTTCTGATTGGCTTCCAGGTTCTCCTATTGCCATTCCTACAAATAAAGTCAACAACTTTTGGCCCAAAGTTAACATCAAGGTAATTTTTCAGTCTAGACAAATTTTGATCTTCAATTAGAGGGTGGTCAGTGATCCACCTATCATTCCAAAAATCTATTTTTCTACCATCTCCAACTCTCCACCTGAGACCTTTTTCCAGAATAGTCCTAGTATTTAGAATAGATTTCTAGAAAGTCGATCCTCTAGAAGGGGCTTGTTCATCCAAGAAATCTGTTCTTTGGAGGTACTTCCTTTTGACTATCGAAATCCATTCGCAACTGTCTATCAGTAGTCACCAAGCTTGTTTGGCCAGTAAAGCTAAATTGAGGAGATGAATCCTCCTTAGGCCTATTCCCCCTTTGTCCTTAGGTTTGCAAACCTTTTCCCAGGAAACTAGGTGAATGTGTTGCTTATTTTCTGAACCAGACCATAGAAATTTTTTTTTGAATTTTTTCAATATTTTGATAGACAAGGACTAGAGCTTTGAAAATAGACATAAAATAAATAGGGATGCTTTGAAGGCAAGCCATGGTGAGGGTAGCTTTAGCTACCTGGGATAGGAGGTTGCCTTTCCACCCTACCAATTTTTTTTGAATTCTCTCTAAGACATTGTTCCACATGGATTCTGATGGATTGCCATGAAAGAGGGGAAGGCCTAGATAGGTGGAGGGGAGATGAGCCACTGAACATTCTAAGATTTGGGCTATTTTGTTCTACCTTTGAATAGGAGTATTGAAGAAGTATAACTTGCTCTTGTTGAAGTTAATTTTCTGGCCTACTACTTCTTCATATAGTAGTAAGATGTACTTGATTACCTTAGCTTCAAAGACTGAGGCATGAGTTGAGATGAGAGTGTCATCCATGAATTACTGGTGAGTGATAGGGGTTGTTTGAGAAGCTACTTTTAACCCTAAAATAAGACATATTCTACAAGAAGCCTTTAAAGTTCTCCCAAGGGCTTCTGCCACAATAATGAAGAGTAAAGGAGAGATGGGATCCCCTTGTCTCAATCCTCTTTTGCTTTGAAAATAACCAGTTGTAGAACCATTGATGATGATAGAAAACTAGGGTTGAATGATACATCCTTTAATCAAATCCACCCAATCAGGATGAAAACCAAACTTGAGGAGGACATCAATAAGAAACTCCCAATTGACACAATCATAGGCTTTGTTCATATCCAACTTAAGAGCAAAGGTAGGTTCTTTCGTTAAGGATATGGAATGAAAAACCTCATGGATAGTGATGACTCCATCAAGGATGGACCTACCTTGGACTATGCTTCCTTGACAAGGATCAATAAATGTGGGCAAGAAATCCTTCATTCTATTAGCAATGACCTTGGTTAAAATTTTGTAGGTCACGTTGCACAAACTGATTGGTCTGAAGTCCTTCATAGATTTGGCTACAGGGCCTTTGGGAATAAGAGCAAGGAAAGTGGAGTTGAAGCTACGAGGAATGGATTTGGAGATTTGAAAGTCCTTGATAGCTAAACACACATCATTCCCCACTATATCCCAGAAGGTTTGGAAGAATCGGGGAGGGAATCCATCAGGGCCAGGGGCCTTGTCAGGATTCATGGAAAATAGGGTAGTCTTGATTTCCTCCTCAGAAAAAGGGGCAAGAAGTCTGAGATTAGTTTCTTTAGGAATGGAGGATGGGATGTGCTGGAGTAAGGAATATTTTGCAAAGGAAGTATCAGGATTCTCTTCACCTAAAAGGGTATTGAAATAAGAGACAACTTCAGATCTTATCTCATTAATATCTGTTGTAAGAGTTCCATCTACTTTTACAAGTTCTTTGATTCTATTGTGACTTCGATTTCTCAGCGTTGATGCATGAAAAAACTTTGTGTTTGCATCCCCTTATTTTAGCCAAAGAGCTCTTGATTTTTACCTCCAAAAGATCTCTTCACAAGCAAGGATGTTATGAAATTTTGCAAGGGTTGTTCTTTCTTTGAGTCTAGTCTACTCATCATTATGACCATTTTGAATTCTATCTTCTATTAGTGCTAATCTATCTAAAATGGCCTACTTGTTCTCAAAGAGATTGCCAAAAAATTCCTTATTCCAAACTTTGAGGTTCTCTTTGACATGTTTAAGCTTTTGAAACAAACTAGAGGCTAGATTTTTGTGTCCTACTTGTTTCCACCACTGGGAAATTTTGTCCCTGAGGTCTGGGTGCTGAATCCACATAGCTTCAAATCTGAAAGGTTTTTTGAATTGATGACCTTTCTCCATTTCCAAAAAAGAGGGCTATGATCAGATCCTATCTTGGGTAAGGATCAAAGGTTGGCATCCCCAAAGGTCTGGACAACTTCTTGAGAAAAGAAGAATCTATCCAATTTAACCTGAATTAATTGATCTCCCAATATTCTATTGGTCCAAGTGTATCTTGCATCCTTAATTTTGACATCCATGAGGTTGTTTGCATCCACAAAGTCACTAAACTCTTCCATACTTCTGATAGGTAGACCTGATCCCCCTTTCTTATCTGAGTGGTAGAGGGGGGTGTTGAAATCCCCTGCTACTATCTAGGGAATGTGATGAACAACCTCTTTGATGTTGCTTAGAGTCTCCCAAAGTAGAGATCTTCCTTGTAGGGTATTTGGTGCATAGACATTTGAGAGAATCCAAGAGGAGTTATTATCTTTGTTAGTGAATAGTACTGTGATGATTCTATCAGTTATATTTAGGACTTTACCTTCAATTTTTCTAGGATCCCATAAACACATTAGGCCTCCTGAGGCTCCTCTTGCCTGACTAAAGCTTATTTCACTTTTGTTCCAAATATTTTTGGCTATATTTACTGAAGCAACAACATCAAGTTTTGTTTCTTGCAACATGAAAATAGTGGGTTTAAGTTCTCTTCTCAATGAACTGACTATTCTTTGCTTAGTTAGGCCATTGAGGCCTCTCACATTCCATGAGAGGATCTTCATTTAGAATGCTTGGAGTTTTTCCTACCCCCATTTCCTTGAGGTTGGGGAGGTTTGGTGATTTTGCTATCTTCCTGGGCTTGGCTGATGACTATGGGGAAAAGGGTCTTCTGGATTCCATTAGCTATGTCTTGCTTGACGTCCTTTTTCCACTATTCAATGGTTGAGGTTCTCCCTCTTTTCTTATCACTACCACAATCTATGGGAGATTTCACTGAGCTTCTCATATTCTTGGGACTAAATTTGTGTTGGATTGTTTTATCTGAAATAGGTTTATAAGGAACCATTTGCTCTAGGACAGGGCTAGAATGACCATTTTTGGATTGCAGATTAGCAGGAATACTGTAATCAATTGCAAAGTGTTCTTCTTGGGGAGAAGATGTAGGAAACTCATCAGGAATGTGTGATGGTCCTGATTTGGTTGGGGAGTCTAAACTATTAGGAAGAGTTGTTGCAAGATCAAGATCTTCTTCTCCATCCTCTTCCCTTGTAATCTCTTCCTGAAAAAGTGTTTCATCATCAAGGATTTGAAATTTATTTGTGTCAGTGAAGGCAGAGCATACCTTATCAATTTGTGATGGTTGGAAGATTTGTTTTCCTTTGTCCTGATGGATTTGCAGTGCATTCTCTCCCTTTTGAGGAAGCCCATTTCCTATGAGAGGGATTTGTTGGTTGTTCCTGGGTCTGAAGAAACCCTTTTGAGTAGGGCATCTATTTCCTTGATTTTTGTTGGCCCCTCGAACTTCTGTAATCTTATTTTTGGCAAGTTGTTGTTTAAGCTATGGGCATTGGCTTTTAAGATAGCCCTGTGTGTGGCATTCGATACAAAAAGTTAGCTTGTTCTCGTATTCAATAGCTTGGCATCATAGGTAGGATCCATAGCCCAGCTCAATGAAAGTGGGTAGTTCAGATTCAAGGTTTGCATTCACGCAAAACCTGGCATGCATCATCCCAGACTAAGCTAGGGTTGCATGGTCTACTACTACTAGGTGTTGAGTGGTAATTTTTCCCTGTTGCAAAACCACACTCACAACTAGGATTTTACGTTAAATAAAACCCTCTCTTGCAAAGAAATATTAAACTTCTCCAAGGTTCTTTAAATTTGGTCTATGAGATAGAGCTAAGAATATCCCAGTGAAATATAAAAATGACCATTAATAAGGGGCATACTAGTTAATGTGATTTTTATGTTTTTGAACAATGAAAGGGATTGAGTTCCCTGGTATGCAAAAATAAAAAGCTAAATACTTAAGAATCATGTTAACCTGCATGCCCCTTGTTAATGGTCGTTTGCAGATTTCATTGGGATATTATTAGCTCTGTCTCATAGACCAAATTTAAAGAGCCTTGGAGAAGTTTAATATTTCTTTGTAAGAGATGCTTTTATTTAACGTACAATCCTAGTTGTGAGTGTGATTTTGCAACAAGGCAAAAATACCACTCAACATTTTGGTGCTAGAAGGAGGACCTAAATGATTTTTATGCTAACTTGCTCATGACAGGTGGTTTTGAATATATGATTTTGGACTAATATGTTCTATTATAGGGTGTGATTGTTGTTGAGATATTCATTGTATAATGCATTTGGACTAACAATTTGTGTTGAAATATTTATCCATGCTATGGTTTGATGCATTATTGATAAAGTTTTTCAGTCATTTGGGTTAAACTGGATCTGAAACATATCATTACCAAATCCAAAGCTACCAAGAATACCATTTTTTTTAATTTATCATTCACTTATAGACCAAAGAAAACTCAAACTCAGGTAGTGGTCATAACATATAGTGGGGTCTCAGTTGGTTCTCCTAGTGTTCCTGTTTTACCCATTGTTCCTATAGTCACCCCTCAGCTGAATCTGATTGCAGAAAATGCAATAGCTAATGCAGCTTGGTACGGGGTACACAGTAATACTTTACTATTGGTAGAATCTGCCCACGATATACCTAAGGGTATATACAAAAGTTTACCAAGGTATAAACATGATGGTGTTAGGTTGATTGAAGAGCACATTTGTGATTATAAGGATACATTGATTAGATTGTAGGTTGAACACAAAGATATAGCTTTTCAGTTATTTCCTTTGACCTTAGATGAGCTAGCATATGATTGGTACATCAGTTTACGTATAGGTTCTATCACATCATGGGCCCAACTAGAAATAGCTTTTGTTAATCAATTTAGGTTACCTATAGATCCATCGATGATTTTTAATTAATTTTTGACCTATAAGAGAGGACCTAGTAAACCCATAAGAATGCTTAACACCATGTTTCAAAAGCTTTATACTAGGTTAATAGGTCATTTTGTTGTGATAGTAGACATGGATCTCCAAATTTATTTTGGTGCCTTAGATCCTTTGACAGCCATGTTTTCTAGAAGGAATCCTTTGGTTACTTCTCTGGCCTTAGCTTATACAAAATCCATGACCATTGAGCATCAAATAATACCTTAGGGTTACGGGATAGGACAACTACCTATAGTAGGACAACTTAGAGCATACAATCATATTTCCATGATAAATCAAGCCTTGTTAAATCAAACTCCCATTTTGAATGCCATACATTACAATCAAGGCTACCCAAATATGCTCACTAATCTCACCTCGTTCACTTACCCAAATACCCCCATTCAAGCAACAACTCCTCTTCTATTAGGAACCATTTTTCTTCTCAAAGAATCACGATGACAAATCCTCAGGTTTTGCTTGCACCAAATTAGAACATTCCAGAGTTCTTGAAAGTAGCCAAGCCCAATACTTCAAATAGTCAACCCATGACACTCGAATTAGAAGTTGAATATCTAAAGAGATTGGTTCTAAAACTAATAAATGACATGGTTCAATCACAAAATTAGACATGCCAAAATAGGAATTTCAGTTTCCAAAGGAAACAATGGAATACCAAGCCCAACAATGGAGGAGTGCCTAGTCTTGTCACTAATCCAAGTGGTACTAACCAATCTCAAGAAATAGTTAATCTTTCTGATTTTTCTAGGAGTAATTGGTGTAGAGTACACTCTACAAGTGAGCATAATGAGAATGTGTGTTTGGTACTCCAATAGGCTAGGGGTAGTTTACAACAAGATATCGATGAATTGGAAAATGTGCCCATTAACAATTGTTCTCATGAAGCTAGTTCAAGTAAAGGCAAAATCCATGCATTGGTGGTTGAAATAAGTGCTCCCAAAAATGATGAAATAGATGAGGAAGATGAGATTTTAGAATAAGACATTTAATAATTTGGGCATACCCAAAAGGAAAATCACAATTATCATTTGAGGAGTAGGAATAAATCCCTGAATACATTGTCTACTCCGCCTAACAGCTCTATCATTCCACCAGACGCTAGGGCAAATAATAATATTGCACCTCCTACTAGGGTAAATTCATTTAAACCACCTTAAAAGGAGCAACGGGGAGATAAAATAACTTATGATATTGTTGAGGATCTGAAAAATATGAAAGCTAATATCACTTTTTTTGAGGTGGAATAGATGACAAATCAACAAGATTCATTGATTAAAGCATTGGAAAATTTGGGAAGAAGTGATACAAAGAAGCCCACATAATTTCATTTGGCCTTACAAAAATATAAAGGAGAGGTTACTCCTTTTTTGTTAACATTTCAAATCGCAGGAAAGAATTTTCATAATTATTTGGTAGATTTAGGTGCTTTAGGAAATGTAATGCCATATGTTATTTGTAAGATATTAGGCTTGAAGCCTAACCCCTCAAATGGAATTGTCATCCAATTGGATAGAACTGAAGTGAATCTAGTTGGGATGCTTTACAATATTTTTATGCAAGCATCATTTGAACCAAGTATTCAACAATACATAGATATTTATGTTGTCCATATTCAGGATAAATATGGTATGTTGCTAGCTAGGGACTAGAGAAGAAACCTAAATGGTTATCTTGCTGTGGATTTCTCACACATGTGGTTACCCTGGAAAGGGGTATCTAACCAAATCTGGGTGGAAAGGGAGCCTATACTAAAGGAGATGATCACAGACTACAATAAACCTAATGATATTTTGTACAACGAGTCAGAGTTGGGCGTTTTCACATTGGATACTAGTTTGGTCACAAAAGGAGTCTGATGTTGAAATTTTACCTTGTGATTCTTCTGTTGATGATAATCTTATGTTGACCCTAAAATTTGATGGTTCTATATCTAAGCAAGGTAATGGAGCTGAAGTAGAGCTCATAAGAACTGAAGGGAATTCTTGTCTTGCAGCGTATAGGTTGTAGTTTCCATGCACTTGTGGAGTACGAAGCTTTGATTTATGGTTTACAGTTGGCATTGAACAAGAACATAATATGCTTGAAGGTTTTGGGAGATTTTGCATTGGTTATTAAGTAGGTGAAAACATGAGATTACGAAAAAGAAACAGTATTGAGATGCAATATAAACAAAAACTAACTCGATGCATGAAATAGGACAAACATAATCAAATCAAGACAAAACAGGAGCCTAGCCCTTTTATATTAATTCCAAACTTGGTTACAATCCATCTCCTCCCCTTTTAGGGGCTAGGAGTGTTAGAATGTTTTGGTTACAATCGTGATCAATACTCCTCCTTCCGCATGCCCACATGCAAAATGGGCGGGCCAAAGTGTTGTCGCCGCTGATGTTGATGAGTCCTCGCTTCTTGCTGCTCCTCCTACATGCAAAGAAACAACCAAGGCATTAGTAGCACCTGCTATGAATAGGGAAAGTTCATTCTTTGAAATTAACAAAAGATGCATGCAAAAGATTGTCAAATACAGTGAATAAAATGAATCTAAGTCACCTGAAAATCTAACAAAAACCAAAAAACCTTACCAGATGGCCACTGCCATTGAAATAGTCGGCCAATCTACTTTCGACTGTAATTCGTCCCTAGGTGGGACGAATTCTACTGTTATTCGTCCTCGGGTGGGACGAATTCTACTATGTTAGAACGCCGAGTTGCTGCCGCTCCAATGTCACACCTCGATGTCTCCAAAACACCTACAGACAAGGGGGTTAAGTAATTGGGGCCATTTTGGGATGACCCAGATGGTCGGATTTTCCCAATTTGGCCTCTATCCTCGGGAATTCGATGTCGCTACCTACAAGTTAGTGGGACAACAAAGCGACAAAAAGCATGATAAAATCTGATCAAAATGTTATAGAATTGAAGCTATGAGTTAACTAGACAACATAACATAAAATGCAAAATGAACAAATGATCTAGAATATTTTAGAATGAAACTTAGAAAATGCGGGGTGCCCAAGTGGGCCTCCCACCGTTGGCACTTGATTTCGATGCCAATCCACTAGGGATGGGCCCAAAACCTCTTAGGATTGGGGTGTCGGCAAATTGGTGGATTACAGTGGTCAAATTTTGGGTTTGGGTTCAGATCCACGCTTCCAAAAATCCACCCAATAACCTCTCTTGCGAAAGATATTAATGGATGTGAGAAGGTGAATCAAAAAAGGGTGCAATAGGGTGTTCAATTGGGCAGCACTTAGTTGCTTGAAAATGCCTCCAACTATCTTTTTTGGGTGGGAAAGTCCACCATTTTATAGACCCATGGGGTCTCTTTGGAGGGGCATGCAGGGATGCCATGTGGTGGTCATGTCTTCCCAAGAGGGAGGAGACTCCTCCCTGACTTGGGCTTCCATGACTGCCCTTGTGACAGCCTTCTAACTGCCAACCTACCCACCTACACACGCATGCATGGCAATAGGCAATAATTGATTGTCCTTGGCTGCCACTTGGCGGCATTTTTCTTTTTGCCCGTTAAACCTGGAATTCGTCCTGACCAGAGACGATTTTAGAATTCGTCCCTGGGTGAGACAAATACTGGGCAAAGTGCCTAAATGTGCCAAATTGCTTCTTGACCTTACAAAATTGCTGTGAAAGTGGTTAGGACCATTGTTTAACCTCTGAGGGCTGTCGTGGGGGCTATGTGTGTCAAAGCGATCAGTTTTTGCAGTCACATAATCGGATTGGTGCCATTTTGGTGTCTACAGTAGGTAAAATGAGAATATACATGTTGCAATGAAAGATTATCCTATTATAAAACTAGAGTTAGAGATTTGATTGATGAGTTTGATGCTTTTAATTTTGCTCTAATCTCTAGAAAATGGAATCGTGTGGTAGATTATTTAGCAGTTGCAATAGGAAATTTAAAACCGATTGATAAGATTAAGATGAAGAAATTTTCAATAGAGTTGGTTCCATGTCCATCCATATTTGACAACGTTAAAAACCTATAAGTTTTTGAAACTGATAGACATATTTTTTATTTTGTGATGAATTCAAGTGTCTTTGAGAACGACGTGATTTATGAATATGAAAGGTTGCATGAGGAGGATGAAGAAGAAGAGAAAATATCAAAGAAATCTAAATCCATCCCAAAGGGTATTGTATCTCTCGAGAAGTTTTTTGATATTGACTATCAAGGTAAGAAATCGATCAAAATATCACCTTAGGATGATTCCTATGAGAACGCCAATATTGGAGGTAAGGGCGAATTGTGTAATGTCCCCATTGGAAAGGTTTGTACACTTCAAGAAAGAGAGGGAATAGCACATTTGCTTAGAGAATATATGGATTGCATTGCTTGGACGTATGATGATTTGTACACTATTTCGCTAAATCCTAATTCTAAACCTTTTAGGCAGAAATAACGTACGGTCAACCCTTTGTTGGAACCCTTGATTGAAAAGGAAATAAATAAATTGTTGGATACTAGAATTATATTTCCGGTTCGCCATTCCACTTGGGTTGGTAATATAGTGCTTTTTAGGAAGAAAAATTGTTTGACCATTCGTATGCTAGCATGCTAACACAAGAGAGGGAAGGTAACATTGAAAATCCAATTGTATTTTTGAGTTCACCACCAAAATATGCTCAAGTAAGGTATACCATTCTGGGAAAGCAAGCATATGCTCTTTTTAAGACTGTTAAAAAAGTTAGACATTACATTTTACATAGTAGAGGTTTTGCTATTGTTCCTAACCCAGTTGTAAAAACTATGTTAATGCAGAATGAGTTGGGTGAAAGGAGAGGGAAATGTATGTCTACTCTTCAAGAATTAGATATAGAAATTCATCCGATGAAGCTTTTTCGAGGTCAAGGATTTACCAAAAACTCGATAAAAATAGATCCTCAAATTTCCTGTCAACATTACAATGTAGGAGACATTACTCAAGATGAATGGTATGTATATATTGTCTACTTATTATTGAATGGTATGTGTCCTCCAAACTTGAACTCCATGCAAAGAAGATATTTACATTTAAAATCCTCAAATTTTATGATTAATGCAGGTGCTTTATATAGAAAAAATCATGAAGGAATATTTTTACATTGTTTAAATAAAGAAGAATCTGCACAAGTTTTGCGAGAATTCCATGATAAATATGGGATAGGACATGGTTTTGCCAATGCTACTACTCATAATATTCTAATATCAAGTTATTATTGGCCTCATATATTCAAATATGACCATTCCCATGTGAGAACCTGTCATACTTGTCAAGTGGCCACCAATAGGGAGAGACAAGCATCAATGCCATTACAGCCTGTAATAGAAATGAGACCCTTTGCCCAATGGGATTTAGATTTTGTAGGGGTTATAAGTCCTAATTCATCATATTTTTATAAGTATATCCTTTTTGCTTCTAATTATTGCACTAGATGGACTGAAGCCATCCCTACTAAAAATTGTACAATAGAGGTTGTCATCAAATTCCTAGAAGATTATATTGTGACCAAGTTTGGAATGCCTCATTCTATTATTTTTGATAATGGATTTGCATTTATTTCATCATGTTTCATAGATTGGGCATATGATAATAAGGTAAGCATTAAGAACTCGTCCAATTACTACCCTTAACGTAATAGATTAGATGAATCCTCAAATAAAAACTTGTTGACGATTATTAAAAAGTTGCTTGAACATAACCCTAGAGATTGGCATAATAAACTAAATTTTGCATTGTGGGCTGATAGGATAATAACTAAGGAATCTATTGGAACTTCACCATACCATTTGGTTTACGGTCAAGATCCAATTTTTCCCACTAATCTTAAATTGCAGACTTTGTAGTTCATGAGGGACTATCTAGGTACTGATGATAAAATTGAAGCACACCTCACACAGTTAATGCATTTGGATGAAAAGTGAGAAGAGGCATTACTCCACTTTAGTAAACACCAAGACATAGTCAAAATATGGTTTGACAAAAGGACAAAAATTAAACATTTTAGAATTTTTGATTTGGTTTTGCTTTGGGATAAGGCACATGAAAAGAAGGGTGATAATGAAAAATTTGATTGTCTTTGGCTAGGTCCTTATAAAATTTATGAGATTATTGGCAAAAATACTTTTCGTTGGAAGACTCTAAATGGGAAGGATGTTAATTTACCTGTAAATGGGCAGTTTTTGAAGCATTATTTTCACCCATGAGATGGTCCAAATCTTGGGGCATTTTGTACAATAGTGTATATTGTTGTTTGGTTGTGTGTTTTGGTTTTGGTTTTCTATTTTGGGAGTTATCTCAAGTTTTGGTTTGGTGAGTTTTGTGTTTGCTTCCTTGTCAAGTGTGGATTAAATTAGGTTTTGGATTCGGTTTCAAGTTTTGATTTGCAAGCTTTAAGTTTTGGATTGGTTCCTCTATTGGTGGTTGTATTTTGAGGTAGTTGTTAATGTTTGGCCTCTCAAAGAATGAATTACCTATCATGTAGAGCAAAGAAAAGGGATATAATTATTTAAAAAATACTCCTAGATTGTGGGACTAAGATAGTGAATGTTGGAAGCCATGAATCATTTTCGCTAAAGCTACACATGAACACATAATATTAAGGTGCATTTTTGGAAACTTGAAAGAGGAAGTTACTTGTTTTGCATATCAAGGTAAAAAAAATTTATATACTCAATATTTAACCTTTTTGAGCTCTAACCCATGTGGTAGGGGAATTTCACCGAGCAATGTGTTTAAAAAAAAGTATAAAAAATAAAAAATAAAAAAGAGAAGAGCCAAATTAATCAAAATGTTCAGGGTATATCCATCGAGGCTATAGATGCTTGGATGGCAGTGGAACAATACCAATAAACAATCAAGTGTAAATGTGATACAACACCTGGGTGAGTGAAGCACCTCCATCAGGGCTATAAACGTCTGGCTGGAAATGGAGCAATGCAAAGGCACATATTTAATGAGTAATTTTTATAGCCTAATGCAAAATAGGAAATGTCCTCTGAATAGTTTTCACGAATGCTAAAATGAAAGCACTTGCACACACTTGGCTGAAGCAATGATTCATTGGTTTTCAATTGAAATTGTTCATCCCCATAATCCTTGGATGTTGCTGAATAATTTTGCTTCTAATCCTTGGGTTGTTTGACTTAGAACCGAAGATTATAGTTTTTCATCTAGAATGCTCAAGAGCATCCCTTAGTAGAGTTGCCATTTGTTGTGGCTTTTCCAAAACTATCCCCAAATTTTGGGGACCCACCTTCTTGATTTTGATTTTGATTTTGATTGATTTCAGTCGTCTTGGAGTAATAGTTTTTGTAGATCTCTGCTCTAGTAGGGGCATAGGTGCTTTGTGGGTATGTTAGAATATCGTCTTTCCTGTATGCAAGAGGTCTTAGGTTTTGGTGTAAGTTTGTTCTTTACTAGTTTTGATGTTATTAAGTTTATAGTTTAATTGGTTAAAGTTCTTTATGTGAGAATAATTATATATATATATATATATATATATATATTATATTATATATTTGTGCAATAAAAAAATATTCTAAACTATATATGAAAAAAAAACAAAATAAAATATAAAATGATTTTCGTAGCTTATCTTAATATATCATTATCTATTTTAAAGCTATTTGATATTTTCTTTTATTTTAATGTTTTATTTTTAGTGCCTTTTATATTTTCTTTATCGTCGTTAGCCTTCATGTCATATTTATCGGTTATTGGCACTATCCTATAGTTTTAGAGCTTTGGTACTTGTTCTAATGTACATGGTTCTCTTTGACAGAATGACCAAGGAGCACCTACATGAGGGATTCATGTGCATTTTGGCGATTTGTGCCAGCAAACGGTATGGCATGTGTTGATAGATATACAATTGTAGATGAGGGTGAGTTGACGGAGAAAGCTGCAGATCCAGTGTTGACGTAGGCCGATTGTAGATAAGTCACAATTTAAATGGTGGTCTACGTGGCGAAGACTACCGATGTGGAACAAAGCCCAATGATAAGGATGATTCGGTGTTCAATGAGAGCGATGACATTGACGACAGCCCGGATATCGGATATACATTTGGTGGATGATCTGGACGTCAAGGTTTAATAGGTAAAAAATTGCAGCGAGGACAGTTTCATCATCGTGGACTCCATGCGGGCTAAGGCGGGGTCGTGACTGTCACTTTGTACACGTTATCCCTTCGAAGGCACCCAAAGTCAATCCCAAATATATAGGCGCTAATGGAAACATGAAATCATTTAAGGGGGTTTCTAATGCAAGTGACGGGTTCACTTCAGCTTAATCGGGGATGATGTGGCACCCACACGGTGGCAGATAGCATAAACTCCATGGTAACGACATAGCATGTTTAGATGTATAGTGTGGTATACGTGGAGGCCAATAGCTGATATTTAGCTGTAAGCTACCATGCAGACGTGAATCTAAATGGACATAGCAATATCCTGGATGGTGAGCATGAGTGATATGGACCTGGATAAGCATGGACCCAACAGCAATGATAGTAATCCCAAAGGCAAAAAGTGCGAATCAACGACGGTAATTTCATAAGTAAGTGTGGATCCAATATGGTTAGGTAGATGTGGATGGCGCATCACCAGATTACCGTGGGTATAAACAATGGTGACTTAGAGATGCAACGCGAACTAGGTGACAATGGAATCGTAGGGAGTCGAATGCGACGATGGCAGTTGGGTTTCCATTGCGCGGATGAAAATAGTCAACGTAAACGCAGATAATCATGACAATGGTGATATGGAATGGGTGAAGTTAGATAAGTTATAAGACATGACACCATGATGGATGGTACGTCGGATCACACACATATGTAGTAGCATTTTGGTAGCACCTTTGAAGGAAGGCAATGCAGATGTAAACGTCCAAACATAGCACAAAGGATGAACGCAGAGGACATCAATAAGCAGTACATGTGGATGATGCTCACGTGGGCGTTGGCCTTTGAGCAATGGCATCAGGGAGAATGATTTGGCGTTGCAGCAAGTTTCCTATCGAGACCGACAATGAAGCATGGTCGTGTAAGCAACTTGGATGAGCTGGAAGTAGCGCGACATCTTCTGCGTAGCGTGGACGCTATGGTGTACTCCCATAATGGAGACTCTGGCATAAGAAGCTACGGTGGATTGCCTCAATTTATGAAGATAAAGTGTTGGCATTAAATATATTGGCTACGTAAACATGTAGATGCCCGGCAGTAGAACGAGGTAGTGACAACGATATGCAGGGAACATGAAGTTTCGTTGTTAGATTGAAGGAGCTTCGATAGATGTAGGTCACGTAGAGTAATGCAGCGCATCATTGGATTACATGATACAAGTGAATGCAAATCGTAGCTCAAGTGGTTTCGGGGTGTAATGTTGACAAGGAGGTAGGTGATGCAGACTCTCAGAATACAACGATGGGTATATTTTAGATGTCTAGTCAGTGGATTAACATGGCAAAATAAGACGCGTCATCTCAGGAATATGTGGTACGCAGGGTAGCGCATCACTGGATGGTGATAACATGGGTGAAAGGTGGTCTGTTGAGTGCCTTCATTACGCACACAATGAGCATAGAATGCAAAGGAATTCACTGCTACATATCATGAAGAGAATCAAGAGGTGATTTTAGGTAGAATATCACGAAACATAGAAATCATGCAGCAACCGTCCAGCCGCTGGGATTATTAATATGGTAGGGTATTCAAACGGTGTAGCGGTAGGGTACCCAAATGCCACTGAGGAAGTATTATAAGATTATGCTAGGCGTTTAGGTCAGAGAAAATTATTAAAAGACCATTTTAAATGCAAATAAATCAACGGTTGCTAGGTATTGAGATCCTCTACGACGTTAGGAGCAGATGACTGTATGAAACACATTTTGGTGGCCCTAAAGTATGTGTAGAGTGGCAGCATATTCACATCCAATGAGAGTAACAGGGGTTAGGAGTGTAATAGAAATGGTCACTAGAATTGATCATCCTGTCACCACGCACTGCAAACCTAGTAAATAGGACGAGGCCAAAGCGTCACATAGGATGAACCCGGTGGAGGTAATCGGCTGAGTAATTGATGTATACTGCCACCAAAAAAGATAGAAGATGTTTCTATGGGAGAAAAGGAGAGGAACAGAGACAAAGAGAATAAAAAAGAAATCAAATATTTGAAAACGCATGCATCTAAGGGTAGTGTTTTTGAAATAGAATAGCTGATAAATACTACACCGAAATTTCATTTAAGGGGTTGGAAAATTTTGGAGCAGTAGAGGAGAAAATAAAGAGAAAAGGGGAATACTAATACTTGTAGAATATTTTTATTTGCTGGTTTGTCTGTATTTAGGAGGTATTTTTTAATATAATAGGATATATTATTGAAATACATTGATGTTTATATATGATCTTCTGTTATGCATTGGAAGTTTAGTTTATGTGTTATGCACCTAGTGGTTACATCAAGAATAAATTTTTCATGCATGTTTTAACCTTTGAATCTGTCCATAAACAACTTCTGTATTGTGCTTCTACAGGTTAGATATGTTTATGTTTCATTCGAATCTGACTCGTTTTATGCAGTGTCTTTATTGGAAATAGCATTGGTGTTATTTATTCTGCTCTATATTATGTTTGTATTTTTGGTCCTCTTCCAGAGTTTGTTAAAGTTTCTGGTCTGTGTTCTAGAACTGTTAATTTTTTGTCCCTTTCCAGATACTTTAATTTTTTGGCTCTACTTCGAAACTGTTTTAAACATATGGTCCTCATCCAGATTTCTGTTTTTATTTTTGTCATTTTCAAGCATTTTAATTAGTTTCTGGTCCCTCTCTAGAACTTTTAATATTTTTGGTCCTTTTCCAGAACTATTAATTTTTGGTGATCTTCCAGAATTTTCAAGCATCTGGTCCTTCTTTCCAGATTTTTGTTTTCATTTTCTCTAACTTTACCTTTTGCGTTTATTTTCATTAAAGTAAGTTCTAATTTCTAACCATTTCCTTTCGTCACATAAAGTCTAAGATAAAATGAATCTGTTAAAGCAGGAAAGGGGTATTTATGTGTGGGTATCATGTTAAAACATAGATAAAATGAAGTGGGTTCCCCACAACACTGACTAACACTGCACATAAATTTGAAGTAAAAGGAACCAACTAATTCCAAATGCTAACACAAATCTCATTTCTAAACAAAGATAAAAGGAAGTGGCTATTCCACAACACTAGTTAGCAAAACATTTTCTTTAAAGCAAGGGATAAAAAGAACTGCTAACAAAAATATGGGTGAATATCATAATTAAATCAAAGGTAAGATATTCTAGGAATTATTCTTAAGTATTTAGCTTTTGATTTATGCATACAAGGGAACTCAAGCCCTTTCATTGTTAAAAAGCATAAAAATCACATTAACTAGCAGGCCCCTTGTTAATGGTCGTTTGCAGATTTCACTGGGATATTCTTAGCTTTGTCTCATAAACCAAATTTAAATATCCTTGAAGAAATTTAATATTTATTTGCAAGAGAGAGTTTTATTTAACGTAAAATACTAGTTGTGAGTGTGGTTTTGCAATAGGGTAAAATTACCACTCAACACTAGGTCACCAAAAAAATTTGATATTCCTTTCAAAATATCCTTGTGCCAAAACGGGAATGGTAAATTTAGTAATCTAACCTAGATAGGTGCAATATTTATGCTTTGAGTCCCAGGATCAAAGTTTTCTACCCATTTCCATAGAAATAAAGTTCGACATCCCAAGAACCATGGTCCTCCAGATAGAATGTGATTAACATCTTCTGGATTGATAAGATAGAAAGCAAAATAACTTTGGTGCAAGCAAGGATCTCCATGTTACCCAATGTTTTCCACTTTGAGAATGCCCATCTCCTAATAGTCTCAATATCTGGTCTACCACCAATGAGTTTTCCTATCAAGGAAAAACTTTCCACAACCAGGGAGTTTGCCATCCTTTTTTTAGGTACCATCAATATGATACCCTCGATAATGAGATTCAAAGAGCTATCAATAGGCTTTATGCTTTATCCTTTGAGAGTCTTGACATACAAATTTTTCTTAGCAGGGCCCTTAGACAAGGTAAGATGAGCCTCCTTGTCAGGATCTTTTTTTATGGGGTTCATCTCCCCAAAGCCTTTCAATTTGATCAGGATCCTTGTCCTTTATGATCTGTCTAGCATTAAGAATATTACGTACATTTGGATCCTCACATGTGTCCTCGTGATCCCATAAGTTTGAAAATCTGCTTTCCTTCTTGAACCTGTTTGAAAATTTTCTCTCCTACCTACACTGCTCTTCTCCATCCTCGTCTACTATTCCAGTCAAAATGTGTAAAAGTTTATTATTAATTATGTCTATATTTGATAATTAATTTATGATCTATTTGGAAGTGTGTATTTCTTAGAATATTATTATTGTTATAATGTGCATTATGCCTATAATTGACAAGTTGAGATTTGTCTTCTGCCACTTGTCCCTATCTTCAATTTGAGTTGGAGTGGTGTCTTCTAAAAGACACTTGGAGTGGAGCTTATGACACTTGTCATATCTTCCTCCTAAGCTTGATGCTTATATATTGTAAGATAACTTGTAAATAAAGTGTGCCTTATTTTTTAGTCCTATCATAAATAGGTATTATGCCTATATATGTAATCCATTTGTATCAATACATATCTTATTAGTTTTCCTCCTAAAATTTGGTATCAGAGCTACAGTATTTCTCTGGCCCTGTGAGCTTGAGGGGGGATTTACCTCATGGAAATCCACCCCTCATTTTCTCCCCATTTTTCTCCCAAAATTTTTTTTGATTAAGGGAGTATGCTCTCCATCCATAGGATGGATCAGAAACTAAAAGGTTTAAGAAAAATGACTACCTATGTATCCGTCCGTAGAAGTAGTTTTTTTACTATTGCTTTATCTCAAGCTTCTCATGAGTGTTGAAGTTGGAGAAGGCCCATTTCTATGGTACAACAAATTCTACACATTTTGGATTCAGGCCCTTTATGGTATAGTAGACAACTGAAACATGAGCGCACAGGTGCTCAACAGGTGAAGACGTGCACATTTCTACCATCTTTGGTCATGCATCCCAGAGTTTATTATGAGTTGCTACAGTGCTTGAAGGAGAAGTGGCATCTTGTTTAGCTTCACGATCGCTGATAAGGAGTTACTCATGATGGCAACTCTTCTCTCTTCAGGATTATTTTTTCATTGAAAACATTTCACATGTGATTGATATTAATCAACGAAGTTTGGTTCGATAACAAATGCCCCCCCACATAATATTAGAGGAAATACTGCATTAGTGGCTGAAGATACTGATTGAGGGCCATCATAAAAGTGTAGTAAAAGTTAGATCTATTCTTCATTGGTGGTGAATTTGTGAGTTGTGTGTGAAGGCTGTGACGTCAAGGGGGACTACTCAACCGGAGGTAAAACTGGGCAGTCTATTGAGATCATCTATCTAAAGATACATTTTGTTGCTGTGGAAGATTTTTGTGATTAGAAACATTTGACAAAGGCTAAATTTAAAATTTGATTGGTTTGTTATCAAGAGTAATCATACAACACAGAAAAAGTTTGTTGTCACCATATTCTATGGCCCAATGAGCGGATATTATGCAATTTTTTAAACCAGTTTACTAAACTCCACTCTCAAATATTATTGTAACTAAATTTTGAATTCTGGCATTACTGATAGTTGCCCTCAGATACGATCTATTAGACTATAGTAGAAAATGATCGAGGGGAAGATTCATTTCAAATGCAATGGTGAAGAATTGATCACGTTGATGAGAAGGAGGGATGATCAGTGGGTGGTCTTGTTGGTGTGGGCATGTTTGCTTAATCTCCTCATGGACATTTGCAACGAAATGCGAATTTGTTGTTTGAGCCGAGAACTATGTGAAAAATTCAATCGTGTTGTGTAGATTGTCTGAGGAGGCTTTCATCAACCTTTATGATCATTCATGCTTCCTATGTTGCATTGCCATTGGAAGTCCACCGCTGATAAGCCCCAAGTCGATGGAGCGATGTTTATATTCCAGCCTATGGACCACGGCTTCCTATAACATCTTAGCCCTGTTGGTGCGACGGTGCAGCCAAGTGCTGCAGCTTTGGTTCTCTTAGATGATCAAGAAAGCAGTCAAAAAGCAATATTAGATAACATGAAGGGAAATCATGCTATTATTATGTAAGATTTCAAGTAGCAAAAATCATGCCATTATTATGCAATTGAAGGGAAGGCTGAGATTGTCTAAATCCAGTCTCACTAGACAATATTGAAATGGGCTATATTTTTTAGATAGAACGGGTTATTTTCATCGGTGGAAGATTGAGACCTATTTATTTTTTTATGTTTTCTATGGTGTGGATTTCTGTTGAAGGAGATTCATTTATATGCTGGCCTCTGTTGTGGAGGAGAGATTCTTCAAAAGTTCTATTAGAGAGCTACAATGCAAACACTGTCCTCCACTAGAAAATTAATCAGGAGCAATAATCATGACGCGATAATGTTGCAGATGTGTTTGTAAGTGTAGACTACACAAACCATTTCCAACGCCCAGTAAGATAGTAATCTGATGGAATGCCAGTTTAGCACTATTGTTGTGTGTGTGCTCTAAAGTGGAAGTTGGAGATATTTTATGTTTTTGGTGAAACCTGACACTCGAGACGGGTGTGGTGGGAGCGTAGAAGGTGGTGATGATCAAAGTTTCACTACATGTGGATGATGGTTTTCTTTTGTTGAAAGAATGATTGGTTGATTTTTTTTTTTTTAATTCTAAAATTTTTGCCCTTTGATGCTGTTGTTTATGCTCTATGTTGCTGCTATCAAATATGATGTTCAAAAATGATGCTCTAGTGTAGGCCATGTCAGCCATCAGAATAGTCTATGCTAAAATTTAAAATTCAAGTGGAGCCTACACAAATATTTTAAATAGGACAATTTTATAAAAGTGGTGTATTTTTGTATGGCCACGAGGATGAGCCATTGAATGGAGGAACTTTTTTTAATCATAGTGAAGAGTGGCCGAAAATAAAACTTTATTGGCCTATTTTTTCCACATGGAGAGTGGAAGTGGAAGGCCCACATGGCTCTCTTATTGTATTTTCTAGTGATGGCCTAGATGGCTCATGTAATTCCCCTACGAGGGAAAATTTGAAATTTGTTTTTTATTCTGCCTGAGTGCAACACCAGGAGTATATTCTTGAGGTTTATTTGTTGTCTAGAGAGGCATGCTATTTTTCCCATTGATGGAGGACTTATTTAGATCTAACTATAGCCATGTTTATAGTCTTTGGAAATATTTTTTTGAGCCGGACCTAATGGTGGGGTCCATTTTCAGTTTTGATACTATTTGCTATGCTATTTTTAGGATAGAATATTGTTGTATTATGGAGTGCACTCTCGATTGAACCCGACACTCCCAAGGCACTTGTAATTGAACCTAGTATCTAGTATTCTCCTCTTTCTACTTGGCGGATGCAGCGGCTGGTTACCCATGCATTTCGGTAAGATGAGGTGACTACCATAAGGGCACTTATTCTAGGGACTACAGACATAGAAACCTTAGACTCTATCCAAGGTTTTTATAGATCTAATTCTAAAGACTACAAATGAAGACACTTCAAAATATTCTCTTATTATATTCTTGTTCTCGTCCATATTTGGATCTATGGTTCATTTTATTGTATTGAGTGCATTTTTGGTAGAGATCGACACTCTTATATGGCTCATTTTTCCTTTGTATTAAGGTGCATTTTTTGGTAGAAACCGACACCTTCTAGATTGAGTTTCACCATGAGGAGGGATGATATTCATGGTGAACCTAATTAGTGACTTACGAGAGGCAACAGACCTAGGAGTGGCTGATCTTGAGGCACCCATGATGACCCTGAGGCAGTTAGACGGCTGACCCAAAGGCGATAGACTCGAGGAAGTGGCTAACCCTGTGGCAATAGACCGAGATGTATACACCATTGATCTAGCATTTTTTCACAGCTAGAGAGCCAAGCACATAGAGCACGAGCCTAGACCAAATCAGCAATAAAGAAGGATGATAGAATTTTTTTTAGAGAAGTCAACATTAAGGGGGAATGTTACCTAATGTTGACTTGTTTTTTCTTTAGTTAGGATAGTGCACTTTAAGGGAGAATGTTAGAATTAAAGTGCACTATGCCTTCACCTTGACACTTGTCAGTTTCACTTGACATTTGTCATGTTATCAAATAGGCCTTATGCCTATATATGTAATCAATTTTTATCAATACATATCTTATTAGTTTTCCTCGTAACAGTATTATGATTCTACTTATGATATAAAAAGTATGTTAACTTTATTTTTGTGATGAAGTGAAAAGAAGTTGATAATTATTATTTATCTAATTATGGGCATTTACTTTTTTGACTAGCAGTAAAAAAAATTGTATCCTAATTAAGTGACTAGTTACATAAAGTTGGATGTTGTTTAATATGATATTTTTTCAAGCATAATGATAGAATGATTCCTTAAGGCATTATGAAAGTTTATAGCAATTTAAATTAGCATGTATTGGAAATTTATTTGTGAGAAACAACATCGATATATTAGGAAAGTAAAAATCTAATTATATTATATTTGGAAGAACAAATTGTGGGATAGGGATGTTAGCTAGCCTTTTAATGTTAAATAAATAGGAATGCAAACTCATAAAGTATTGTTTATTACTTGACCTATAAGAGTTATATCCATACATTTCTTGGTAATATCATGAATATGCCTTCAAGAATACTAGATCTTTTGAAATAGGTGTAGGTAAAGCAATTAAGAAAATATTTTAATTCATTAAGGTCTAGTTAACCTTATTATCTTAAGGATTTACTATGATGAACCTTACTAGAGTAACCAAAGAGAAAGGATTTAAACGGTCTGTATTTTTGAGTGAGGATTTGAGTAAGGACCCATGGATAGGAGGACTAGGTCATCATGAAGATGAGATAGATAGTCTAAATTCTACACACTTTTGCACCTACATAGATGGATTTATGTAAGCATATAATTATTAGCATGTCCCTTTCAATGAGATGAGAGAGTTAGGCTAGCTCATTGGGTAAAATGACAATGATAGCCTAAGTTTGATATTACACCTAATGCACTTGCATAGTGGTCATACATAAGTTGTAGGTATAGGTTCACCCCATTTGGATCTAAGTGGATTGAGTCATACTCAATAGTATGGAGGGAAAATAACTTTATTACGAAAAATTAAGTTACATGGTGAGTGTTTATGAAATTTTCTTGTTGAGAAGGAATAAGCCAATCCCCAATAAGTATAGATGTAAAAACAAATTCCCATGGCTAGGATGGAAAATTTGAAATGTGACAGTTATATTAAAAATCTGGTGTAGTCTTAAAGAAATATAAGGTATTTGGTCTAGAATTTAGCATCCTATGTCATATTTTGTACACAAGTGGTAGAACCCTTGAAGTAATGACATCATCAAGAGAGAAAAATATATTTGACACCCAATGAATGGGAATGTAGAGTCTGGAATGAAAAATAATAGATGAATCAACATTCAACCAAGAGAAACTATTTAATAGTAAGTAGTATACCATGATGCCACAATATATTACAAATATGATCAATACTAGTCCTAATATTGAAAATTCATGTGTCGATTAGTTTTTAGGCATATCATATATGCTTCATTATTCATAACCCTTCCTAGACCCTACAGTTCCTAATAGAGCACTATCCCAACATGATTTGTATAGACCACTCCAATTCTACCTCTACCTGGATTTCCTTTTGTAGCTCTATCAATATTATGTTTAATCCAACCTTCTTAGGGTGTTTTCCAACTAGCTCTATCCTATCCCTCTTGCACTTCAGATCTCCTCTCCATCATACCTATATCAACCTAAGTTTTTTCTTTAGCATAGATTGTCATAGTTTCCATGATTTAATCCAAATGGTCTACTAGACACCATCCAAGGATGAAAATATGTAGAGGGGGAAAACCACTCTACCACATGCAATTGCCAAAAGCTAGATCCATAAGAGATATAAGCCTTTGGGGTGAACCACAAAGTATGTGTTATTCTCTACACTCGGTGCTAGGGGAAGGGTTAATCAGGAATGATTTAAGGACTCCCAAGTCCACAAGAATTTCAGGAATGTTTGATGTATGAGATTCAATACAAACACCTAGATTTGGCCTTTCTAGATCTATGCTATAAAATATAAAGGACAATGTAGAAATACATAATTCACAAATACAAGGACTAACCCTAGAATAATTTTTTCTTTGAATGATTTCTAACCCTAGGGTTATGAATAAACAACCTTTAATAAAGGGTTCAAGAGGATATGCACAAACATAATTAACCCTAAATACACACTATATGTTATTTTCCTTTTAATACCTATAATTAATTAAATATATTTTAATAAAATTAGATTTAGGGTTTGAAACAAAATAAAAAGCACTCAAAAAATAGCCTAAGGACTAATCAGAATACTTAGCTTATTTGGTGATTTATCATTGCTTTTATCTACTTATCCAATGCTATCAATAATTATTGTTCCTGCAAGATAACTTGACAAAACACTTGAAAATATGATTAGCATTAGGGGGTCTACTTAGGTCATTGTATAGCAATACTTGTAGAAGTCAAGCCCCCTAGGTCCTTTTAGATGACCTTTGATAATTAATAGTAGAAATTGACCTTTCAAGATAAACAAACATAATACAATATAGTAGAGAAGAATGATGAAATAATAGAAATAAAATATGCCACAATGCTCTAAATGTAGTCTATAATGCAATAATGAAAATAGAAATAGCAGGTTACCTTCAATTTTGGCTCAGGCAAAATTGCACCCCATAGTAGGCGACTACGATAACACAAGGTGAAGTCACACCCTGTAGTAGGTCGAACACAATTTTGTAAAAAATATATGAAAAAAAAAAGATAATTATAGAAGCTTTATTACGTCATTCTTAAAATTCAAATATGCATGTCGAAGAGCATTTTCACTTGGTAGAAAGCGCAAAAGCAAAACAAAAGGGTTTGAGATATCCTGAGTGGTCAATCTCTCCTTATGGCTCCAACAACAATCCACTAAGAATGAACATCAACAATAAAATGCAGCAAATAATTAATCAAACTCCACATGTCAAAGTTTCTTACGAAATAAGAAGAATAATAAGAAGGATGTCGATCAGATAGAACACTTTGCAAGAAATCAAATGTTAGTAAGTAATAAATCATCAATCCTTAGAATACCGATTATGTGAGTGTGTGTGAAAAAGTGAATTCAAACCCTCCTTATATATGGTATTTGAAGGTGAAAAGAGCAAGAAATATAAGGAGGGCCAACGTAAAATACTCCAATCCTAAAAATTAGAGTTTTGATGTGTCAAACCCTAAAAATATGAAATTGTACCCCATCTAGAGTAACTATGATATCGCAATGCAAAGTTGCACATAGTCAAGGACCATACATGATTTCACATAGAGAGAAAAAGACAAAAAATAAGGGAAGGAGCCTTACCCTTACCCTAGGCAAGTCTAACGGGTCTCCTAGATGGCTCAAGGAATATTTCACACTAATGTGGGTCAATTTTCCGTGTCTACATTTTTCCCCCTCTTTGACGCATTTAAGGCCTGATAAATGTGTCAAAGAAAATATGTAAGCACTCACAAATAAAAAGTGACAAGAAAAATTGGAGTGGCTAGTTTAGAAGAAAGGGATGGTCTAAAAATTGTGTTATTCTAAACACTTTCTAGTTTTTACATGCAAATCGTGGCATTAGGGACATTAATGGCTCTAAGACCATCATGCCCCATCTATTTTTATGAGGGGAACATTCCTCATAAAAACTTGAAAAGGTATACTTAGAAGAAGAAGAAATGAGAAGAAACAAAAAGAGAAAAAATGCACAAAAATAGGGTTAAAAGTGAAAAGGGGGAAAAACCCTAATTCATTTTAACTACATGAGAAAGTAGAAAAGGAGCTTTGGAGAAATGGGGATATGGAACTACCGATACACTATTCAGTGATCATGAGGGTTGAATCCGACACATAAGCGGAGCGAGCACAGGTAGGGTCAAAAACCACACTTGTAATTTGAATTTTTTTGAATTTTTGCAATTTTTGGGTGGTTTTCTGCCAAAATTGATGGTTTTGCCATGTACAACCTAGGTGTGATATTACGGCCTTATAATGATTTTTCCCTAGGTAGTAGAAGTTAAACTGTGCCTAGAAAAATAACCAACTGTAATTTTACAAAATTGTACCTCACGAATGTGAGGCATGAATTCACTTCGATGAAATTATGCTCTTGAAAAATCGGGCATGATTTCATCGAAAAAGAGAAGAAAATAAGAAAGGAAAAAAGAAGGAAGAAGAAAACAAGGAAGAAAGAAGGAAAAGGAAGAAAGGAGGCAAGCAAGCAACTTGGGATATGTGAAATCTAATTGTGCAAATGATTAAAAAAATTTGATTGAATTAATTAATTTTAATTTTTAAATTTTTGATTAAATGTACTGATGGAAAAAAAATATTTTGTTGTTATTGTATCTTAGGGTACTCGAGAGCTGTGAGTGATGAGTAGGCTCCTTAGAGGCATATTTTGAGGCAATCATATAGGTAGGGAGGGATACACTAGCAGTGATGGGTTTAGACCATCTAGTGAGACTGCCTTGGGTAGGGAAAAATAGGGCTCTGCTAACAACATTAGCAAAGAGATGGTACATGGAATCGTCTACATTTAGGTTACCTAGGGAGAGATGATCATCACACTAGAGGATGTGTGGTGCATATTATGAATACCTATCATGTGGATAACAGTTTACAGAGTACAAGGGAGACACGTGAATTTGTAGTAATTTTTGAGGGGCTAGACCCACAAGGTGTGGGAGAGCACCATAGTCGTAGATGACCTAGTGGGATGGTTTGGGATGGACCCAGAGATGACCATGCTCTATGGGGTGGTTGTGGGTATTTTAATGTGCCATACTAGTAGGTGACATCTACCATAGGCAATGGTAGTGTAGCGGTAGATATGTGTGACCAAGAAGTTATGTTCACATGGGGATCATATGTGTTGGTTCGCTTGTATAGGATGGTGTACAATATCATGTACAAGCAGCATACAGGTATAGTATACACAACTTTCCTCTAGGTATGGATCTATGAGAACATAGTGGTGTGGATATCATATGCACTTCCAAGACCATTTCCCAACCCAGACTGACCAACAACATATAGATGGTCTAGATCCCTAGAGTATATCGTAAGGACCTATGCTGAGCATTTGCCATTAGCGATGTAGATAATAGATAAGCTAAGGGATGCCAAGATAGTATGGAGAACCTAACATCTACATCTAGAATGGGCTAACGATAGGATATATATGGTGAGGATTAGGAGGATTAGGTGGCTAATGACAAAGAAGGGTGGACCTGCTCTAGGAGGACAGGTCCAGGAGGATCAAGGGACTGCAAGGCTTGTTGAGCACTACAAAGAGGTAGAGGGATGTAGCTTGCGTATAGGTCAATCATATATGAGGATATGTGAACCATCTAGATACAAAGTTATAGAGGACTTGAGAAGAGGGGATGGCTATTGTTGGGACTATCCAAGATAGTTATGGAATCCATCTTATATAGGTGGATTTACAAAGAGTAGGGGAGAAGTTGGATGTGGCAATTCAGTGGGCTACCTTTCATGAGACCATGTAATACTAGGTATTACCAATGAGGTAGAGAGTAACACTCTCTCTATCCCTCCAATCAGCTAGTAGGTCATGCTCTCGATCATGGATATTCTTAGCTTCACCATCCTTGGGTATGATATTTCCTAGACCACCTCCTCCTTCGAGTGGAGCAAAGGAGATAGGCTCTTAGATCTAGGATAGAGATCAGTATGACATGCCAATTTTTACTATGGCATGCATCCCTAGGGATTGGTTGAGTGTACTAGGACTGGACTATTGTACACCATCCAAACACAAATGTATCTCTCTTTTCCATTGAGTAATATATAATTGCTTTCTTTTTATATTTTGTGAATGTGTGCATGTGATTTTGGTTGTTATATTAGATGTTCTATAATTTGATATTGTATGTATGCAATATATATTAAATTTAAGGCTATATGAAATGCATGGATGAAAATGGATGGAATAAAGGACAAACATGAGAAAAATACAAGGAAAGAAGACCAACAATATGAAGAAGAAGAAGAGTGAGAAGATGAAGAATAATATAAATAAGAAGATAATCCTAAGGTAAACCATCTAAAATAGATAAGGATGGGTGAAATATAGTATTGAAATATGTGTAGGTCACAAGGGACCAATGTGACTAAATATGATGAATCGTATCAGAATATAAGGGAGCTAAACCCGCTATGGGTGTAGTGCTCACCAAGAGGAATGAGGTGTTAGACTCTAACCCACTATGGGTGGTTGCTCGCTTATTGAATATTGTGGGGTGATTACCTATTAGGATGTATGTTGAGGCCTACTAAAAATAGCCAAGGATCTTATCCTATAATGGGATGTTGAGCCCGTAGAGTCAAAAGGGAGTATAACCCGATAGAAGATCATATTCGATAAGATACCCATTAGGATGTATAGCTATCCCATTTGGGATGTAATATAAGGATTATATATATATATATTAGGTGAGTTCTACCCCTTATAGGGGTTTAGATAAGTAGACAAGATAGTGAGTGTGTGTAATTGTTCTTAGAAGATAACTTAAGAAGGATCAAAAAGGAAGAAAAAAATGCACATATCTCCTTGTCAAAAGAAAATAAAGACAAATAAAAATAAGGTTAGTGAAAAAAGTTACAAGGAAATATTAATGAATTATTATCCTTGATCTAAGATATACTCTCACTATTTCCAAGACCAAGGAAAGCAAAATCAAGAAAGAAGACCGACGAAAAAAGCCCTATGTGGGGATCTTACTGGGTATAATAACCCTAGAGAGTGCAATACATGTGATCTATAAACTAACTAGGTATCATAACATGCCATTGTCAGAATATCCCCAAAATCTATATGATAAAACAATTTGAAAAAATAATCATGCAAAATATGACATTCAAGCATGTAAGTTGAATTAAATGTCAGATAAACAATGCAAAAGGATGGTAAGAAACAATGCAATATGAGCAAGTAGATGGATGCAATAGAAATGCAAATTCATAGCTAAATGATGATTAGTTGATTTGATGCAATTTTTATTTGTTTTTATTTTTTATTATTAACTAATTTAAATTGATTAATTTAAGCAAGCAGAAGAAAATCTGACACAATATCTAAGTGTGTCATTTTTCTTAACAAAAAGAACAAAATTGCCATGGAATTTTTTCTGAAATAAATCTCTAAAAGGTAATCCATATAAATAATTAGAATTATGGAGAGGATCCTTCATAGTTCTTTCTTTGGTAGTCATTACATGATAATCAATGCACTCTTGAACATAGTCATTATTTTTAACATAAGGAGGAGCAATTCCTAACTTTGCAAGATCGTTATAGGATAGTGAAGTAGGGTCCTATTTTAAAATAGAAGATTTACTTTTAGAGCACACAGAATCAATCATATTTAAAAACAAGACATCAAAATAATAAGGGGTACCATCATCCTCATCACCCACTCCTGACTTTTGATAATCCATATATTCAACATAATTCATAATATGATCACTAGTGTCAAATGGTAAAGGTTGGTCTTTACTAGGTATAAAACCTATGCCACATCTCCCAAGCTAGATCTCAACATCCAAAAGCTCTCGAATGCCCTTATGTTGTGGACCCAAGCCTTTACCTACATATCCCATACTAGATAGGATATGTTTAGGAAGTGTGTAATCATTGGAAAGGTAATAATGAGCAAATAAATGCTCAACGGGAGAGGGGTTACTACCACGTATCTTTTTCTTGAAGGTAATTCCTATGAAGAAAAGGGTACATGTGCCAATGTGTAATACACCACTTTTCTTATGGGGTAAACCCATGGTTCTTGGTGATGGTGGTAGCTTGGCTAGATCCAAAAGAGTTTAAGAATAATTTATCATGATACTGAGATCAAGAATTTAAGATTTATTCCTCACTAATTTTTAAATTTTTAAATTACTCTAATATTTGAGATGAGGAACATGGAGAAACCTTGAAGAGATTGAGGAACGTAGGTTGAACTTAAATCGAGCTTTCTCTACACTTGAAAAAAATTCAAATGGTAGAGGGCCACCTCGAATGGTGATGACTTGATTCTTAGACTCAAACTTGATACATTGATGAAAATTAGAAGGGACAACCTTCATTGCATGGATACAAGGTCGCCCAAGAAGAATATTAAAATATGCAGAGCAATGTACCACATAAAACAAAATGTCCAATATTTTAGGCCCAACTTTGAGAGGAAGAGATATGACACCATAGGTTTCTTGGGACTCATTATTGAAATATTTTATAATGATATCAGATTTTGTTAAGTCTTCCTCTTTTAATCCAAATTTTTGAAAGAATTGATATGTACACAAATTGAGATAAGAACCAGTATCAATCAGGATTATTTTTATAAAAGTATCGTCAATAAGTGTGATGATGTAAAGTGAAGAATATTCTTACAAGTTTGAGGAAGGTTTAACATAATACGATAATGAGATATGGTGTATCCCAAGAGAACCTATGACATCAAATATGACATTTGGTAAAATATCTAAAGGAACCGATTGTTGCTTTAAAAATTCCATAAAAGCATCTCTACGGTTGGGAGAAGTTTGAAGGAGTTCTAAAACTGATATCTTTTCTAGAGTAATAGACAACTGCTTTTGAAGATAAAATGAAACTTTAGGTTATGTATCAATACAATAGGTGGAGTCCCTACATCTGAAACTTTTCCTTGATTATTATTCAAAACTAAACTGGGCTGAAATACAAAATTCTATCATTGCTGATGATGTTGAGTTTGATCTTGTCTTCTTATAGCTATCCTAACCATACCAACCATATTACCATAAGGAGGAGGCTCATTATGATGGGCCATTTTGTTTGTTACATGTTTATTATGTTTTGGTAATGGATATTTAAATATTCCCATATCTTGATTGGTAGTCATATTTTGTTGGATAGGTACTTGATTATTCACTAGTTGAGATTTGCTTAAATCAATGCGTCCTACATCAATCAAATCCCAAACAACATGTTTGAACTTCTTAAAATAATTAATCCAATGTCCTTCCACACTATGATATGCACAATTTTAACCTACCTTATACCAATTAGTTGTAGTATCCAGTTTCCTTATGGAAGGCAATTCAATCGCATTGGATTCCAAAAGTTGCTTTAACACTTCTTCCATAGGTATGCCAAGTCTTGTGAAATTCATCTATGGAGTTTTTTGAAGTAATATATTTTGTAGGTTTTTAAAAACATTATTAATAGACCTACTATCCATTACACCATCACCTACCGCATCCTTAGTCTTATACTTTCACTTAATGGTTTTATCTTCATTCATTTTGAGTTGTCCTCTTTTGATAAGAGCTTGTTCCAGTTTCCTTGTTAACTCAATTGCTTGATCAAAATATGTGATAATTGTAGTTTCTAATTCATAAGATATCTATTCTTGCAAGTTTCCAATAATATCTTAAGCATATCTTGAGGAGGTAAATTATATATTAAGCGTCCAACTAGAATCCTCCAACGAGCCAAATTTTTTGAAAAACTTTCCTCTCTACCTTGTTTCAAATTATAGACATCCTTTATGGTTACATTATTCTCAACATAAATACCAAAATGATGAACAAATAACTCCAATGTCTCTTAAAAAATATTTAAATAATGGTTGGGTAACTGATAGTATCATTCTAATGCCATGCCACCAAGACTCTTAGGAAACATCTTTAGTAATAACATATCATCATAGATGAGATCATGGCAAGATGTTTTAAATATTATTATATGCTGAATCGGATATTTTGTTTTGTTATATACAAGCAAATCCATCATGGAAAAATACTTAGGATAAGACCTAGCAACAACCATAGGGTCTAGGGGTTTATTGCACATGTCTTTATATATAAGTGAAACTAGAAGGCTAAATCATCTCCACTTTTGAAGCCAATTGTTTTACCATATTTTCCAAACTTTGCACATCTATATTATTGTTGCGCAATGTCCCTATATTCCCTAAGGGAGGGGTATATGTAGGTTGTTTAACAGGTACTTGGAACATGTTGGAAGCATTGATACTATTGTGATATGTGATACCTGGATGGAGAGGATAACTAAGAATTGGTGGAACATAAGCATGAATGTTGACATTAGTAGATTGAGGAGGAAATTAAAAATAATTTTGAGTGACACTAATATTTGGAGAAACTTGTAGACTCCTTCCAACATTGGTGTTTACAGTAGTGGCATAGGTTGGTTGATGGATAAGATTACCATGATTCAAAGATTCAAACAAAGGGTTATCATGCACATGCTTAGGAGGGACAACTGGAGGAGGAAGAGGAGTCTCACCTATTTTGAGTTGAGGTTCTTGTTCCATAGCCTTAAGTAAATCCTCCTTATGGCATTTCATGAAACCCAAAACATGATCAAATGATGTAAAATGGTACCCACCATTAGGCCCTTTAATGGGATCAAGGTTTGTTTCAGTTTCAACATTGGCTTGCTCTTCTAAATCCAAGTTAGGATTCTCTCTATCAATATGATCATATTGGAAAATCTCATCAAGCCCTAGAGACCTTCACCCACTCCTAAGGTTGAAATCCATTAGGATAACAATAAAGGGGCTAGGATGGAAAAGGAGAAAAACTAAAGATCAATAAAAACAAACAACAAATTTTTAGGATTTTTTTTTTCTAATGTTTTCTAATCTAAACAAATATAAATAGTGGTCTTATTAAAAAAATTTAAAATAAGAGGAGGTGTTCACATCAGAATCACCAAATATGTACAGAGGAAAAACCACCCTACCATGTACAATTCCCAAAAGTTGGATACGCTAGAAAGAAAAGCCTTTGGACTAAACCATGGGGGTTATATTATTATCTACATTGGATGCTAGGGGGAAGGATTCAACAGGAACGGTTTAAGGACACGTTCTAAGTCCATAGGAATTTTAGGAATGTTTGATGTATGAGATTCAAAACAAACACCTAGATTTGGCCTTTCTATATCTATGCTATAAAAGATAAAGGACAATGCAGAAATACAAAATACAATAATACAAGCACTAACCCTAGAATGATTCTTCCTTTGAATGCTTTCTAACCCCAATGTTCTAAATAAATAAACTTTAAGCAAGGGTTCAAGAGTTGATGCACAAACATAATTAACCCTAAATGCACACTATATGTTGTTTTCCTTTTAATGCCTAGAATTAATTAAATATATTTTAATAAAATCATATCTAGGGTTTGAAATAGAATAAAAAGAAATAAAAAAATAGCCTAAGGACTAATAATAATACTTAGCTTATCCAATGACTTATCCTTGCTTTTATATCTTTGTCCAATGCTATCATTAATTCTTGTTCCTACAAGATAACTTGACAACACACTTGAAAATGTGATTAGCGTTAGGGGGTCTGCTTAGGCCATTGTATAACAATACTTGGAGGCACAATAGTCAATAACCCTAGGTTTTTTGTAGCTGAACTTTGATAATTAAAAGTGAAAATTGACCTTTGGAGAAAAACAAACATAATACAATATACTAGAGAAGAATGATGAAATCATAAATATAGAATATGCCATTATGCTCTAAATGCATTCTATAATGCAATGATGAAAACAGGAAGAGCAAATTGCCCCTAATTTTGGCACAAGTTAAATCACACCCCATAATAGGCGGTTGCAATAATGCAAGACGAATTCATGCCCCATAGTAGGCTAGGAATGATTTCACATAAACTATATGAAAAATAAAATATAAGCGTAGAAGCTCAATTACATCATTCATAAAATTCATATATACATGCAGAAGAGCTATTCCACTTAGCAGAGAGAACAAAAGAAAAATAGAAGAGTTTGAGATCTCTTGGATGGTCAATCTATCCTTAGGGATACAAAAGCAATCCACCAAGAGTGAACAACAACAATCCAATGTAGCAGACAATCAATCAAACTCCACTCTTCAAAGTTGCTTGTGAAAGAAGGATGTAGATCGAACAATTTACTTTGCAAGAAAAAAAATGTTAGCAAGTAATAAATCATCAATCCTTAGAATGTTGATTATGTCAGTGTGTGTGAAAAAGTGAATTCAAATCCTCCTTATAGAGAATTTGAAGGTAAAAAGAGCAAGAAAACCAAGTAGGGTCGACGTAAAACATACCAACCCAAAAAATTTAGGGTTTTAATGTTTCAAACCCTTAAAAGGAGAAATTGTGCCCCATCTATTGTTAGTCTTACAATGGCACTAAGAGGGGGGTGAATCAGTGTAGCTAATTAAAAACTTAAATCTTCATCTCTTAATTTAGAACTAATGAATGCTTAAAACTAGATGTAGCAAGTGTAACAAGATAGCAACACATAACACAAGATTTAACGAGGTTCACCACTTTTGGCTACTCCTCAAAAATAGACTACTTGGACTCCCATCCAAATCTAGCCTTTGCAAAGCACCAACTTTACAATAAATTTACCAGCACCCATTGGAAGGAGCACCAACCCCTAATTTATCTGCACCAACAGAAAGGAACACCAACCCCTAATTGATCTGCACCAACAGAAAGGAGCACCAACCCCTAATTTATCTGCACCAATAGAAAGGAGCACCAACCCCTGATTTACCAACATTGACTAGAAGGAGCACCAACCCCTGATTCCAAGCACCAACTTGGATTTCTATTTTGAATCTATTTTGACATAAAAATGCCTTCGCTTTTACAAGACCCTCACTGGTCTATTGCCCATCCAATATCTATTTCAATTCATGAAACACACCCACTCTAGTGGTTCTGCTTATTGCACTCTAACAGCCCTATCTTACGGCTCACTCTTATGACTTTCTTATGACTCACTCTTACTGCACTCTTATAGCTTTTTTTTCCCTCTTTTAGCCGTGCTCTATCAGTCGCACTCTCTCTGCCCTTTTTTGTAGCACTTCTCCTCTATACGATGGCACTTTTCACTATGAGCAGCAAACTAACTTCTCCATGCAGCGGCCCTTTTATAGTTCTCTTCCTTCGCTTCTTACGTCTCTACCTTTATCTCATTTTGCCATGCTTTCTCAGCCGTGCTCCTTCTGCCACACTCTCTCTGATGCGCTCTATCTTTTAGCTGCTCTCTCTCTGACGTGCTCTTTCTTTTAGCTGCTATCTCTCTGATGCACTCTGTCTACTGCACTCTGATAGCCTTCTCTGCTCACTTTTCAATTCTGAGCTACACTTTCACTTCTGCACGCAACTGCCCTCACGACACATTTACTCTTTTAGTAGTGGCACTTTAACTCTTTATGGTGGCACTCTTTTCATTATGAGTGGCCCTTTTTATTTTGCATGCAACTGCCATTTTAAAACAATATTTTCATCTTGAAACCCTAAGTCTTCTATAACTTCCATAATCCCGCATGCAGCCTATTAATAGCCACTCCTATAAGTAACTCCTTTCTAACACACTATTCTTACACGCAACCTATTAATAGGTTTGTCTCTTTATTTGGGACTCTCAGTATGGCCACCGCTTGACGAATTTACTCTGTAACGGGCCCTATAACTACCATTCTAACTTTAGTTCTCTGTTCTTATTTTATCTGCATGAATTTATTCTGTAACTGCCTCTGTAAAAGTCGAACGGGCTTCAGTTTATTGTTCTTACTTTAGCTGCATGTTTTCTTTCTGTAATTGCCCTTGTAACTGTCGTTCTACTCCAGTTAATTGTCCGTAATTGTGTTGTTGCGACCTGTCACAAAATTGTGACACTTCTGTCTCTTTGTACTCTTCTTGCATTTTACCCACAAAAACATGACATGTCATGATATCGTGACACTTTTTGTCTCTTTGTCCTTTTTTAGGCTTGCACCTGCAAAAACATGACATGTCATGAAATCATGACACTTTCACTGCCGTTACAGCCAAACTTAGCAATCGTCTTCGCCTTTTACGTTATCTATGCACTCTGCTCTTTCTGCACACTCACTTCGCACACATACACAACACTACCTCAAACCACTGCATAAACTGAAAACACACTTTAACAACTATACAAAAATAACCTGACTGCGTGCCTTTCATCCTCAAATAACCAAACACATACATAGGAGCATTAAAATAAGACTTTAATATTGCTCCCCCTGAGGATGTGCCACCTGGAGTGGCTTAGTGCAATAGCGGAGTGGTCTCCTTCAGTCCAAGGAGACGTGATTCCCTTTCTTCTATATTTCTCCAGACTTTCTTGAACTTGGGCTTGATTTTTTCAACTACATCCCTATTTTGCACCTTTTCATGAATTTGAACATTTCTCTTGCATGGTTGTCTCTTGTGCATCCTTGATGGATAATTATTTTTCTGTCTGTATTGCACATGATATGTTCTCTGTTTGTGTTGCACTCTTTGTGTCTGATGGAATCTGTGGTCTTGCCTTAGATTAGATGCAGAGGTTCTTGGACAAAACCTTGCTATGTGCCCATGACCATTACATTTAAAACATTGCACATGGTGTTCACTCAGAAGAGCAGATGTATTTCTACTAGCATAACTCCTTGATTTATTATTCAATCCACAATAAATTGCCTGGTGACCATAATGGCTACATCTAAAACAATAGTCATTAAAAGCATTATTATGAAAAGAGTGAGAGTGAGAGAACCTCTTTTGTGGTGGTTGCTTTGTTGTAGATCTTCTTTGATATTTTCTTCCTTTTGAAGATTTAGCTTTAGAATTTTCTTGCTTCGATCCTTTAGCAGTGGACTTCTTCTTTTCTATACTTTTGGAAGATGACGGTTGTTCAGCTTCATATCCAAGACCAGACTTATCTATGGAGCTTCTTTGTTGCTTTCTCATTTTATCTAGTAATTCAGTGCTCTTCTCATATTTGAGATTTATGTTGGCCTCTTCTAGTTGTTTCTTCAATGAAACAATCTCTTCTTCTTGTTGGCAACAAACAGTCTCTTTCTCATTGATTTGAGACCCGAGAATATCTTCAATCCTTTTGTACTATTCTACTTGTGCACTTTAGATCAACAATAACTTTGTTAGATTCCTCTTCACTTGTGCTGCATACATCATCCTCATCATCTAGGTGTGTATTCAAGGATTCTTCTGATTTCTTGGCCTTTTGAAATTGTAGGAAGAGATCTTCAATCTCATCCCCATATTCTTCTAACTTCTTGGACATTCTTTTGTTTTTTTTCATTTTTATACTCAACTCTTCAAGTGCAGCGATCAACTCACCTCTTAGATTTACTTCAGCCTCAGCCTCAAGGTTTACATCACTTTCCTGTTCTTCTTCTGTATTTTCTTCTTTGAATGCCATGAACAGAGTTTCACCTGTTTCTTCTTCAGAATCCTCATCGGATCTGTCTTCAGAGGAGCTAACATTCTTGGATATGAAATTTTCTTCTTGAAGTTGCCCTTTCTGAAATTCATCTTTTTCTTCCAGTCACTTCTTTCTCGATGCGTTTCTTCATCACTTTCGTTCTCCTTGTTAAGCGGACATCTAGTTGCAACATGCCCAATGCCTCCACAACTAAAAAATTTAAATGGTAGCTTTCCTCTATATTTTCCTTGTCCCATTTTTAGTTTTTGGACAAAGTTTGCTTCCATATCATCTGATGTCTCTTCATCTTCGGATTTTTGTTTTGCTTTTGTATTTTTGTGGGCTTTAAAAGTAGCTTCTCTGTCTATGGGATCAGAATTTCCTATTCTCATCTCATACACAGTCAACGAACCATGCATATCATCTATACTAAGTGTATTTAGATCTTTGGCTTCTTCTATAGCTGATACTTTAGAATCAAATATTTTGGGAAGAGATCTTAATACATTTTTTATGATTGTAGAGTCTTCAATTTTCTCGTTGAGTCCTCTAATGGCATTAATGACTTCATTTACTCTCAGCATATATGCCACTATGTTCTCATCGTCATTCATATTTAACGCTTCATACTGAGTTCGATGAGTTTGCAACTTGGCATCCTTGATCTTATCGTCTCCTTCATGAATGCTCTTCAATTTGTCCCATATTTCTTTTTTCATTTTATAGCTCATGATCTTTACCAGTCCACTGTTTGCTACATCACACATGATAGCATTCTTTGCCTTTGAGTCATTCTCAAACTATTTCTTACCGACAGCATCGGTTGGAGGAGTGGTGGGTATTGTGTATCCACTTTCTACTAAGTCCCATATGTCGTATCCCAACGCACATAGATATGTTTGCATCCTAATTTTCCGGAATGTGTAATTAGTCCTGTCAAACAATGGAGCTTTGTTTGATGAGAATCCTTCACCAATTGCCATTGTGTCACTTCACAGATCACCTTAGCCGATTGAGCTTGTTCAGGAACCTTGCTTTGATACCAATTGTTAGTCTTACAATGGCACTGAGAGGGGGGGGTGAATCAGTGTATCTAATTAAAATTTTAAATCTTCATCTCTTAATTTAGAACTAATGAATGCTTAAAACCAGATGCAACAAGTGTAACAAGATAGAAACACATAACATAAGATTTAACGAGGTTCACCACTTTTGGCTACTCCTCAAAAATAGATTTCTTGGACTCCCATCCAAATCCAGCATTTGCAAAGCACCAACTTTACAATCAATTTACCAGTACCCACTGGAAGGAGCACCAACCCCAAATTTATTTGCACCAACAAAAAGGAGCACCAACCCCTAATTTATCTACACCAACAAAAAGGAGCACTAACCCCTGATTTACCAGCACCGAATGGAAGGAGCACCAACCCCTGATTCCAAGCACCAACTTGGATTTCTATTTTGACATAAAAATGCCTTCGCTTTTACAAGACCCTCACTGGTCTATTGCTCATCCAATATCTATTTCAATTCATGAAACACACCCACTCCAATGGTTCTGCTTATCGTACTCTAACAGCCCTGTCTTACGGCTCACTCTTATGGCTCACTCTTACTGCACTCTTACAGCTTTATTTTCCCTCTTTTAGCTGCACTCTCTCAGTCACGCTCTCTCTACCCTTTTTCATAGCACTTCTCCTCTATATGGCAACACTTTTCACTATGAGCAACATACTAACTTATCCAAGCAGCGGCCCTTTTATAGTTCTCTTCCTTTACTTCTTACGTCTCTACCTTTATCTCATTTTGTTGCACTTTCTTAGCCACACTCCTTCTGCCACACTCTCTTTGATGCGCTCTGTCTTTCATCCTCTCTCTCTCTAGAACGCTCTTTCTTTCAACCGCTATCTCTCTGATGTGCTCTATCTACTGCACATTGATAGCCTTCTCTGCTCACTTTTCAATTTTGAGCTACACTTTCACTTCTGCACACAACTGCCCTCATGACGCATTTACTTTTTTAGTAGCGGCACTTTAACTCTTTACGGTGACACTCTTTTCAATTTTGAGTGACCCTTTTTCTTCTGCATGCAACTGCCATTTTAAAACAATATTTTCATCTTGAAACCCTAAGTCTTCTGTAACTTCCATAATCTCGCATGCAGCCTATTAATAGCCACTCCTGTAAGTAACTCCTTTTTGACACAATATTCTTACACGCAACCTATTAATAGGTTTGTCTCTTTATTTGGGACTCTCAGTATGGCCATCGCTCGATGAATTTACTCCATAATGGGCCCTGTAACTACCATTCTGACTTTAGTTCTCTGTTCTTATTTTAGCTGCATGAATTTATTCTATAACTACCTCTGTAATAGTTGAACGGACTTCAGTTTACTGTTCTTATTTTAGCTGCATGTTTTCTTTCTATAACTGCCCCTATAACTATCGTTCTACTCCAGTTAATTGTCCGTAATTGTGTTGATGTGACCTATCATGAAATCGTGACACTTCTATCTCTTTGTACTCTTCTCGCATTTTACCCATGAAAATATGACATGTCATGATATCGTGACACTTTATGCCTCTTTGTCCTTTTCTCGGCTTGCACTCGTGAAAACATGACATGTCACGAAATCGTGACACTTTCGCTGCCTTGTGCTCTTCTCTGTCTTTCGCTCGCAAAAACACATGTCGCGAAATCATGACACATTCGCTGCCTTGTGCCTTTTCTTGCCTTGACCTCGCAAAAATAGAACATGTCGCGAAATCATGACACTTTCGCTTCCATACTCTCTCTCTTGCCTTCGGGTCATGAAAATACAACATGTAGCGATATCGCTACACTTTTGCTCCTTGCGCTTTTTCTCTGCTTCGGCCTGCGATAATACATGATGTAGCGATATCGCTACACTTTTGTTCCTTGCACTTTTTCTTTGCTTCGGCCCGCGATAATACAACATGTAGCGATATCACTACACTTTTTCTCCTTGCACTTTCTCTTTGCTTTGGCCTCCAAAAATACAACATGTCATGATATCGCGACACTTTTTCTCCTTGCATTTTCTCTTCTCTTCTGGCCGCGAAAATGCAACATGTCGCAAAATCATGACACCTTTTTCTCTCTCCTCTTTCTCTTCGCTTTGGACTGCAAAAATGAAACATGTGAAATCGTGACACCTTTTTCTCTCTCCTCTTTCTCTTTGCTTTGGACCGCAAAAATGAAACATGTCGCAAAATTGCAACACCTTTTTCTCTCTCCTCTTTCTCTTTGCTTAGGACTGCGAAAATGAAACATGTTGCAAAATCATGATAGCTTTTCTACTTGCCTTCTTTGCTTCCAGCATGTCATGAAATCACGATAGTTTTCCTTGCACTTTTTCTCTCTTCTAACATGTCACGAAATCATGATAGTTTTCCTTGCACTTTCTCTCTCTTCTAACATGTCGCGATATCACGATAGTTTTTCTTGCAATTTCTCTCTCTTCCAACATGTCACGAAATCATGACAGTTTTCCTTGCGCTTTCTCTCTCTTAAAACATGTCACGATATCATGACAGTATTTCCAGCTTCTCAACATGTCGTGATATCGTGACAGTTTTCCTTGTGCTTTCTCTCTCTTCTAACATGTCGCGATATCACGACAGTTTCTTATGCTTGCTCAACATGTCACGATATCACGATAGTTTTCTTACTTGTATTTTTCTTTGAGCTTTTGCATATGGGCCACTTCGATCTTCTTGGAAAATCATTGTGCATGCTCTGTATGACCTCTGAACTCCTGTCCACTGCATCAACTGATCTCTCTGTCTGTGTTGACAACAATGACAATACTTTTGCTGCACCTAGCTCAACAGGCCAATCATGATTTTGCATAGGGAAGGAAAAAAGATAAAAAAGAGGTTAAGGAGCCTAACCCTTGACCTAAGAAAGTTTAAGGGTCACTTAGAAGGCTCAGGGATGATTTCCCATTGAAGTAGGTCAATTTTCCATGTCTACAAAAGGTTTCTCTAAAAATTCTTCGATTTCTCTCTAAAGTAAGAATCTAGAAGGGATGGAAAAATAATAAAATAAGAATCTAGAAGGGATGGACAAATAATTCCCCTACATATCATATTATCAAAAGTAAGAATTACATTGTGCCTGAACTGCTAGACAAAGAATTTTAGTTTTGGCCAACCCTTGGATGACAAAATATTTCTCCAATCCTCAACCTATAGACACCAAAATAGCACCAATCCAATTATGTGACTACAAACACTGATCACATTAACACACACAGCCCCAAGGGCAGCCCCCAGAGGTCAAACAGTGGTCCTAACCACTCTCACAGCAATTTTGGAAGGTCAAAAATCAATTTGGCACCTTCAAGAACTTTGCTCAATATTCGTTCCACCCAGGGATGAATTCAAATTGGGATTCACTCCTCCCTAGGATGAATTCATAATTCACTCTAGGGTGGGGTGAATTGCAAGTTTGACGAGAAAAAAGTCAAATCTTGACAAATGGCAGCTCGGATCCACCACTTAACACCTCCTTCATTTCATGGGAGCATGGGTGAGCATTTTCGAGTGTTAGAGGCTATTACAGGGGCAGTCATGAAGCCCCTAATCAAGGAGGAATCTTCCCTCCCCTGGAAGGGCATGTCTGCCAAGTGGCGCCCCTGCATGCTCATCCTAAGAGACCTCTAGGTCTATAAATTGGTGGGTTTTCCCACCCCAAAAAAAAGGAGAGAGCAAGAGCAATTGTGAGCAACAAAGTTCTACCATTTTATTTCTCCATACATCCTAGTGCAATTTGTACCCTTCACATCCTTGATCTCTTTTAGAGAGGAGGTCATTGGGTGACTAGCGAAAGGGCGAATATTGAGCTCAAAACCCAAAATTTGACCATAGTATACCACCTAATTTTCCGACAACACCTTGTAAGGGATTTTAGACCCATCCCAAGTGGATTGGTACTGAAATCAGGCCCCAAACAGTGGGCGGCCTGTCCAGGCACCCTGCTCTGTTGTAGGCCTAATCATCCCTTTTAGGAGTGATTGGGGATCTATAGCAGATTTTGCTTTCTATCATTTTCATATTTTGCATTCAAATCTATGATGCTTAGATAGGTTGCCATTTAAATTTTTGATATTCTCACAATGACACTGAGAGGGGGGGGTGAATCAGTGTAACTATTTAAAACTTGAATCTGCAACTCTTAATACTTAAAAATGCAAGCTTAAAAATAGATATAGCAAGTATAACAAAAGAGCATCACACAACACAAGATTTAACGAGGTTCACCGATTTGGCTACTCCTCAAATAATGACTGTTTGGACTACAATCCAAATCCAGCCTTTGCAAGGATTCAATCTTTACAAATAGTTTACCAAAACCCACTGGAAGGAGCACCAACCCCTGATTTATCTGCAACAACAGATAGGAGCACCAACCCCTTATACCAAGCACCAACTTGGATTTTTATTTTGAATAATAGATTGACATAAAAATGTCTTCTCTTTTACAAGACCCTCTCTGGTCTATTGCTCATTCAAATCAATCTCATAGAAGCATAAGGAGAATTGTTAGAAACTCAATATCTTCTATGGCTTTCTAAAACCTCTCTTTTAATTTTTCAAGAATAAAAACCAGGTTTCAGTTCTGTAGCTATTTTTCTTACAGCACACTTTCTATGCTTCTTACAGCACTCTACCCAACCTCACTTTTAGTTTTTCAAGATAAAACACGGTTGCAGTAACCTCACTTACTGTGCCTTTTCGATTCTTTATACTCGGTTTACTCGAACGGCTCTTTTCAAAATGGCTCTAATTTTCCCTCCAATTTTTCATGCATTCTCGGCTACGTTCAATCTGTCACACCCTCTCTGACGTGCTCTGTCTTTTAGCCGCTTTCTTTCTGACTCATTCTGATAGTCTTCTCTGCTCATTCTGATAGCTTTTTCTGTGCAACCTGACAACCTTTTCTATGTGTTTCGATGCTCTGTCATTCTTTTCTTTTATCCTTTACGTAACTACCCTCTCGGCACCTTTACACTTTCCGATGGCACTCTTTTCAATTCTGAGTCAAACTTTCTCTTCTGCCCGCAACTTCCATTTCTGACACATGCAACCTCCGAGAGGATTTCTCGTTTATCGAGATTCTCGGTATATCTGCACTTTTGACAGCCTTGCAGCATCACGGCCTCCGTAATAGCCGTTCTTGTCTTTAATGCACTATTCTCATAATCGCCACCTGTAGCTTTAGTTCTAACTCTAGTTAACTCTTACCTAACTAGCTGCATGATTTTCTTCTGCACTTACCCCGACAACTGTCACTGTGTAAGCTTCTCGGCTTTTACCTGTGCAACTAAGACATGTCACGATATCATGACATTTCTGCCCCTTTGACCTTTTCTTGACAGTTGACCGTGAAAACCTGACCTGTCACGATATCGTGACGTTCTCCGCCTCCTAGTCCTTATCTCGGCATGCAACCATGAAAACAGAACATGTCACGAAATCATGATGCATTTGCTGCCTCTAGCTCTTTTCTGTCTCCTACCCGCAAAAATGGGACATGTCATAAAATCATGACACTTTTTGCTTTCCTGCACTCTACTTCGCTTGCACCCACAAAAATGGAACATGTCACGAAATCGTGACACTTTTTGCTTTCCTGCACTCTACTTCGCTTGCACCCGCGAAAATGGAACACGTCACGAAATCGTGACACTTTTTGCTTTCCTGCACTCTACTTCGCTTGCACCCACGAAAATGGAACATGTCACGAAATCGTGACACTTTTCTGCCTTAGCACTGTTCTTTGCCTTTCGCCTACGAAAATGCAACATGTCACGAAATCGTGACATCTTTCGCATCCGTACAACTCTCTCTTCATGCACTAGCGAAATCAAGACATGTAGCGAAATCGCTACACCTTTTTCCCTTTGCAATTTCTTTAGCTGCGGCCTCCGAAAATCCAACATGTAGCGAAATCGCTACAACTTTTTGACTTAGCACTTTCTCTTTGCTTCGACCAGCGAAAATCCAACATGTAGCGAAATCGCTACAACTTTTCGACTTAGCACTTTCTCTTTGCTTCGACCAGCAAAAATCCAACATGTAGCGAAATCGCTACACTTTTTCGACTTAGCACTTCTTCTCCGAACCTGTCGCGAAATCGTGACACTTTTCATCCTTGGCGCTTCTTCACCGAACTTGTCACGAAATCGTGACACTTTTCATTGCCTGCGCCTTTACTCCAAACATGTCACGAAATCGTGATAGTTTTTCAACTTTGCTTCTTTCCTTCCAGCATGTCACGAAATCGTGACAGTTTCTCCAACTTTTTCTCTCTCCTCCGATATGTCGCGAAATCATGACATTTTTGGCTGCGCCTTCTCTCTCCTTAGTTTTGTCACGAAATCATGACATTTTTGGCTGCACCTTCTCTCTCCTCAGTTTTGTCGTGAAATCATGACATTTTTGGCTGCACCTTCTCTCTCCTTAGTTTTGTCATGAAATCATGACATTTTTGGCTGCGCCTTCTCTCTCCTTAGTTTTGTCGTGAAATCGCGATAGAAAACATGTCGCGATATCGCGACAGTTTTCTTACTTGTCTTTTTCTGCAAATTTTTGAATCTGGGCCACTTCTTTCTTCTTGGAAATTCACTGTGCTTGTTCTGATTGACCTCTGAACTGCATCAACTGCATCAATCTGTCTGTGTTGACAACAATGACAATACTTTTGCAATACTTTTGCTGCACCTTGCTCAACAATCTCCCCCTTTGGAATTGTTGGCAACACATGTGCAATTTCAATTTCTTGTAGTAATTCTTCTCCCCCTTTGCCAATAATACCAAAGGGCTACTGCAGACTCCCCCTGAGTCTATGCACAACATTCTCAGGCATAAATAATTTAATGCTCCCCCTGAGAATGTGTTCCCCATAGCTAGTCAGTGCTTGGGTAGTGTGACTACTCCCAACTTACTCCGAAGGTACTCAAAAACTTCCTTGGGCAATGGTTTAGTGAATATATCTGCTACTTGCTCTGTAGTTGGAACAAACTCCAATTTGACCTCTCCTTCTGCAACTTTATCCTTCAAGAAATGATACCGGATCGCAATATGTTTGGTTCGAGAATGCAAAACCGGGTTCTTTGATATGTTGATAGCACTAGTGTTATCACATTTAACTGAGATTGGCTCATTGAAGTGGATACCAAGATCTTTCAATGTCTGTCTCATCCATAATATCTGTGTACAACATGTTGTTGCTGCAATGTATTCAGCCTCTGCTATGGATAGAGAGACTGATTCTTGTTTCTTGTTGTGCCATGCTACCAGTTTATCTCCAAGATAAAATGCTCCTCCACTGGTACTCTTTCTGTCATCAATACATCCTGCCCAATCTGCATCAGAATATGCAAAAAGAGTGAAGTCTTTTCCTTTTGGATACCATAGCCCATACTCCATAGTACCCTTGAGGTACCTAAAAATCCTTTTCACAGCTGTCACATGAGTCTCTTTGGGACTAGCCTGAAATCTTGCAACCATGCAAACTGCCTGTAAGATATCCGGTCTGGTGGTCAAATACAAGCAGGCTCCCAATCATTGATCTGTACATTGTTTGATCAACATCTGGAGATTTGTCATCCTTGCTCAACTTGCAGCCTGTTGTCATGGGAGTGCTAACAGGCTTACTATCCTCCATTGTGAACTTTTTCAGCATTTCTTTCACATATTTGACTTGAGAAATAAAAATCCCCTTTTCAGTTTGATTAACTTGCAGTCCGAGGAAATATGAAAGCTCACCAATCATAGACATTTCAAATTCTTTCTGCATTTTATTTGCTATGTCTTTACATGACTCATCATTGCTGCTGCCAAATATTATATCATCTACATAGACAACAAGGACAATGAGATTGCCATTCTCAGTTTTGATATATAAATTGCTATCCACCATACCTTTCTTGAATCCTTGCTTAGTGAGATAGCTGTCCAATCTTGCATACCAAGCTCTAGGTGCTTGTTTCAAGCCATACAATGCTTTCTTCAGCTTGCAAACAAAGTTAGGATTATCACAGAGTTGAAAACCATCAGGTTGTTCAATATACACTTCTTCTTCAAGATTTCCATTTAGAAATGCTGATTTCACATCCATCTGATAAACTTTGAAATTCCTATGAACTGCTAAAGCCAAAAACAGTCTGATTGCTTCAAGTCTGGCCACTGGTGCAAAATTTTCTTCAAAATCAATCCCTTCAACTTGAGCATATCCTTTACAGACCAATCTTGCTTTATTCCTTACAACCTGTCCGTCTTCATTCAGTTTGTTTCGAAATATCCATTTAGTACCGATTATGTTTTTATTTTCAGGCCTTGGTACTAATTCCCAGGTTTTGTTTTTCTCAATTTGATCTAGTTCTTCATTTACTGCCTCCATCCAGCTTTCATCTGTGCTTGCTTCAATAATATTTTTGGGCTCAATGCTGGATAACAGAGAGTAGTTGTTTACTACTCTTCTTCTTGTTTGAATACCAACTGTGGGGTCCCCAATAATCTGCTCTCCGGGATGATTTTTCTCGCAGCTTGCCTGTTTTGGATTTCCTATTTTCTTCTATTTCTAAATCATCTGAATCTGATTTCTGTCTCTCTTCTTTTTCTTGATCTTCATCCTCTTCAATAAATTCTTCATAAGTCGGGTAGTTTTCATTATGGCTGATTTCTTGTTTCCTACCTTCATCAACCTTAACATCCGCACTCTCCACAATTTTCTTTAGTCTTTTGTTGTAGCATGTGTAGGCTTTGCTTTTTGTTGAGTAACCAAGAAAAATTCCTTCATCAACTCTATCTTCAAACTTGCCAAGATTGTCTTCAGTTCGTTTAATGTAACACTTGTTGCCGAACACTTTGAAGTATTTTGTTGTAGCCTTTTTGCCAAACCACAGTTCATAAGGTGTTTTGCTTTCATGCGGCCTCAACATGCACCTATTCTGGATGTAAACTGCAGTATGAACTGCCTCTTTCCAAAACTCGTCAGCAATTCTGCTCTCTGTCAACATGGTCCGTGCCATTTCCTGCACAGTTCTGTTCTTTTTTTCTACTACTCCATTTTGCTGAGGTGTTCTTGCTACCGAAAACTGTCTTCTAATCCCATATTTTTCACAGTATTCTGCAAACTCCTCTGAAATAAACTCTCCTCCTCTATCCGATCTTAAACATTTAATTCTTTTTCCTGATTGATTCTCAACAAGATTTTTGAAAGTTTTGAACATTTCAAAGGCTTCCGATTTAAGTTTCAAAAATAGTACCCATGTCATTCTGGAATAGTCATCTATACACGACATAAAATATTTGTATCCATTTATGCTTTCCGTTCTCATGGGTCCACATAAATCAGTGTGAATTAGTTCTAACGGCTTGCTCGTGAAGTACTCTTTTGCTTTGAAAGTGGCTCTGGTTTGCTTCCCCTTTTGGCATGAAGCACAAATGCTATTTGAAGGTTTGCCAATAGTGGGTATGTCTCTTACTGCCCTTTTTGAGCTGATTTTTACCAGATTGTCAAAGCTTATATGACCGAGTCTCTTGTGCCACAGCCAATTTTCTTCTTCCTGTCCTACCAAGCAAGCTCCTTCTGAAGTCTCTGAGAGAGTATACAGATTTCTAGAAGTTCTCAGTCCAGTAGCTATCAACTTCCCATTTTTTGTCTTTCTTACTTCATACCCGCTTCTTGAAAATTACTTCATGACCTCTGTCACAAATTTGACTTACACTCAGTAAGTTATGCTTCAGACCAACCACAAATAGGACTTCTTTAGAGTTGATTTTTTCGTCACTTAATTTGACTGATCCTTTACCCACTATCTTGGCTCCATCATTATTTCCAAATTTTATAGAACCACCTTCGTATGTCTGTAACTTATCAAACTTTTGTTTATCTCCTGTCATATGACTGGAGCATCCACTATCCAGAATCCATGGTGCAGATTTGTTCTAGGCTTTGAGAGTTATTTGAACGATCAAGGATTCCTTATCTTTCTTAGGTTGTTCCTTTTCTTTCCACTCTGATTTGATAGCAGATTTGGTCACTTGTTTTACCTTCTCCCTTTCATTGGCTTGTGCCTATTTTTCGGGAAATTTTCTGTTTTGTTTCAATCCAGTTGATTGATACTTTCTTCCCTGATATTTATTTCCTGCAAAAGAGCTATGACAATTTCTTGCAATATGTCCAAAGTTATGACAGTTATAACATTCTACAGCATAATCTATCAAAGGTGAAAAAACATTTCTACTAGTGAAATTCCTTTGTCCTACATTATATCTACAATTTGAAATTTTATGACCATATGCATTGCATTTAAAACAATAACCAAAAAAGGAATGAGTGTACCTGGGTAATGGTTTTTGCCATGTTGTAGTAGGAGCCATGGGTCTTCTTCTTCTTTGATATGTGACTTTGGTGAATCCATCATTTGCAGTACTCCTTTCATGCTTGGCCTTATTGTTTTCTTTTGCATGATACGGTTTTTCTTGATCAACCCTGATCTTATCTTTATTCTTTATTGGTTCTACAGTTATAGCCTTTGATTCCTTTGAGGATTCTCCTTCGTCAAAGCCCAAACCAAATTTGATGCCTGTAGGCCTTTGGTTATTTAACATTTTATTCAACTTCGTAGAACTGTCTTCAAATTTATGATGACAACTCAATTTTCGATTCATCTCTTCTAGCTGCATCCTTAATCCAACTATGTCTTCTTCTAGCTTATTGCACTCATCTATTTTCACGGTTAGTTGAACTTCAAAATCTTCAGACTTTTTCTTAAATTCTTCAGTCTGTACTTTCAAACTGATTATTAATTCGTTGGCATCCTCAAATTTTCTTGAAATCTTTTTATTCTTTTTCCTTTCTGTACTTAACTCTTCAAGTGCAGCAACCAACTCACCTTCCAGATCTACCACAGCCTCATCCTCTAATTTTTCATCACACTCCTGGGTTTCCTCTGTTCTTTCTTCTTCAAAAGCCATGAACAAGGCTTCACCAGTTTCTTCTTCAGAATCCTCACTGGAGCTGTCTTCAGAAGAGTTGACATTCTTGGAAATGAAACTTTTCTTCTTGAAGTTCCTTTTTCTAAAATGTGGTTTCTTCTTCCAGTCACTTCTTTCTTGGTGTGTCCCTTCATCACTTTTGTTTTTCTCATTCATTGGGCATTTAGCTGCAAAGTGCCCGATGCCTCCATAGTTGAAACACTTGAACGGTAACTTACCTCTATACTTTCCTTTTCCCTTTATTAGTTTCCTAACAAAGTTTGCTTCAGTTTCATCTGAAGATTCTTCTTCCTCAGATTCTTGTTTAGCTTTTATATTTTTCTGTGCTTGAAAAGCAGCTTCTCTGTCTGAGGGCTTAGTCTGTCCTATTCTCATTTCATATGCTGTTAAAGAACCATGCATTTCATCCATGCTAAAAGTATTTAAATCTTTAGCTTCTTCTATAGCAAAAACTTTAGCATCAAATCTTTTATGGAGAGTTCTTAGTACCTTTTTCACAACAACTCGCATCTTCTATTTCCTCGCCGAGTCCTCTAATTGTATTAATGATTCCATTTACTCTCAACATATAGGCCTCTATGTTCTCATCATCATTCATCTTTAATGCTTCGAACTGGGCTCGATGTGTTTGCAGCTTGGCTTCCTTGATCTTGCCATCTCCTTCATGAATGCTCTACAGTTTGTCCCATATGTCTTTTGCTGATTTACAGCTCATGATCCTTATCAATTCACTGTCTACTAACCCACACATAATAGCATTCTTAGCTTTAGAGTTGTTCTCAAACTTTTTCTTCTCAACCGCATCTGTTGGAGGAGTAGAGGGTATTGTGTATCCATTTTCAACAGATTCCCAAATGTCATATCCCAATGCACACAGATATGTCTGCATCCTGAGTCTCCAGAAAGAGTAATTTGTTCCATCGAACAAAGGAGCTTTGTTGGAAGAAAATCCTTCACCACCGGCCATTGTGTATCTTCCAAGATCACCTTAGCTGATTAAGCTTGTTCAGGTACCTTGCTCTGATACCAATTGATATTCTCACAATGACACTGAGAGGGGGGGTGAATCAGTGTAACTATTTAAAACTTGAATCTGCAACTCTTAATACTTAAAAATGCAAGCTTAAAAATAGATATAGCAAGTATAACAAAAGAGCATCACACAACACAAGATTTAACGAGGTTCACCGATTTGGCTACTCCTCAAATAATGACTGTTTGGACTACAATCCAAATCCAGCCTTTGCAAGGATTCAATCTTTACAAATAGTTTACCAGCACCCACTGGAAGGAGCACCAACCCCTGATTTATCTGCAACAATAGATAGGAGCACCAACCCCTTATACCAAGCACCAACTTGGATTTTTATTTTGAATAATAGATTGACATAAAAATGTCTTCTCTTTTACAAGACCCTCTCTCGTCTATTGCTCATTCAAATCAATCTCATAGAAGCATAAGGAGAATTGTTAGAAACTCAATATCTTCTATTTCTTTCTAAAACCTCTCTTTTAATTTTTCAAGAATAAAAACCAGGTTTCGATTCTGTAGCTCTTTTTCTTCGCACACTTTCTATGCTTCTTACAGCACTCTACCCAACCTCACTTTTAGTTTTTCAAGATAAAACACGGTTGCAGTAACCTCACTTACTGTGCCTTTTCGATTCTTTATACTCGGTTTACTCGAATGACTCTTTTCAAAATGGCTCTAATTTTCCCTCCAATTTTTCATGCATTCTCGGCTACGTTCAATCTGTCACACCCTCTCTGACGTGCTCTGTCTTTTAGCCGCTTTCTTTCTGACTCATTCTGACAGTCTTCTCTGCTCATTCTGACAGCTTTTTCTATGCAACCTGACAACCTTTTCTGCGTGTTTCGATGCTCTGTCATTCTTTTCTTCTATCCTTTACGTAACTGCCCTCTCGGCACCTTTACACTTTCCGATGGCACTCTTTTCAATTTTGAGTCAAACTTTCTCTTCTGCCCGCAACTTCCATTTTTGACACACGCAACCTCCGAGAGGATTTCTCGTTTATCGAGATTCTCGGTATATCTACACTTTTGACACCTTGCAGCATCACGGCCCTGTAACAGCCGTTCTTGTCTTTAATGCACTATTCTGTAACTACCACCTGTAGCTGCAGTTCTAACTCCAGTTAACTCTTACCTAACTGGTTGCATGATTTTCTTCTGCACTTACCCCGACAACTGTCACTGTGTAAGCTTCTCGGCTTTTACCTGTGCAACTAAGACATGTCGCGATATCGCGACATTTCTGCCCCTTTGACCTTTTCTTGATAGTTGACCGTGAAAACCTGACCTGTCGCGATATCGCGACGTTCTCCGCCTCCTAGTCCTTATCTCGGCATGCAACCGCGAAAACAGAACATGTCACGAAATCGCGACGCATTTGCTGCCTCTAGCTCTTTTCTGTCTCCTACCCGCGAAAATGGGACATGTCACGAAATCATGACACTTTTTGCTTTCCTGCACTCTACTTCGCTTGCACCCATAAAAATGGAACATGTCATGAAATCGTGACACTTTTTGCTTTCCTACACTCTACTTCGCTTGCACCCACGAAAATGGAACACGTCACAAAATCATGACACTTTTTGCTTTCCTACACTCTACTTCGCTTGCACCCGTAAAAATGGAACATGTCACAAAATCATGACGCTTTTCTGCCTTAGCACTGTTCTTTGCCTTTCGCCCATGAAAATGCAACATGTCATGAAATCGTGACATCTTTCGCATCCGTACAACTCTCTCTTCATGCACTAGCGAAATCAAGACATGTAGCGAAATCACTACACCTTTTTCCCTTTGCAATTTCTTTTGCTATGGCCTCCGAAAATCCAACATGTAGCGAAATCGCTACAACTTTTCGACTTAGCACTTTCTCTTTGCTTCGACCAGCGAAAATCCAACATGTAGCGAAATCGCTACAACTTTTCGACTTAGCACTTTCTCTTTGCTTCGACCAGCGAAAATCCAACATGTAGCGAAATCGCTACACTTTTTCGACTTAGCACTTCTTCTCCGAACTTGTCGCGAAATCGCGACACTTTTCATCCTTGGCACTTCTTCACCGAACTTGTCATGAAATCGTGACACTTTTCATTGCCTGCGCCTTTACTCCAAACATGTCACGAAATCGTGACAGTTTTTCAACTTTGCTTCTTTCCTTCCAGCATGTCACGAAATCGTGACAGTTTCTCCAGCTTTTTCTCTCTCCTCCGATATGTCGCGAAATCATGACATTTTTGGCTGCGCCTTCTCTCTCCTCAGTTTTGTCATGAAATCATGACATTTTTGGCTGTACCTTCTCTCTCCTCAGTTTTGTCACGAAATCATGACATTTTTGGCTGCACCTTCTCTCTCCTCAGTTTTGTCATGAAATCATGACATTTTTGGCTGCGCCTTCTCTCTCCTCAGTTTTGTCATGAAATCACGACAGAAAACATGTCGCGATATCGCGACAGTTTTCTTACTTGTCTTTTTCTGCAAATTTTTGAAATCGGGCCACTTCTTTCTTCTTGGAAATTCACTGTATTTTCTTTGACTGACCTCTAAACTGCATCAACTGCATCAATCTGTCTGTGTTGACAACAATGACAATACTTTTGCAATACTTTTGCTGCACCTTGCTCAAAAATTTTGTCTTGTTTTGAACAATTTTGATCATGTTTCTATATTTGTTCGCTTTTACTAACTTGTAGGTAGCGTCATCAGATTCCCATTGATGAAGGTCAAATTGGGAAAATATGACCATCTGGGTCTTCCCAAAATGCCCCCAATTAGCTAACCCCAAGTTTGTAGGTCTTTTGGAGATCTCTAGGTGGGATATTTTGGACAGTACCTTTTTGGCATTTTGTTGTAGGTGAATTCATACTGCACCAGAGCAAATTCAAATCGATGAAGAATTTCCTGACTGTTCTTTTTGTAGTGCCCTCTTGGTGATGTCCTAATGGCCTTGTCCAATTTTTAGAGCATTTGGATTTATTTCAGTCATAGTTTAATTCATTTTTCTCATCTATTTAGCACAGACTTGGGGATTGCATGTTTTATTTTATCCGCAGGTGGTATTGATTATATTTTGTTTCTTTGAATGCAGGACCAGAACATTAGAGGAGCATTTAGGAATCAAAATTCGTAGACATAAGCAGCAGCGACATTTTGGTCCACCCATATTACATGTGGGCATGCGAAAGAAGGAAGGATATCCATGGATGTGACCAAGAGATGAATTTAACGCTCCTCGCCCCTGAAAAGGGAGGATGCAAATTGTAACTAAGTTGTGGGATACATCAATAAAATAGAAGGGCTATTATTTCATTTGGGTTTCAATTCATGCTTTTTCCATTTCATGCATTTTAATTTGTAGGAGATAGCGTTAAGTTTAGCTTCAATTTTTACATCATGTTTGGATTCTTTCCTTTCTTGTTTCCATATCCTCATGCTTTTAGAAGGATATCCCAGACCTCTTGGTAGAACTCAATAGGAAAACCATTAGGACCTGGGGTTTTCCCTTTTTGCATTTTAAAAACTACTTGTTGAAGCTCATTGATAGTAACAAGAGCAGTCAAAATAGAGTTCTCCTCAGAAGTGATAAGAGAAGGGATTGCTTGAAGAACATTTTGTTAAGAAGCTGAGTCAAGAGGAGTAGCAGCAAAAATATTGGAAAAGTAATCAACAACAATAGATTTCGTGCCATCCCAAGTATAAACAACATCTCCAGAATCTGATTTTAAGGAAGAAATAAAGTTGTGATATCTTCGAGCTAGAAGAGATTTGTGGAAGAAATCTGTGTTTCAATCTCCTTCCTTGAGCCATTGAATTCTAGATTTTTGCTTCCATAAGATTTCTTCTCTTTTTTCCCATTCCTCTAACTAATTTGTGAGTTTAATTTCATCTGCACTTCTCTTCTCTATGAGGCCATCTAAACAAATTTTCTTATTCAAATTTTCAATATGAGCAATAACTTCATGTTTTTTTTTATGAACATCCCCAAACTTTTTCCAGTTCCCAATCTTGATTTTGGATTTAATGTATTGCAGTATTTTGGCAAAACAGAACATCTTAGTCCCATGCCTAGGTTTACCTTCCTTCCACCATTGTTGCACATGAGGTCTGAAGGAAATGTCTCTAAGCCACATTAATTGAAAACTAAAAGGAGAGAAACTCACATTGGTTTTCCACATTTCCACCATGACTGGCCAATGATCTAAACTAGCATTATTAAGATTCTTCACTTTAGGAATGTGACCATGGATTAAGAAATTTTCAGAGAGAAAAAACCTATCCAATCTCTCCATTATACAAGCTAAGCCTTGCCTTCTGTTAGACCAAGTCATAAGGCCATTATCTGGTTGGATATCCACAAGATGGAGGTTTGCAATATATTCACTCATGAGGTTAGTACTTTTGTCCAAATTTCTATTTCCCCCCTTTTCTCATCTAGAGAGAGGATGGTATTGAAATCTCCTCCGATCAAGATCCAAGCTTTAGGAAAATGAGAGATAATATGAGTAATATCCTTCCACTGTCTTATTTTTTCCTCCAAAGAAGTCGGGACATAAACAGTAATGCAGAGCATAATATCGTTGGAATGTCTACTTTGAATAGCTATAGCCAATAAACCCCAACTACCAACCATATGGTGAATAACTACCTTTTTTGGGTCCCAAAGACAAGCAATGCCACCCGAAGTCCCTTGGGAACTGAGGGAAACCACTTTTCCAGCTGGACAAATTTTACTGGCAATTAAGTCCATATCCTCCATTGACATTTTTGTTTCTTGAAGGAAAACAAGATGTGGATGATTTATCTAAATCATTCTTATAATTTCATTTTGTTTTAAAAGACTCCCTTTGAGTCCTCTAATATTCCAAGTGATGATATTCATTAATACCAGGGCTAAAAATGTTGGGAAGGGCATTAATCTTACCTTCCTCTACAAGCTTTTCACCTTCTTTTACCATATGATATTGATTGGTCTTGTGACCTACTTTTTGATTAGAATCCATCTTCAATTTTTTTCCCTCGTTTCTTGACTTATTCCAATTGAATCTGAGATGGCTTCTGACCTTGAAGAATGCTCATACACAGCCAAAATTTTACTAGATGGTTCAATGGAGTCTATATTGGGACCTGCATTATTTGAAGTTTTGACATTTGAAATATTGTTTTTCTTATGTAAATTTTCTCTTTTTTTTTCTATTGAAAACCTTTGATTTGTTGGTTTGTCTCTGAGTTCTTTCTTTCATATTTAAATTGTGTTTCTAAGATTTTAGTTTCCATTATTTCCTCTTCCTCACTTGGGACATCATTTGTGGAAAGGATTTCAACCATATTAGCAAATGACTTTGATTGATCCTTCATTACTGGTTTTTTCTGAGTGTTCTTCTTCTTAGGTATTTGGAAACCTGCTGAGTTTATATCTTCTTTCTTTTGATTAGGAATTTTATTTGGGCAAGCACTAGCCAAATGACCATATTCATGGCAAATTCTACAACAAAAAGGAATGTTCTCATAGTCCACTACTTTCTCCCAAGTGTCTTCCCCAAATTATAATGTGATCTTTTTAGGTAGGGGTTTGTCAAAATCCATTAAAACACAAATTTGAGCATAAATAATATGTTCAAAATTTTGAGTACAATCAGCAGTCATCATAAAAGTTCCTAAAGAGTTTCCAATTGAAGAAAAAACAGTAGGATTCCAAAATTCAATAGGGAGGCCAAAGAGTCTAACCCACACGGGATCTATAGAAGGCATCTCTTCTTCGGCTTTAAATTTAGTATGCCAGGGCTTCATGAAAAGCCCTGCCCTTCCAAAAAACCAAGGACCCCCTTGAAAAGTTTTCTCTCTATCTTCATTATTAGCAAATAAAAGAAGAAAATAACCATTTGGATAGAAAGAGATTTGTAACTCACCTTTAGTTTTCCAACTTTTTGCAACCCAGACTTTGAAAGCAGATAGACTCGGACAAAAACCCATGAATTGACAAATTAGTCCTCTTTTTTCCAAATCTTCAATGCCAGTCTGAATGTTACCCATATCAAGCTTAACAATAGGAGTTCCATCAGCTACTTTAAGACATCCTGACTGCATTTTCTTGGGATCAATCTTAGGCATTCTTAGAGGTTTATGAGAAGCCCTAGTATTGATATTAGCATTGGGCTGAGGTTGTCCACCATGAAGGGCATCCCTAAAATTCATTTTTGGGACTGAGTCTTCAAAATTCTTACCCTTGATAGGGGTTTTCATAGTAGAATTATTTTGTGCGTACACCTTAGCACCAGATTCAATTGAGATATGAGCCATTTTTTTATCAACTGCTTGAAACTTATTTTGTGGTCTCTTTAATCCTTGCCCTAGACACCGTGGAAAGGTATGGTTTTCACTTTTCTTTTGTGCAACAAATTGGAAGCCGTTGTCACTCAAGTTCATAGTATGATCTGTTGAAAAACAAATTTCTAAGCCATCTTGTATCCCCTGCAACATTTCCTGCTAAAATATTGAGCATAAACCACAAAAAAATCATACTTGTTACACTCTTGAATTAAATAAAATGATTTTAATTACATCTATGAGGCTAAAACAATCTATGGGACCAAGATTATTAATACAAAATAGGGTATGGTTACTTTGTATTTGTCATACCATATTGATTAAAAATATTTATATGTCATTTCTTATATGAAAAATTATTTGACAACATACTCCCAATAAGTTATTTTTAATAGACTTCATGAACACTTCGTAGTTTGGATTTGATTATAACCTTTGAAAATATTAATATATATTTATTATTTATTTTTACTAAGAGTTGGATCTTCATAAAATAAACAAATATCAGATCATATGATTCATTTTATTTAAAGGTTGACATAGCTTAATGTACTATAAAAAATTTATCAAAATTATAGACTTGGTCAATATGATTTCTAAAATATAAAAAGAATGAACATGGACTTTACAACATCATGATTGCAAAAGGAGTGACCATACAACATCATCCCTATGTATGGTTGCACTTTTAAAAATAACTCAAATGCAAAGCAATAATATTATGTTATTATTGATAAGAGTTGTATATAATAAAATATATATATATATATATATATATATAAGAATATGCCTACATGATTTTTCTAGTGAAATTAGATTACCAATAATTAATAATTATTTATTGTTTATTGAGGCCAAATTTTCAAATAGGAGATTATTGATAAATATCAAAAGTCAAGTTTGGGCTAAATATATTGAGAGGAAGGAAGAATTATTAGTTTAAATCTATCTCCTATTTCTTAGCCCATACCTATCTCCTATTTCTTAGCCCATACCCCCAAGGAAATCTCTAGCCTCTTCCACATCTTAGACTAAATTCTCATATATTCTTGTTAATCCATAAACCTCACTGGATATGGGCCTTGAGTTATCTCTCATTCATTCATTTAAACTCTTCAAAGATAGTCATATGATATATGTATGTAAAATGGTAAGTGATAGCAATTCATCGATCCTCCCAAACTTAATCCATCCATATAGAGAAAAAAAAACCTTTGTCATATGTCAAATTACCCAAAATCATGTTTTATATTATCAAATATATTTGAACAATATGTTGTTGTTGCCCTTTACAAAAAATAAATTCTAGTATTTAATTTGTGAGGTTTATTAGACTCCAAATCATCCCTCATTAATTTAAATATTCTATCTTAGAATGTTAGGGAGTTCTCCCTCCCTTACCATAAGTTTCAAGTTCAAAATTTGTAGTAGAGAATCATATTTTTGTTATTTTTCTTCAAGAATTGAAAGTCACTAGTTAGAATCTCATCTATTTTATGGAAGTTATTGATCATGAATATGCATCCACCTCTACTATATCTCATATTAATGGTAAATAAGGTTATTACTTTGCTATATATATGTATATTTGTTGTGCTATTATATACCATGGTTAAGATCTTGCTCACTGTTGCATGTGGGTTAGATTGACTCTCAACTCTTAGGTTCTTAGATTTTATTCTATCTATTCTCCCAATGACCCTGCTAGTCATATAGACCTTTGGGAATGGCTAGTTGTTTCTCTCCCTCCTATAGAATGGATCCTTTGAGGTGACTTTAATATGATTGAAAATCCTAGTGATAAAAGTAGGGCTAGTAGCAAACCCATCTCTACTCTTGAATTTGGTAGTTGGCTATTTTATCACAATCACTAAGGTGTGCATGAATTTATCTTTGGTAAATATTCCTCTTAGAGAGATAATTATTTTATGTGGTCCAACTATTATCAAGGTTAATCTATATTTTGACAAAGCAAATGATAGGATCAGATGGGACTTTATTAGTGGCATATTCCATGATTGGAATTTCGTTCACGTTAATACTTATATATCTATATATATACTTTATTTGCTTGGATTTCATCTAAAATTTTGTAATTAAATTAGTATACTCTTTGGTGATGCATCAAATTATATTTAGGTTAATGGAGTTATTTCCCCTTATTTTCCTTTACAATGGTCTATGATTCTTTTTCTTTACAATGGTCTATGAGACAAGGTTACCCTCTTGCTCATTTTTTTGATGTTTTAGTTGTCAATGCTCTTGGTTATCTTATTCATTAAGATTAATTTTATGGACTCATTTAGGGTATTAATATTCCTAGGGATAAGTGTGCTCTTAACTCATATTTTGGTGATGATTCCCTTATTTTTTATCAAAATACCCAACAAGAGGTGGAAATTTTTAAAGATATTGTACAATTGTTTTGTGATGTCTTTGACTCTCATATTAACCACTATAAAATAGAATTCTGCTATACTTCTTCCACACCAAGTGGATGATAGTACTGACTTGATTAGAATATAATCCCTCATGGATAATTTTTTTATATTTGGCACTCCCATTTGAGATTTGTATTTATCCTAAAGATACATGGAACTGGATTATGGAAAGACTTCAAAAATAAATTCAGTGCATGACCAACTTAGTTTCTTTCCTTAGTAGAAATAATTCAATACTCATATAATGTTATGAAATCCTCTCATGTTTATTACTCCCCTTATTTTATAGCCTCCAAGGAAGTCTATAAAAATATATTTTAGGCTCTTCATAAATTTTATGGACCAAATGGAAAAGGGAGGTGGGAATGAAAACCATCTCATGGAAACGTTATACTTTACTAAATACTTTAGAAGGTCTAGGTATCATTGATAATTTTAACCAAAGCACAATTTTAGCTGCACAATGGGTTGTTGGGGCCATGACTAGAGACAAAAATTGGAAACACTTGTTGCATTACAATATATCTCAAGCTACTCACAAAGCTAAATGGAAAGAATTATCATGGGATGATAAGGTCCTTAATGTATCATACTTTATGGTTAAAGGTTATATTCCTCTTACCAATAACTAGAAAGCTTGGCAATCGATTTTGCATATATTGACCTTGACATGATCTAAGGAAGCATAGGTCTAAATAATCTTTGGTAGACCAAACTTATCCTCAATAATGACAAACCTTTTTCATTATGCAATATTATTCGAGGACTAGAATTTCTAAATAAAAGTTTAAATAGAATAAGATAAATTTAGGAGTTGAGTAGATGCTCAATTCCTTCCTAGAACTAGATATGAAATTATTGCTTCCTTCCCTCTTGGTTCAATTATTCTTATGGCTTAGTTATAGCTTCCATTTCTTGTGAGGTCCTTATAAAGTTGGGAACAATTGCCTGCAATAAATGGATTAAATGGAGATGGCTTAATGACCATAGAATCTCTTTCGTTAATTTTTATTGGGTATACAAAACTATTTTATGTTCTTTATCATTCGACTCTAAGCTCAATTCCAAGTAGGAAGTATTTTTTACCAAAGTCCAATGACAACCTCTTGCTACTCATATTCAAAAAGTTCATATTGAATCCAAAACATATCTTCTTATATGGTGGGTTCTACATAAAAAAATTTGAAATTTTGATAGTCTAGTTCTAAGTTCACATATTTCCCCTCTATGCAAATTTTGTAATACTCCAAAAAATATTATTAACTTGTTTTGGTTTTTTGGCATGGCTATACATTTTTGTGATATCTTCTACACTTTTTATTCCCCTATTTCATTAGATCTTGGAAGCTTTCTCTACTTGTTTTTTCTCAATAGGATCATTACCCCAAACTTTAGGATATTTATAGCCTCGTCCTTCTCAAGAATATTTGGATTTTTAGATGCAGAAAGGTATTTATCCGTTTTACTCCTCCATGGAATATAGTTTTAGCAGACTTGACCTTTGATTTTCTATTACATGTGGGATGCATTCATTCTCATGTCCATGGAGCTTCCAACACACTAGGAGATGTTATTGATAGACTTCATTAGATTTATCACATGATAAAGGATCTTCAAATGGCCTAGTAGGAAAATAAGAAGAAGCTAGCAAATAGTGATCAGCAAGTTTAGGATTTTATTACTTCTATTTCATCCTTGAAAATTTTAAAAATATAATGGAAGATATGCCCATAAATTCAACATATGATAGGCTCTCCTATGGATGAGTGATAATATCTAGCATATTGTGTTTGGATACAACTATAGTGTTTTTGTTGCTATTAACTTCTATTTTATGTTTATTTAGTTTTGGATGGTTTACTCCTTATCCACCTCATTTTATTTTTTTGTTGGTTGATGTTGTTAACACCAAAATACTATAATATTCTAGTTAATGATAATATAATCTACATTTTATAATAATAATAATAATAATAATAATATAAAAAGGAAAAACTATTATATTAGTAAGATGCATGGATAAGAGAAAACACTTTATTATTGATTTAAAAAGGTTGGAGTAATTTATTTTAAGGTTCATTTACATATACTATACATGTTTATTATTTCAAAATTACATCATTACATTGTGGACAATAATATAATTGAATAAGATAGCATATCAAGTGTATATTAATTTCATGTCAAGAGACAATAAATAGCAAAGGCACAATCCCATTTGTTGGATATTTTGAGTCAAAGTTGTCATTGATGTCAAGGAACGAAGTTGTCATTGATGTCAAGGAATAAGCTACAGTTGATGTCAAAATATCAAAAGGAATAATGCAAGAGGTTGATTGAAAAAATGTCATAATATTATTTTTATATTACGTGAGGCAAATATAAAGGATTTTTGTTAAAACCATGGTGTCAAGATAAATGATTTTAATTAAAACCATGGTGGCAAAATGATTTTTTATTAAATCTTTATGACCAGCAAATTGTTTTTATTTAACCCCCAAGGAGGCTTTAATTTTTATAAATCCAAAGGTTACAAAGTTAATTTATAAAATTTAAATTCTAAATACAATTTAAATGATTTATAAATTAATTATGCATATTATAAAGGCACCAACGTCCAAGTTTAATACATCGCCAACGTGCAATATTTGGAAGGCAAAAGGTATTTAAACCTTTGCCTAAGTTCAAAACCATTTTTTTTAATTCCCCCTGATTAATTTTGCACCAAAAATTGTGCTAAGATTTTTCGAGAAAGTTCCAAGGAGAAAAAAAAAAAACTCGTGCATTCAGTAAGAAGGGAGCGCATCTACGTGGCAAGAGAAGGGAGCCAAGGGCTCTAAAGGATTTAGTGAAATATTAAATCACCTTCTGCGCTTTTAGTGGGCACTGAGCGCTTCGCTTACATGGCTAGAAAGCCACATCCAAGGTTCTAGTAAGGGAGAGAGTGCAATATCGAATCCCACGAAATGTGGAGTAGGAGATATAAAAGGTTTTTATATTTTTGATTTAATTTTTAATTAAGTTGCTAAGGTTGTAGAGAGATAAGGTTTGTTAATAGAAATAAAAATTATTCTTTGCTTTGATAAGACTAGGGATAGATAAGAGGTAAATTGGTGATGATATTTATCTAAGTGGTAAATGGAAATTTACTAGGGTAATATTCCTTTTACCTTAGGGAATTAAAAATTGATTTATTGCATATATTTGGTAAAGTGACTTAATCAATTATTGCAATATTGAGAATATTAAGGTGTGTTTGGTCAATTATTATTGATGGATGATTTCTTTAATATGGAGTAATAAGGTGTTTGTAAGTTTTGATATTTACATTGTATCTTTGAGAGATTTTATCACCTTATAACTTGTTTGAGCTTGGAAAAGAAGTATTTATGGTTTTGGTAGATTTTTTAGGTTCCTTCATCATGAAGAAAAAGGTATGGGCATGTTCTTCCATAGTAGATTTGATTGGTTGGTTTTATGGAAAACAAGTTTGGAGTGAAAAGGACTTAAGTAGGTCTCCTTATTGAGTGTGTTGAGTTAATGCTTCAAGGTTTTTTGGAATAAAGGGTTGTTGTTAAAACCTTGTTTTATGAGCATTGTTGTTGAAACCATTGTTTGTGTGAATAACTTGAACTAGGGTTTGAAAATAACATGAGTATCATTGTTATGTGAGATTGGTTGATAAGCATTGTTGGAAACATTTTGAGTGAAGTTTCATATGTTTCGACTATGGATTGTAAGCAAGGATTGTTTCATTGAGTTATTGGTGAGTACAGTTGGTTGAGTCTAATTAAGTGGATGTGTGATGTGATTGTTCAAGTTTTATAAAATAAACTATTCTATATTCTAAATTAATTTGAGAAAGATATTTATTATTTATGAGTGTGAAATATATTGAGTCTCTAACAATTCTCTTTATGATGCTATGAGATTAGACAAGTTCTAGTGTGGACTTGTTGAGCAGATTTGAGGTAAGTCTTTAAGAATAATTATGGACATATTTGGGTAAGCTTTTGTAGAAGCTTACAATACAGATTGAGAGCAAATATGGATAAGTTCTTGTGAGAACTTATTGAGAAAATAGGACAAGTTCTAGAGATGACTTGAGGACAGATTGGTGTGAGCTTTTGTGGAATATTACAAGGCATATTTGAGATAAGTCTTTGAAAATAATTAGAGTAGAGTTTATTGATTGATTTGTTCAAACCTTGAGTTAAGATTTGGGGCAGATCTAATATATTTGATTTGATATTGAGTCAAAATTTGAGTTAAGTCTTGAGGACATATTTGAGGATAGATATTGGTGTAGATTTGAGGACAATTTTATGCCAAAATAGAGACAAATATTGAGGACAGATTTGTGCTAGACCGAAGGACTATATTTAGTATAAATTTAAGATAGAGCTTTAGAGGTGAAAAAGTTGAGGACAGAGATCTCCAACTAGATCAGGGAGGACAGGTGTCTTCTATATATAAAGTTCCCTTTTATTAAGGGTAGTGGAGGTAGAGGTCTTCTAGAGGATCACTAGCCAAAGCAAATTTAGGATATTGGTGTCTCTTGTGGATAAATATCCACTAACTTTATCAAGGGGATTGGTGTGTCCTTTGGATAGAGGTCCATAAGAATTGTAGGGAAAGGATTCCCAAGATAATTTATTTGAGAAAAAATTGTAAGAAATATTTTCTCCATGGAGTAGACCACATTGGGTAAACCACGTAAAATCATGTCTCTTATGTGTGTAATTCTTTGTGTGATGTTTACTAATTTAATATTAATGATGTTATTATTTGGATTAAAAAGAAAAAATATTTATATTATACTTTTCACCCCCCCTCTCAGTATAAGCACATGTTCTTCAATTGTTATCAGAGCGGGTCTCTCCGTGAAAAGGCTAACAAATTGGAGGAGTATCCATCAGAAACACACATGACTTTAGAAAATAAAGAAGAGACCATGTTTGATATAAAATAAGAATTCTTTTTTACTCTCAGAAAATTGGAAAGAATTAGAGAAAAGAATTCAAGCATGAAGGAACAAGTTCAAGAGGAGGAAGAAGCAAGGATACAACTTCTACAAAATCTCACAGTACTCAAGGTAAAGGTAGAAGAAGGAAAAAAAATTGAGCAAGATATAACAGATCTATTAAGATCCATAGATACATAATGTGAAATATTGGAAGCATAAATTGTCTACCTAAGGAATGAAGTTGAAAGGCCCAAGGCACTACAATATGTAGAGTATGAGAAACAAAAAGAAGAATCAAGTCTTCAAGAAGCAAAAATTTCAAAAAAATATAGGTAAGGTAAAGAAGAAAGAAAATAAGAACCTTGGATGAGAGTTAATTCCCAAAGGAGAAGCACTCCACCATAATACAAAAGGTATCCAAGCAGGTTACAAAATTTCTTCCATGGTCATTGCTTTTATTGTAATAAATATGGTCATAGAGTAGTACATTGTATTAGTCATGCAAGAAACAATGTTAATAGAAATTTCAATTTTTTTGCACTTCTTATGGATAATGATATCCTATGTTAGAAATGCAAAAAATTTAGGCACAATGCTAGATGGTGTAATATGATACTTCCTGGGTCTAGAAAAACAATCTCAACAAATAGGAAATATGGAAGGGAAAATGTTAAGGCTATATCAATGTTAGTTCAAATAGCCCTTCATGCTCAGGATAAGGAATATTTTTTTATAGTGGTTGCTCTAGTCACATGATAGGAGACAAAGACAAATTCCTTGTTCTAAAAGAAACCAATATAGGATCAATAAGTTTTGGTGATAATGGATCAACAAGGATTGGTGAAAGAGGAACTCTAAGTTTAGATAATGGCAAAACAAAAATAGAAAATGTGTTGTATGTTACAGGGTTAAAACATAATATTCTAAGTATAATTCAACTTTGTTATCATGGGTATATGTTTACTTTCCATCAAGATAGATGTGAGATAAGAAAATCAGAAACTGAGAAAGTCATTGCCAATGTAAAAAGAACTCCAAATAATCTATACATGCTTAGTGATATCAAAGGTGAAAAGTGTTTTCTATCACAAGAAGATGAGATTTGGTTATGGCATAGAAGATTGGATCACTTGAATTTTGACAACATAGTCAACATAAGCAATAAGCAAGCTGTCAGAGATTTACCCTATATAAGAAGACCATAAAACACAATATGTGCACCTTGTCAACATGGAAAGCAAACTAGAGCAAATTTTAAGTCAAAATTATCTATGTCATCTGAGCCATTGAGTCTAATACGTACTGATCTATGTGGTCCTACCAGAACACAAAGTATTTAAGGTGAAATTTACTTCATATTATTTATAGATGATTACTCCATAATGGTTTGGGTAGCTTTTCTGAAAGAGAAGTTAGAGGCTTTTGAAAAATTCGAAGCATTTAAGGAATTGGTTGAAAATTAAACTAGCAAAAGGATTAAGTGTCCAAGATATTATAGAGGAGGAGAATTTACCTTAAATGAATTTGTAGATTTTTGTGAACAACATGGAATCAAAAGAGAATACTCAACAATAAGAACTTCTCAACAAAATGGAGTAGTTGAAAGAAAAAATATGACTATTGAGAATATGGCTAGAGCTATGCTAAATGAGTCTAAGCTCTTAGATGGATTTTTGAGAGAAGTAGTCAACAAAACAGTATACATAATCACTAGGGCTCAAATGAGGGTAAACCATCACAAGACTCCATATGAGCTTTGGAAAGGAATATCGGCCATTTTAAAACACTAGAATTTTTGGAAGCGAGTGTTACATAAGACGAGAATATCAAAACTTAGGCAAGTTTGATCCAAGATGTGATGAGGGAATTTTTCTTGGTTATTCCTCAAGGAGTAAATCCTATAGATGCTTCAACAAGAGAACACATACTATGGTAGAAATTATAAATGTAACAATTTATGAGAAGATAGATTCAAGAGAACCAATTCAGCAAATTGTGTAACAGGAAAATGTAAGTTGTTAAGAGGATTTTTGTGAGAAATAATATAAAGAAGAAGAAGAAACACAAAGACTTCTTCCTACAAATCCATCCAGATATGTAAAGAAGCATCATACAAAAGAGCAAATCATTGGGAATCCAGATGAAAGATAGACAAGGAGAAGGATAATAACACCATATCAACAAGTAAATTTTTCTTTGCTGTCTAATATTAATCCAAAATACTTCACTCACGCAAGTGATGATAAGTTTTCGATTAAGGCAATGGATGAGGAATTAGATCAGATAGATAAAAGAAAGACTTGAGAACTTGTTCCACGACCAAAGCACAAACATGTGATAGGAAAAGAAAAAGGGTATTCAAAAACAAGTTAAATGAAGATGGACATGTGTTCACGAATAGCAAGGTTAGTATGCAAAGGTTATGCATAGGTAGAGGGAATTGACTTTGATGAGACATTTTCTCCAATTGCACGTCTTGAATGCATAAGAATATTTTTAGCCTTCTCAAGTTTCAAAAACTTCAAGGTATATCAAATGGATGTTAAGTTAGAATTTCTAAATGGTGTTCTAGAAGAATATTATATTGAACAACTAGAGGGATTCATATTATAAGATAAACCAAATCATGTATGCAGATTGAAAAAGGCATTGTATGGTCTAAAGTAGGCTTTGAGATCATGGTACTCAATATTAGATAAGTATATTTAGGAATAGGGATTCAAAAAAGGAATAGCAAACAACAATATATACATCAATAATGAAGGAAATGTTCTACTAATTGTGGTTGTTTATGTTGATGACATCATTTTTGGGGGAAAAATGATAAGATGTGTAAAGAATTTGCTAAGAACATGCAAAATGAATTTGATATGTCTATGCTTGGTTAATTGTCCTTCTTTATTGGACTTTTTATTTCACAATTAGAGAAAGGGGTATTTCTCTCATAAGCCAAGTATATAAAAGAAATTCAGGTTAGAATATTGTAAACCGGTAAGTACCCCCATGGTCACAGGATGCAATTTAAGTAAGGATGCTTAATCTCTAGAGGCAGATTAGAGATTATACAAATCTATGATTGGCATCTTATTACATTATATAGCTACAAGACCAAACATAGTATAGTCAGTGGGATTAGTGGCAAGATTTTAGGCAGCACCTAAGGAAACACATGTGGCAGCGGTAAAAAGAATTTTTAGGTATCCAAAAGGGACTATGGATTTTGGGCTTTGGTATAGTTTCACATTGACATCATATACATATGCATATTGGGCTGGCAACATTGATGATATAAAAAGCACAAGTGGAGGAGCATTCTTTCATGGAGACTATTTAGTCTCTTGGCTAAGTAAGAAATAGGTTTCAGTATCCTTATCTACAACAGAAGCATAATATATTATAGCAGTAGCCAATTTTACACAGGTGTTATGGATGAAGCGAACTATAGAAGACTTTAAAATAAAACATGATCATCCTATTCCCATACTATGTGATAATACAAGTGCTATAAGTATCTCAAAAAATCTAGTGATGCACTCCAGGATAAAGCGCATTCTGATTAAGTATCATTTTTTGAGAGAATAGGTGGCAAATAAATAGGTCAGGTTATAATATGTTACTACAAAGGAACATATAGCAGATATTTTTACAAAGCCACTCTCAAAGGAAATATTTGAGTATATTCATGGAAAACTGGGAATAAGACTCACACCCCAGAACTAACCACATCAAGAGGAGGTGGGAGAGGTTCTAAGCTTAGAAACTCATTCTTAGCCTCAAGCCCCAAAGGTGACCCTTTTCCATTGATGTCAAAGGGGGAGAGATTTGAGTAAGGGGGGGAGATTTAGAATTTGAGTAAAGAGGAAATATTTTAAGAGATCATTGAGCCAGGGGGAGCAATGTCCCAAGGGGAGCAAAAAAAAGAAAATGTTAAGTTTTTGGTAAAAATAATTTGAGTTGCTATCAATGACAAAAGGGGGAGATTGTTGGACATTTTCAATCAAAGTAATCATTGATTTCAAGGAATAAATTTGTCATTGATGTCAAGGAATAAGCTACAGTTGATGTCAAAAGATAAAAAGGAATAATGTGAGAGGTTGATTGAAAAGATGTCATAATATTATTTTTATATTATGTGAGGTAAAAATAAAGGGTTTTTGTTAAAACCATGGTGGCAAGATAAAGGACTTTTATTAAAACCATGGTGGCGAAATGATTTTTTATTAAATCATTATGAGAAACAAAAAAAATTTATTTAACCCCCAAAGAGGCTTTAATTTTTATAAAGCAAAAGGTTACAAAGTTAATTTATAAAATTTAAATTCTAAATAGAATTTAAATTATTTATAAATTAATTATGAATATTATAAAGGCACTGATGTCCAAGTTTAATACACCACCAAAATGCAATATTTGGAAGGCAAAATGTATTTAAACATTTGCCATGTTTAAAACCATTTTTTAAAATTCCCCATGATTAATTCTGCATCGAAAATTGTGCTAAGATTCATGGAGAAAGTGCCAAGGAGCAACAAAAAAAATCATGAATTCAATAATAAGGGAGCACATCGAACATGCTACATGGCAAGAGGAGAAGGGACCAAAGGGTTCTAAAGTATTTGATGAAATATTAAAGCACCTTCTACACTTTTAGATGGCACGTGAGTGCTTGGATCACACGGCTAGCAGGTCATGGCAAAGGCACTAGCAAGGGAGAGAGTGCAAGATCGAATCCCATGAAACACGGAGTGGGAGATATAAAAGGTTTTTATATTTTTTATTTAGTTTTTAATTAAGTTGCTAGGGTTGTGGAGAGATAAGGGTTCTAAATAGAAATATTATTATTTACTTTGCTAAGGCTAGGGAGAGATAAGGGGTTAATTGGTTATGATATTTACTTAAGTGGTAAATGGAAATTTACTAGGGTAATATTGCTCTTACCTTAGGGAATTAAAAATTGATTTATTGCATATATTTGGTAAAGTGACTTAATCAAATATTACAATATTGAAAAGAGTAAGGTGTGTTTGGTCAATTATTGTTGATGGATGATTTATTTAAGATGGAATAATAAGGTGTATATAAGTTTTGATATTTACATTGTATATTTGAGATATTTTATCACCTTATAACTTCTTTGATCTTGGCAAAGAAGTATTTGTAGTTGTGGCAGATTTTTGAGGTTCCTTCATCATCAAGAAAAAGGCATGGGCATATTTGTTAGTCTTACAATGGCACTGAGAGGGGGGGTGAATCAGTGCAGCTATTTAAAACTTAAAACTTTAACTCTTAAAGCCAAAACAAATGAATGCTAAAACCAGAAACAGCAAGTACCACAAGAGAGCATCACATAACACAAGATGTAACGAGGTTCACCAGTTTTGGCTACTCCTCAAACTAGACTGCTTGGACTCCCATCCAAATCCAGCCATTGCAAAGCACCAACTTTACAATCAATTTACCAGCATCCACTGGAAGGAGCACCAACCCCTAATTTACCAAGCACCAACTGGAAGGAGCACCAACCCCTGATTCCAAGCACCAACTTGGATTTCTATTTTCAATTTTGATTGACATAAAAATGCCTTCTGTGTTACAAGACCCTCACTGGTCTAGCTTAACTCAAATCAATCTCATGGAAGCATACACTCTTTTACAGTTCTACCTTCTGCACACTTACAGCCCTTTCATATGGCTTGCTCTTGCAGCTCTTCACAGCACTATCACAACACTGTTATATTCTCTTACAGCATACTTGCTTTCTTTTAACAGCCCACAACACTATCCTTCTTACAGCATACTTCAAGCTATTTTACAGTCCACAGTACTAACTCTCTATATTTACAGCACTCTTTCCTCACTACTCTTATCTCTCAGCAGTTCTCTCTCTCACTTGACCAACTCTTTCTTTCTTTGGCTTTTTCTTATATATATATTTTATCACACAGAGCTAAAACCTTACGGTTCATTCTTACCGCTCTGCTTAATGCGTGCTCAGCCCGTCTTCTCTGCACCCTGATAGCTTTTCTGTTTATTTCGGCTCTGACAACCTTATCTGTTTATTTCGGCTCTGACAGCCTTATCTGTTCATTTCGACGTTCTCTCTTCCTTGTCAATGGCACCTTCCCTCTTTATGGCTACACGTCATTTTAAACAATATTTTTTCATCTTAAAACCCTAGTCTTTAGTAACTGCCATTAACATGCATGCAGCCTACTATCTACGCTTTCTCGGCTTTTGTCTTTTTACTGCAATATATTATATTTTATTATGGCCCATACTTTTTGTATTTCTCATTTCCCGTGCTCTTACCGTCGCACCGCACACCCTACTACAGTTGTCTTATTATAATAATACATTCTGCCTGATCTTCTTCAGATTTTTTCGGCCACTGTAGATTCTGTCAGTTTGTTACACGTGTAGCATTTCTGTAACCCCACCTGTAACAGATCTTGTTTTGCTGCAAGATTTTATTCTGCAACTGTCCCTATGTATGCTTCTTCGGCTTGCTACCACGAAAACCTTACATGTCATGAAATCGTGACATTCTCTGCTTTCGTACACTCTACTTCGCAAGCACCAACGAAAACATGACATGTCACAAAATCGTGACACTTTTCGCCTTCTTGACCTCTTCTTGGCATGCACCCATGAAAATGGAACACGTCGCGAAATCGCGACACTTTTCGGCATGCACCAGCAAAATGGAACATGTCGCGAAATCGCGACATCTTTTTCTCTCTCCTCTTTCCTTCGCTTTCGCCCGCAAAAATGGAACATGTCACGAAATCGTGACATCTTTTTCTGTCGTACACTTTTCTTCGCATGCCTCAGCGAAATCGGAACATGTCACGAAATCGCGACAACATTTTCATCCGTACAACTCTCTCTTCATGCACTAGCGAAATTCCAACATGTAGCGAAATCGCTACACTTTTGCTCCTTGGCATCTAAACTCTGCTTCGGCCCGCGAAAGTCTAACATGTAGCGAAATCGCTACACTTTTGCTCCTTGGTACTTTCTCTTTCTTTCTGCCTTCGAAAATCCTACATGTAGCGAAATCGCTACACCTTTGTTTCATTTTGACTTGTAGCGAAATCGCTACACCTTCTGCATCTTGCGAGCGAAACTTCGACATGTAGCGAAATCGCTACACTTTTGTTGCCGTACATTCTCTCTCTTCTTCGGGTCACGAAAACCCGACGTGTCGCGATATCGCGACACTTTTCGTTGCAAGCTCCTTTCCTCCATTTATGTCATGAAATCGTGACATCTTTTCCACTTGCTTCCTTCTCAGCCAACATGTCGTGAAATCGTGACAGTTTTTCCACTTGGCTTCCTTCTCTCCAACATGTCATGAAATCGTGACACATTTTCTCTCTCCTCCAGTGAAAACTCGACATGTCACGAAATCGCGATAGTTTTTCCTTAGCTTCTTTGCCTCCAACATGTCGCGAAATCGTGACACATTTTCTCTCTCCTCCCCGACATGTCACGAAATCGTGACAGTTTTTCCTTGCTTCTTTCTCCAACATGTCGCGAAATCGCGACACATTTTCTCTCTCCTCCAAACTCGACATGTCGCGAAATCGTGATAGAAAACATGTCGCGATATCGCGACAGTTTTCTAACTTGTCTTTTTCTTTGATTTTTTGAAACTGGGCCACTTCTGTCTTCTTGGAAATTTACTGTACATGTTCTGACTGACCTCTGAACTCTTGTTCACTTCATCAACTGATCTATCTATTGACTTCTGCACTCCTGTCCATTGCATCAACCGATCCTCTGTCTGTGTTGACAATAATGACAATAGTTTGGCTGCACCTTACTCATCAAACAACTCCTATCCATCACCTTGCTCATCAATCAACTCCAATCCATTGCATCAACTGATCAACCTGACTGTGTTGACAACAATGACAATACTTTGGTTGCACCTTGCTCATCAATCTCCCCCTTTGGAATTGTTGGCAACACACGTAATTGCATGCAATTACCTGTAATTCTTCTCCCCCTTTGACAATAATACCAAAGGGCGGCTGCAACACTCCCCCTTAGTCCATGCACAACATTCTCAGGAAAAAATTAATCCAGTTAGCAAAAAGCATAAACATGAGCAATATGATGAACAGATCCATAAATGCTCCCCCTGAGAATTTGATCCCGATGTCTAGTCAAATCTTAGTCAAAACTTGGGAATAAGTGACCTCTTCAGATCACGCTGTCTTCTGAGCCTCAACCCTCTGTACTCTGTCATAGACTCACTAAGAACCTGCTTAATAAGCTCACATAGAACTTGTCCAGATCAGCACACAAGTTCTCACTAGAACCTCGCTTAGCATGAACCCACAAAGAGAATTGTTAGAGACCCAATGTGATTCATCAACCTCATAGAAACATACAGAGAATTGTTAGAGACTCAATATGTTCTATACTTAATTCCCAATCTCAATCTCAACTATTAAACTCAAAACAGCCAACCAAGGGTTCCACCAACTCAATGCAAGTAGCTAGACTCACAAAAATAAACCCTAGTGCACAAAGCTTCCACTATCTCAAACCAGAAATTATGCATTCACCAAAAACTCTCCTTAAGGATAACAATGCATAAGTAGTCTTCAATAAACCAGAAAATAGGATTTACACCTAGCCAAGGGATACCTAGAAGAATACCTTTTCACTCCAACCTTATTTCAGAAAACATACACCAATCATACTCATAAGAAGAATGTGTCCATACCTTATTGGAGTAGAAGATAATTGAACCTTCAAGCTGACACCACACACAACTCTCAAACTTCCAACCAAGTTAGGGAAGGAATAAAAATAAATGAGCAATAAAATGAACTTCCTTTATTACACCTTTTAGCTCCACTTCTTTAAACACAACCACCAAAACATGCCAATAAGATAATGTCAAAGCAAAATATGACAACTTAACCTTATACCTCCATCAATTATATTTGCCAAGTCAACTCAAAATACTCCAAGCAAATAATAAAAGATATACCTTGGCCAATCTTAGTTCTCCAACCTTTGGAGAAAGTGAATAACACCACCACAAATGCTAAAGCGCTTTCATTGCTGCTATCCTCGTGCATCACGACCAAGACGAAATTGCCCACAACATGGGTCAAACTTGGCACCTCTGCCCAACGCTTCTTCACTCAACATGCAGATTTCACATCTTTCAACAAAATTGATAAGTGACTCACACTTGTACCAACTCTGCAAATTTACTGCCAACTTAGTGCAAGCAATAAATACTGTACTGCAGCACAACCAGATTCCTTTTTAAATTTAAAACCTGATCTGAGTTTTCTACAGATACTGCAGATCACACTTTACTTTTAACTGAGCAAATCAGGAGAAGACATTTTGACAAACACTTTATGGCCAACCATAGAGCCCCTTACTCAACCTCAACTTCTTAACCTCGGATTGATATTTTATCAACAGTTAAACCGAACTGTCTGTGAATTGAATAATATTACCAAGGCGACAAGAAGGATCTAGCAATCTTTACCTCAAAGTGTAAAACAAATACACGCTGCTCGAAACACGTATATGTAGCTAGGGCAAACACGCATTCTTTCATTAAACAAAAAAACTTTTGAACTGTTATGATCCGTAGCTATGAACAGATGGTGGAAGAATTATCAACAGTACAACAGTGACATATCTCAACACTACCAATTGTGACAGCTCTTCAAATTAAACAGCACACTTCACGGCACCTCCAAAAACAACTACAAGAACTGACAACACACTTTAACTGCTATACAACAATAACCCGACTGCTTACCTTTCATCCTCAGAAAATCGGCCAAAAACATAGGAGCATTAAAATAATATTTTAAGATTGCTCCCCCTGAGGATGTGCCACCTGGAGCTGCTTAATGCAGAAGAGGAGTAATCTCCTTCTGTCCAAGGAGACACGAATTCCTTTCTTCTGTCTTTCTCCAGACTTTCCTGAACTTGGGCTTGAGTTTTTCAACTACATCCCTATTTTGCCCCTGTTCGTGAACTTGAACATTTTTCTTGCGGGGTTGTCTCTTGTGCATATGATTTATTCTCTGTCTGTATTGCATTCTTTGCGTCTGATGAAATCTAGGGTTTTGCATTAGATTAGATACAGAAGTGCTTGGACAGAACCTTGCTATGTGCCCTTGACCATTACATTTAAAACATTGCACATGTTTAATTCCCTGTCTGTATAGCATCCTGTCTTGCCTTAGGTTGGATACAGAAGTGCTTGGACAAAGCCTTGCTATGTGTCCATGGCCATTACAATTAAAACATTGCATAGGGTGTTCACTCAGAAAAGCAGATGTAGTTTTATCAGCAAAACTCTTTGATCTTTTGTTCAGTCCACAATAAATTGCCTTGTGACCAAAGTGGTTGCATTTAGAACAATAGCCATTAAAAGCATTATTATTAAAAGAGTGAGAGTGAGAGAACCTCTTTTGTTGTGGTTGCTTTGCTGTAGATTTTCTTTGATATTTTCTTCCTTTTGAGGATTCAGCTTCAGACTTTTCTTTTTTCAATCCTTCAACCGTGGACTTCTTCTTCTCTGCATATTTGGAGGATGAAGGTTGTTCAGCTTCATATCCAAGACCAAACTTAGCCATGGAGCTTCTTTGTTGATTTATCATTGTATCTAGCAACTCTGTGCTTTTCTCAAATTTGAGATTTATATTGGCCTCTTTTAGTTGTTTCTTCAAAGAAACAATCTCTTCTTCTTGTTGGCAGCAAGCAGTCTTTTTCTCATTGATCTGAGACTCGAGAATTTCTTCAACCCTCTTGGACACATCTACTTGCAACTTTAGATTACTAACAATTTTGTTAGATTCTTCTTCACGTTTGCTATATACATCGACTTTATCATTCAGCTGTGTCTTCAAGGCTTCTTCTGCTTTCTTGGCCTCTTGAATTTGTAAATAGAGATTTTCAATCTCATCCCCATATTCTTCTAACTTTTTGGACAGTCTGTTGTTGCTTTTCTTTTGTATACTTAACTCTTCAAGTGCGGTGATCAACTCACCTTCTAGATCTACTTCAATCTCCAGGTTTTCATTGCATACTTCAGAGTTCACTTCTTCTACCTTCTCTAGTGCAATTTTCTCTTCTGAAGGAACTGAAACTGACTGAGATGCCTTATTGGAGGATGATCTATTCTTCTTACCCATTGTATACTAATCCAAGATCAACCCTGACTGATTTAGCCTGAACTGGGAACTTGGCTCTGATACCAATTGTTAGTCTTACAATGGCACTGAGAGGGGGGGGTGAATCAGTGCAGCTATTTAAAACTTAAAACTTTAACTCTTAAAGCCAAAACAAATGAATGCTAAAACCAGAAACAACAAGTACCACAAGAGAGCATCACATAACACAAGATGTAACGAGGTTCACCAGTTTTGGCTACTCCTCAAACTAGACTGCTTGGACTCCCATCCAAATCCAGCCATTGCAAAGCACCAACTTTACAATCAATTTACCAGCATCCACTGGAAGGAGCACCAACCCCTAATTTACCAGCACCAACTGGAAGGAGCACCAACCCCTGATTCCAAGCACCAACTTGGATTTCTATTTTCAATTTTGATTGACATAAAAATGCCTTCTATGTTACAAGACCCTCACTGGTCTAGCTTAACTCAAATCAATCTCATGGAAGCATACACTCTTTTACAGTTCTACCTTCTGCACACTTATAACCCTTTCATATGGCTTGCTCTTGCAGCTCTTCACAGCACTATCACAACACTGTTATATTCTCTTACAACATACTTGCTTCCTTTTAATAGCCCACAACACTATCCTTCTTACAACATACTTCAAGCTATTTTTAGTCCATAGTACTAACTCTCTATATTCCCGCAGCACTCTTTCCTCACTACTCTTATCTCTCAGCAGTTCTCTCTCTCACTTGACCAACCCTTTCTTTCTTTGGCTTTTTCTTATATATGTTTTTTCCACACACGAGCTAAAACCTTACGGTTCATTCTTACCGCTCTGCTTAATGCGTGCTCAACCCGTCTTCTCTGCACCCTGACAACTTTTCTATTTATTTCGGCTCTGACCTTATCTGTTTATTTCGGCTCTGATAGCCTTTTTGTTCATTTCGGCGTTCTCTCTTCCTTGTCAGCGGCACCTTCCCTCTTTATGGCTACACGTCATTTTAAACAATATTTTTTCATCTTAAAAACCCTAGTCTTTAGTAACTGCCATTAACACGCATGCAGCCTACTATCTGCGCTTTCTCGGCTTTTGTATTTTTACTACAATATATTATATTTTATTACGGCCCATACTTTTTGTATTTCTCGTTTCTCGTGCTCTTACCGCCGCACCGCACACCCTACTACAGTTGTCTTATTATAATAATACATTCTGTGATCTTCTTCAGATTTTTTGCCACTGTAGATTCTGACAGTTTGTTACACGTGTAGCATTTCTGTAACCCCACCTGTAACAGATCTTGTTTTGCTACAAGATTTTATTCTACAACTGTCCCTATGTATGCTTCTTCGGCTTGCTACCATGAAAACCTTACATGTCACGAAATCGTGACATACTCTGCTTTCGTACACTCTACTTCGCAAGCACCAACGAAAACATGACATGTCACGAAATCGTGACACTTTTCGCCTTCTTGACCTCTTCTTGGCATGCACCCGCGAAAATGGAACACGTCGTGAAATCGTGACACTTTTCGCATGCACTAGCGAAATTGGAACATGTCACGAAATCATGACATCTTTTTCTCTCTCCTCTTTCCTTCGCTTTCGCCCATGAAAATGGAACATGTCACGAAATCGTGACATCTTTTTCTGTCGTACACTTTTCTTCGCATGCCTCAGCGAAATTGAAACATGTCACGAAATCGTGACAACATTTTCATCCGTACAACTCTCTCTTCATGCACTAGCGAAATTCCAACATGTAGCGAAATCGCTACACTTCTGCTCCTTGGCATCTAAACTCTGCTTTGGCCTGCGAAATTCGACATGTAGCGAAATCGCTACACTTTTGCTCCTTGGTACTTTCTCTTTCTTTCTGCCTCCGAAAATCCTACATGTAGCGAAATCGCTACACCTTTGTGCCTTTCATTTTGACTTGTAGCGAAATCGCTACACCTTTGTGTTCTGCACTTTTTACTTGTAGCGAAATCGCTACACCTTTGTGCCTTGCATTCTTTGGATCCGAAACTTTGACATGTAGCGAAATCGCTACACTTTTGTTGTCGTACATTCTCTCTCTTCTTCGGGTCGCGAAAACCCGACGTGTCGTGATATCATGACACTTTTCGTTGCAAGCTCCTTTCCTCCATTTATGTCATGAAATCATGACATCTTTTCCACTTGCTTCCTTCTCTGCCAACATGTCATGAAATCGTGACAGTTTTTCCACTTGGCTTCCTTCTCTGCCAACATGTCACGAAATCGTGACATTTTCTCTCTCCTCTAGAAACTCGACATGTCACGAAATCGCGATAGTTTTTCCACTTAGCTTCTTTGCCTCCAACATGTCGCGAAATCACGACACATTTTCTCTCTCCTCCAGCGAAAACTCGACATGTCGCGAAATCGCGACAGTTTTTCCGCTTAGCTTCTTTGCCTCCAACATGTCGCGAAATCGTGACACATTTTCTCTCTCCTCCAGCGAAAACTCGACATGTCGCGAAATCGTGACAGAAAACATGTCGCGATATCGCGACAGTTTTCTAACTTGTCTTTTTCTTTGATTTTTTGAAACTGGGCCACTTCTGTCTTCTTGGAAATTTACTGTACATGTTCTGACTGACCTCTGAACTCTTGTTCACTTCATCAACTGATCTATCTATTGACTTCTACACTCCTGTCCATTGCATCAACCGATCCTCTGTCTGTGTTGACAATAATGACAATAGTTTGGCTGCACCTTACTCATCAAACAACTCCTATCCATCACCTTGCTCATCAATCAACTCCAATCCATTGCATCAACTGATCAACCTGACTGTGTTGACAACAATGACAATACTTTGGTTGCACCTTGCACATCAATATTCTTCCATAGTTGAGTTGATTGGTTGGTTTTATAGAAAACTAGTTTGGAGTGAAAAGGACTTATGTAGATCTCCTTATTGAGTGTGTTGAGTTAATACTTTAAGATTTTCTAGAATAAAGAGTTGTTAAAACCTTGTTTTATAAGCATTGTTGTTGAAGCCATTGGTTGTGTGAAGAACTTGAACTAGGGTTTGAAAAGAACATGAGTATCATTGTTATGTGAGATTGGTTGATAAGCATTGTTGGAAACATTTTGAGTGAATGTTAATATGCTTGGACTAGGGATTGTAATAAAGGATTGTTTCATTGAATGATTGGTGAGTAGAGTTGGTAGAGCCTAATTAAGTGGATGTGTGAAGTGATTGTTCAATTTCTATAAAATAAACTATTCTATATTCTAAATTGATTTGAGAAAGAGATTGAGTATTGGTGAGTGTGAAATATATTGAGTCTCTAACAATTCTCTTTATGTTCTTATGATATTGGACAAGTTCTAGTGTGGACTTGTTGAGTATATTTGAGGCAAGTATTGGAGAAGACTTGTGGATAGATTTGGGTAAGCTTTTGTGGAAGCATACAATACAGATTGAGAGCATATGTGGATAAGTTCTTGTGAGAACTTATTGAGCATATTGTACAAGTTCTAGAGAGGACTTTAGGACTTATTGGTGTGATATTTTGTGGAAGATTACAAGGCATATTTTATACAAGTATTTAAGAAAACATGAGAGCAGAGTTGATTGATTGATTTGTTCAAACCTTGAGTTAAGTTTTGGGATAGATCTTGTAGAGTTGATTTGAGACTGAGTCAAGATTTGAGTTAAGGCTTGAGGACAATTTCAAGTACAAAGTCTGGTGTATATTTAAGGACATGTTTGTATCAAACCAGAGACAAATATTGAGGATAGAATTGTGCTAGACTGAAGGACTATGTTTAGTACATATTTGAGATAGAACTTTGGAGGTGACATAGTTGAGGACAGGGGTCTGCAACTAGAGCGAGGAGGACAAGTTTCTTCTATGGATAGAGTTCCATGTTCTAAGGGCAATAGAGGCAGAGGTATTCTAGAGGATCACCAACCAGAAAAAATTTAGGAGATTGGTGTCTCCTATGGATAAAGTTCCCCTAACCTGATAAGGGGGATTGGTGTCTCCTTTGGATATATGTCCATAAACACCGTAGAGAAAGGATTCCCAAGAGAATTTATTTGAGAAAACATTATAAGAAATATTTTCTCTATGGAGTAGCCCACATTGGGTGAACCACGTAAAATCATGTCTCTCATGTGTGTGATTCTTTGTGTTATGTTTATTGCTTTAATATTGCTGATGCTATTATTTGGATTAAAAAGCAAAAATATTTATCTGATACTGTTCACCCTCCTCTCAGTATAAGCACATGTTCTTCACCATTGTGAATGTTGCACTATAACAATTACCAACAAGGATTAAAATATATCATTAGCCAAATTGTTTCTAGAATTTAATGGTAGACTAAACTAATAAATTACTTGAATTTTAAATTTTAATAGGTGACTATGAATATTCATGAGGACTTCTCTCCCAATTCTATATTTGGGATACCCTTTGCATTTTAAAAATATGAATATAGCTATATGGAGGAATATTTTGGATTGTATCAAATAAATAATTAACCATTGGTCTCACAAATGGTTAAACTTTGAGGGTATATTAGCTTTTTTACAATCAGTATTTTAGGCCATGCTAATTTATAAAATTTCTATCATTGCTTCCCCACATACCATATGGAAAGATTTGGACAATATGGGAAGAAAGGTTTCATGGGAAGGAGTAAAAGGAGATCGAAAATGTGTGTTAGTATATTGGAAGAAGGTAATCCAGTCTAAGGTAAAGGGAGGTTTTGGATTGAGGATATTAGAGTTCAATAATAAATATTTGAATGTAAAGATTTATTGGATGTGAATCTCCCAACCGACTTCTACATTCAATAGAATTTTAACTAGTAAATATTTGGGATAGGTGAATTTGAATGAGATGTGTCATTTCCTTTTGGATGATATTGGGTCCATGATGTGGCAAGCTCTAAATTTAGGATCTCAAGCAATGAAAGATGTATTATTTTTTAAATTGGGTAGAGGGTATAAAGGCACAATTTTTGACAAATCCATAGGATCAATACCCACCTATCATTGCTAAATTTATAGAATTACAACTAGTAAAAATAACCATGGAAATCAGGGGTTGTATCTAGATTGAAAATTATTTCAACACTAGTATTTTATGGCATTATAGGTTTTAGAAATTCAACAAGTTGGATGAGTGGCCAATTCCATTCCCTTGATAATTGGCATCCATCATGACTAAAATCCTGGTAGAAATATTTCTCACAGCTAGATATAAGGAGAATTAATTAGCTTGGGGCTATGGAATTCTTGGAGTATATAATATGAAGGATGGATATGATAATATCCTTATAAAACCTGCTTCTCGTGCATATTATGTTGTGAAAGCACGAGGATATGGAAACAAGAAAGGAAAGACTCCAAACATGATGCAAAAAATGAAGCTAAACTTAACGCTATCTCCTACGAATTAAAACACATGAAATGGAAAAAGCATGAATTGAAACCCAAATGAAATAACAACCCTTCTATTTTATTGATGTATCCCACAACTCGGTTACAATTTACATCCTCCCTTTTCAGGGGCGAGGAGCGTTAAATTCATCTCTTGGTCACATCCATGGATAGCCTTCCTTCTTTCGCGTGCCCACATGTAAGATGGGCGGACCAAAATGTCTCCGCCGCTTATGTCTACAAATGTTGATTCCTGAATGCTCCTCCAATGTTCTAGTCCTATGTTCAAAGAAACAAAAGATAATCAATAGCACTTGCGGATAAAACAAAACATGCAATCCCCAAGCCTGCGATAAATAAATGAGAAAAATGAATTAAACTATGACTAAAATAAATCCAAATGCTCTTAAAATTGGATAGGGGCATTAGGACATCACCAGGAGGGCATTGCAAAAATAATAGTCAAGAAATTCTTCACCGATTTGAATTCGCTCTGGGGAGGGACGAATTCACCTGCAACAAAACACTAAAAAGGTATTGTCCCAAATGTCTAGCCTAGAGAGCTCCAAAAGACCTGAAAACTTGGGGTTAGCTAATTGGGGGCATTTTGGGAAGACCTAGATGGTTGGATTTTCCCAATTTGACCTCCATCAATGGGAATATGATGACACTACCTGCAAGTTAGTAAAAGTGAACAAATATAGAAACACGATCAAAATTGTTCAAAACGAGATGAAATTTAAATGAAAACCTATCTAAGCATCATAGATTTGAATGCAAAAGATAAAAATGACAGAAATCAAAATCTACTATAGATCCCCAATCGCTCCTAAAAGGGACGATTAGGCCTGCAATAGAGCAGGGTGCCCGGACGGGCCGCCCGTAGTTTGGGGCTTGATTTCGATACCAATCCACTTGGGATGGGTCCGAAATCCATTACAAGGTATTGTCGGAAAATTGGGTGGTATACTCTGGTCAAATATCAGGTTTTGAGCTCAAGATTTGCCCTTTCGCTAGTCACCCAATGACCTCCTCTCTAAAAGAGATCAAGGATGTGAAGGGTACAAATCGCACTAGGGTGTATGGGGAAATAAAATGGCAGCACTTCGTTGCTCACATTTCTCTTGCTCTCTCCATTTTGGGGTGGGAAAACCCACAAATTTATAGACCTAGAGGTATCTTAGGATGAGCATGCAGGGGCACCACTTGGAATCCATGCCCTTCCAGGTGAGGGAAGATTCCTCCCTGATTAGGGGCTTCATGACTGCCCCTGTAATAGCCCCTAACACTCAAAAATGCTCACCCATGCTCCCATGAAATGAAGGAGGCGTTAAGTGATGGATCCGAGCTGCCATTTGTCAAGATTTGACTTTTTGCCCGTCAAACCTGCAATTCACCCCACCCCGAAGTGAATTATGAATTCGTCCCTGGGAGGAGCGAATCCCAATTTGAATTTGTCCCTGGGTGGAATGGATATTGAGCAAAGTGCCTGAAGGTGCCAAATTGATTTTTGACCTTCCAAAACTGCTATGAGAGTGGTTAGGACCACTGTTTGACCTCTGGGGGCTTCCCTTGGGGTTGTGTGTGTCAATGCGATCAATGTTTGTAGTCACATAATCGGATTGGTGTTGTTTTGGTGTCTACAGATGCCCCTTTTTGGGATGCGCTATGCAAGGCACAGCGTCGAGCAAAAAATAGATATCCAAAGCACTAATGATTAGGGTTTCTTGGTAACCTAACCAAATTTTGATGCCCCAAGTATGAAGAGGGCATGCATTCTTGAATCCTTGCTTTTGACAAGCGAAGGAACTCAATTCAAGTGTTAACATTTTTCGGTGAGGTGTTACTTGAGCTTGGACATTGATCAATCATGAATAGGCAAAGGGCGCAACCTTTTGTCTATGAGAACCTTTTGAGTTCATGATTCATGAATGCCAAGTGATTGATCAGCTTGTGATTATTGCTTGTTTACTGCCCCAAGCAAGATCGTGATTTGTATTTGCCAATGATTCTTCGAATGCATGCCATTTCCATGATTGGGTGTGTATTTGTTGATTGGTGACTATGTGTGACTACCCCCTCAAGCGATGAATTGATGAGGGAATGACCAACATGAGAAAAGTGACGAGTCGCTTGACCCAAGATGACTTAGGTAAGGGTGCCTTCAGAGATTTAACTTTGAATGTGTGTGCAGTTTTCCGACATTTAGACCTATTTTTGGTGGGTGTAAACCCTTTTGGCGACGTCGTTTGGAGCTGAAATTGTCAAAAATTCATCTTCCCGTGGAGCGGTCCAGCCATGGTGGCATTCTTAGGGAGTAGTATGGTGACAATTTATAACCCCGACATCTATTTTGGATGCCAAGAATGTCAGGCGTGAAGGCGCCTTCGTTTGGCAATGTTATTGCTATTTTTGGTTGGGTTTTGGCCCTTTTGGCGATGCCATTTGGGGATGAAATTCTTGAAAATATATCTTCCCGTGGAGTGGTACGGCTATGGTAGCCTTCTTAGGGAGTAGGATAGTGAGTATTTGTGACCCCGACATCTATTTTGCATGCCCAAAATGTCAAGTGCCAAATAACTCTCATCGAGCAAGTTTATTAGCTATTTTGGTGCATTTTTGTTCAATTTTTGTTGTTTTTGAAATTTTTGCTCTGGATTCATTCCGGGGTGGGACAAATTCCTATTGAGCATTTGTTCCAGGGTGGGACGAGTGCTAACCGGAGTGATCATCCTAGGAAGGAACGATTATAGGCTCAAAAATCCTATTTAAATGCCAAAACTAGGGTTTGGGCTCATTTGCACTTGTTTTTCTAGCGATTTGGAGCTCTGAGGAGGAGGTCAATTCTGCGAAGCGAAGCACTGCCAAATTTTTCTACCACCATGAGTGCACAAACCGGATCGTGTGGTGGAGCCGAATCGAGGCCATTAAGTGAACTCCCTCTTTATTATTTTCTTGTACTAAATTTTGCTATGTAAATTTTTGTTTTTTTTTGTTTTTTTTGTAATTTATCAAATTAAGAGTGTAAACCCTAAGTTGATAAATTAAATGTTGTTGCTATACACTATTTTTCATGATTATAGCATGCTTATTTTTTTTTCTATTGCAGGTTGTGAAGAGCCAGTATCGTGTGTCGACTGTGTTTGCTGAAGCACGGGTGGCGCTAGTTGTGGCTGACTGGGAGTGGCTTGATGCCCTCGAGCTCAAGCAGGTGTCTCGGCTGGAGCCAGTGATTGGGGATCGGGCCTACCTAATGGCCCTAATAAAATTATGGGATCCTCAGACTAATACTTTCCATATCCCAATAGGGGAGATGACAGTCACTTTGGAGGATGTCTATCGGATTCTTAGGATTCCAATAGACGGACTGTCGATCAGGATGACACCACGGGATCAGCGGACAGCGGTGCTGACCCGCTACTTCGGGCATGGGGAGGAGTTGGGGGTGGATGGTCTAGTGGAGATGGTAGAGGTTGACTACCATATGGGTAGGATTTTGGTTCGATGGTGGTTTGAGAGGGGGGTGTTGGGAGTGAGGCATGCATTGCTTATGGGCATCATTTCCAACATGCTGCTACCTGACTCGTCAGGTGAGAGGTTCCCGTGGAACTTGTTGGATGTGGTCTATCGGTTGGTGGAGTGTTCGATGTAGGAGCCTTTGATCATGATATGGGGATAGATGCTACTGGCACAGCTCTATGGGGAGCTATATGAGGTCCACTACCGGAGGCGAAAGGGGATCAGCTACAGCTATCTGTTGCAGAGCTAGGGTTGGCAGCATATAGTGATGGATAGACCTACGGGGTTACCGTGGACAATGTAGGTGAAGATGGTGGATAAAGATATTGGTTACGCGACTCTGTGGTGGCAGTCTAGGAAGCAGGGATAGAGTCAGTGATGGGCAGGTGTCGTAGGGCACTATGTCGATGCCTTTGCTCAACTTGCTCTGGGGGAGGTGTTCTGGTGACCTTATCGAGACTGTCCAGCCTATCCAGAGGTTGGAGAGTGGCTCCAATGGGTATGCAAGGAGTGATGGATGATCAAGAAACATGGGACCGAGCAGGAGTTCTTCCCGTAAAATTAGGTGACATGATAGTTTGGTGTGTGCCAGGGGTTGCCTAGTGAGCTCGTGGTCTATCGGTGTCACAGGGACAAGAGGACTATAGATCAGCTAATCATCACACCACTAGGCAAGGATTCGGATGCGATGATCGACGTCCCGGACATGGATGACGTCGAGACTATGCCAGAGTATGATCAGTGGTGGATACTATAGTGATGGCGGGGAGAGGGACCACTGGGAGGTGCGAAGGTGGCAGCAGTCGGGGATGATGGTGTAGAGGCACCAGGTGAGGGTTGGGGAGCTCCGCTAGAGGAGGTGAACATGGTGGAGGTGGATGACTTGGGCATGGATTTTGGGGCTCTAGATCAGCCAGAGATGCAGGATGTCCTGGAGCAGTGGGAGCCAGAGCAAGTTGCTATTCCAGAGGCACCTATGCATTAGGGAGATTTAGAGGTCACGGAGTCAAGGTTACGCACTGAGAATGCACGGTTGGTGGAGCTACTGTGGAGGCGAGATGAGGAGCTGGGGGAAGCTTTGTAGGAGAGGGATCTCCTATGGGCTCAGCTAGCAAAGTAGGAGAGCGCATTTGCTACACACCATCAGGGGGATGGGGACACCAGTGCTACACAGGAGAGAGATCTCCTATAGATGTAGCTGGCATAGTGTGACGACGCAGTAGCTTACTACCATCAGTGGGAAGCAGGGTGGTTGCGGCGGGAGGTAGATTGGTCTCGATGGGAGAAATATTGGTCTCAACAGGAGACAGATTGGTCTCGAAATTATATGGATATGGAGGGAGAGATTATCCGCCTTGGTGGGCGGTTACCTAAGCCTCTTGGAGGTGGCTCTTCGTGTCGGACAAGGGACAGTGGTACTGAGCAGTCAGTATCATCTCGTCGTAGGCGATTGGATGAGGGAGGTGGTAGCAGGCGTGATGCGGGGGCTAGCAGTAGCCGCCCTGAGGGGTCCCATTAGACCCACACCATGGGGGGTAGTTCTCATCACACCGATCCTGCGTGATCATGGTGGCCGATGCCTTAGGCTTGGGGGCTTTGATATTTTGGATTTTGGTTGCGGGGTCACATGACCAGTTCTTTGTATCCTGCGGGCATTTTTGATGATATATATAGATGACTTTATTTTGTTTATGCGCATGTGGTGATTTGATTTTATGCATGATGATTGATGAATATGGATGTATGCATGTTAAGTTATAGTGATGAATGCATATGTTGTGCTAAAAATGTGCATGTTTTTAAGTTATATAATATGCAAATGGAATGGATGAATTGAATTTGTGATTTTTTGCGGTCGGACCATAGATTGTTTAGAACTTTATGGCTTTTTGTCCTAGGCGATTGTTGTGGTGAATAGTTTTGTATGTATACCTGTTTTTTATTTTATTTTTTATTTTTTTTTTTGTATGGCGAGAATAAAATATAGTAAGTTGGTTTTGAATGTAGTTAAGGTTTTTTGAGACTCAGATGTTTTAACTACCTAGCCACGACTGTACTTTATCTCACAAGACTTTTTGAACAAGGTATGAATCGGACTTGTTTTGGACCAAGTTATTTCACATCCTTGTGTGTGCAATTGGGTTCATTTATGTGGTGTTAGGTCAGGATACCGCCAGTGCCAGATAGGCTATCAACCAAACCTATACTGAGGATCACCTGATTAGCTCCACTAACTCCTTTGTTGTGTTTAGTCAGATTAATCTGCGGCGCTATCATGGGATACCATAAGCGAGTTCATCCACATGCAAACATTGATCTGCACATAAGGTAATGTGATAGATATATCGTCATGCGGGAGGTTTACCACTAGTGACCGATAGGCTATCAACCAAACCGGTATTGAGGTTTGCCTCATGACCTATCGAAATGCTGAGAGTTCCAGGGATTCAAGTTTGACTCCCTTATTTTCTTCAATTGTATTGGGATACTTGCTCTTTTGTAGTGATAAAATCACTGTTTATTTTTGTATATTTTTGTGCTTTTTTTTTTTTTTTGACCAAGGGATTTTGCATAGTGAGTGGTGATAATAAATATGGTATGTGAGTTTTGATGTATGCACTGTGGTTGTGATGTCAAATTTTGGATTTTTGACGGTTTGCAAATGTTTATGATGTTTGCAAATTTTTGAGAACTTGGGATTCTTGGGGAATTGGGTAGGGAGGATGCTTGTCCTTTTGCCAACTCTCAACATTCTTGGGGTCATTCGCACAGGGGGATGAGCAAGATAATCGTTTCGCTTATGGTGACCTGGATTGCTTTGCAGGGTTCATCTTTCATTCACACAACTTGGGAATTTTGTTATATGTTTTAACTTGTGATGGGATGCTACGTAACAAGGTGTGATCCAAGTAGGATTGTACCTACATAAAATTTGTCTGACTTGGTACAGTATGTGGCTAGAAAGCTAATAATGACTGAATGACGAAAACTCTTGATACAAAATAACTAACTATGATGTGGGAGAATATCATGAATGGCGGTTATAGGCGATGAGCTATTGACAAAGTGGGAAAACAAAATGTGAAAATGATGGTTTTTCCAAGTAATGACAGTCTATGGTGCTTCGAACTTTAGGACCACAAATATGCACTGTATGGATGTGATACTGAATGCAGCTATATATTTTTGTATTTTTGATAGATTGATTTTTGTGAATATGAAGATGAGATGCAGAAAGGAGCTCTATTTTGTTATGATGATTTTGCATATGCATAGAAATGAGATGCAAATTTTGTTATTTTTTGATGATTTTGTTGTTTTTTTGTTTTTTTGTTTTTTTTGGATTTGCTTATTTTTGTGAGTATGAGGATGATATGCAACAGAGTTTTGTATTGTTGTGATGATTTTGAGTATGCATGGAAATGAGATGCAATTTTTTTTGTAATTTTTGATGATTTTGTTGTTTTTGAATTTTCTTATTTTTGACCAAGCGATTGTAGGAATCCTTGGAGCATTTTGGGATTGACCAAGCGATTATGGAAATCCTTGGAGCCTTTTGGGATTGACCAAGTGATTGTAGGAATCCTTGGAGCCTTTGGGGATTGACCAAGAGATTGTGGAAATCCTTGGAGCATTTGGGGATTGACCAAGCGATTGTAGGAATCCTTGGAGCCTTTTGGGATTGACCAAGTGATTGTGGAAATCCTTGGAGCCTTTTGGGTTTGGCCTATGGCTCGTTTAAATGTGGAATGGCCGCAAATGACTAATGTTCAAGGGTTCTAGTTCCTTGATTCCATCAAGATCACTAGCCAGTATGTTCCAGGGCCTATTTTGCTATCAATGACATAAGGACCTAACCAGTTTGCCATGAACTTGTCCCTTAATTGGGGTGGCAAATTAGAGTTTTGCTGGTTCTCTTTCAAGACCAAGTCACCAACCTAAAAGTCTCACAGGTGAACTTTCATGTTGTATGCTCTCTTAAGTCACTCTTGATAGATACGTAAATGCTCGAGAGCATTAACGCGTCGTTCGTCAAGCAACGTAAGCTGGTCTAACCGGGCCTACCACGTAGTGTCATCATCGATGAAATCTTGCATTGATATGCGTAGGGAAGGAATCTCCAACTCGAGAGGCATGATTGCCTTGGAGCCATACACCAGCAAAAATGGAGTTGCCCTAGTGGGTGTCCGAATGCTAGTGCGATAGGCCCACAGGGCAAGTGGGATCTGAATGTGCCAATCCTTATGATTATCTGTGACTATATTTTTAAGGATGGAAACTAGCGTTTTGTTCAACGCCTCTGCTTGCCCATTTGCCTGTGGATAATCGGGTTTCAAAAAACTATGCTGAATTTTGTACTTTGTGGTCAAAGAACGCACATCTTTGTTCTTGAATGACGTCCTATTATCCAAGATTATCTTGGATGGAATACCAAAATGACATATGATGTTATGCAAAATGAACTCCACAATGCGGGGTCCAGTCGTAGAGGTCAGAAAAACTGCTTCCACCCACTTGGTGAAGTACTCTGTGGTCGCTATGATAAACATGTGATGGTCAAACGACGTAGGGGAGATATTTTCAATGAGATCTAAGCCCCACTATGAAAATGGCCAATCTTACTGGATCGGCTACAAGGCCTGGGAAGGTACGTGTGTCAAATTGGCATGATGTTGACACTTCACGCACTTCCTAACATATGCACAACAATCTCACTCTAAAGAAGGCAATAATAGCCCATGCGAAGAATGCGGTTTGTGATGGCCATACTATTGAAGTGGCCATCGCATGTACCGTCGTGTGCTTGGGTGATTGCCCAAGCGGACTCTTGCTGGTCCAAGCAAAGGAGGAGAATCCCTTCATAGCTCTGACGGTACAAAATGTCTCCTAACAAGACATGCTTTGCCACTTTTTGTTTGAATGATCGTTGTGCGGCATGTGTCAATCCAAGCGGGAGGCTACCTAACTTGAGGTAGTACCTGATGGGTGTATACCAATCCTGCTGATCGAAATCCTCAATGGTATGAACAGCCAATCCCTCTTGAAGTTCATCCCTAGTAAAATTTGAGCGGGAAAGAACGTGCAAGAATAGCATTGTATTGATATCAATGGGAGTAGGGGAGAACAAGGACCCCTAGTTGGCATGATTCAAACGATCGTGGATTCGAGAGAACCTGTCCATGGATGGCTCAATCTGGATCAAGTGTATTACTAGCATTAAATCATAGCTTGCTCGCTCCATCGCGGATTGCGATAGTGTTTTGACTTGAATGGTGGTCATATCACCAAAAATGTCTTGCGGGATTAGCGACCCCAAAGAGGCCATAGTGTTTGCAAAATGATTCGATGACCGAGGGAGTGCCTCGATGTTGTACCAAAACACAAGCTTATACTGAGAGGGGGGGTGAACAGTATAAGACCTCTTTATACTTTTTCCTTCAAATTTCAAATAAATATTATGCAGGGAATAGATATCAGTATCAAAAATAGTAATCAAAGCAATGCACAAAATACCATCCACAATAGAGACAAAGCAATTTACGTGGTTCACCCAAAGCGAGCTACTCCACGGATAAATTTTTTCACTAAATTTTATCACCTCAAATTCTGGGAAACCTTTCCTGATTACAAAGTTTATGGGCACCAACCCAAAGGAGACACAAATCCCCTAGCTCTGATCTGGCTGATGATCCTCTAGAGAACCTCTGACCCCTCTGTCCTTAGCAAGTGGAACTCTATCCACAGAAGACACCTGTCTTCCCTACTCTGGCTGGAGACCTTTGTCCTCAACTCTTTCACCTCCAAAGCTGGTCCTTGAATTTGCACTTAAACACAGTCCTTCGGTTCAGCGCAAATGTCCTCGTTCGCTTCTTCTCTTATACACCAAACACAGTCCTTCGGTCTGGCACAAATGTCCTCAAAATTGCACCTCTGCACAAACACAATAGCACTTGATCAAACATCAACTTATGCACCTCTACACAATCATAGCAACATGATATTCATGCACTCTGCTTCATTGCAATCTCTCTCACTTAGAAGATTCGATGGAATGCACTCTGTACACTACAGTCAAATTTGTGCTCTGCTTTTTTGGTGATCGAACTTCTCCCCGCACTCTATCTGTAATAGTCGCACTTCGAACGCACACATCAATCGATGCCAAAACTCTTCAAACAGCCCTCCTTTTATACTAACAATCAAGATTAAAACTTTGATCCTAGTTAGCTGCTCAACCCTAAACAACGTCGACTACAAACCCTAAACAACGTCGGCCCAGATTTAACTTTGTCAGCTCAAATTTAACTTTGCAACTCTTATGTAGCTTCTACTGTGAAACTACAACATGTCGCGATATCACGACACCTTTGCCTGTCGTACACCTTCTTTTTCCTACTATCGCGATATCGTGACACTTTTGCTTCTTTTGACTTCCTTTTTGTTTTTGTCACGATATCGTGACACTTTCTGCTTCTACTGATGTCATCATCTCTTCTGTCATGAAATCGTGACCTTTCTGACTTCATGGCCTTCTTCTCTAATTTTGTCATGAAATCATGACACTACTGCCTTTGTTGATGTCATCTTCACTCCTGTCATGAAATCATGACCCTTCTTGCTTTCTCAACCTTTTCTTGGCTTGCACTAGCGAAAACGAAACATGTCGTGAAATCGTGACACTTTCGCTTTCAAGCTCTTCCTTCTTCAATTCATCACAAAATCATGACGCTTCTTCTATTGAATACTTGCTAACTATTTTTGTCATGAAATCATGACACTTTCTCCAACTGAAAGCTGCCATCTCAACCTGTCACAAAAATGCAACACTTTCTACATTCGCAAGATTTCTCTCCAACCTATCGTAAAATCGTGACACTTTCTGCATCCATACAACTTCTTTGTAGCCTGTCGCAAAATCGTGATGCTTCTTATTTCAGACTCTTCCCTTTTGCTGCATGTCGTAAAATCGTGATAGTTCTCACTTCGAGCTTTTCAGCATGTCGCAAAATCATGACAGTCCTCACTTAGTCTTTTGTAGCATGTCACGAAATCATGACAGTCCTCACTTAGTTTTTTGCAGCATGTCACGAAATCGTGACACTTTCTCGTCCATACAACCTTCCTGGCAATGTGTCACGAAATCGTGACACTTTTTCTTTTCTGTCTTCCTACACTTTTTGAGTCACAAAAATGCGACATGTCACGAAATTGTGACACTTTCCATCTTGCTCTGCTTCTCTGCCAACATGTCACGAAATCGTGATAGTTTTGCCAAAACTTTCTCTCTCCTCAAGCATGTCACGAAATTGCAACAGTTTTGCCAACACTTTCTCTCTCCTCAAACATGTCATGAAATCATGACAGTTTTGCCAACACTTTCTCTCTCCTCAAACATGTTGCAAAATCATGACAGTTTTTCCAGCCGGCTGCATACTTTTTCTTACTTGTCTTTTTCTTGATCTTTTGCAAATGGGCTACTAAGAACTTCCTGGAAACTCACTGATCATGCTCTGAAACCTTCAACAAAACAAATTCCTTGACATCAAATCAAATTGCTTCAAGAACTTCTTGACATCAATGACAACATCTACACTTGATCAAAGGCAATGTACCCAAGGTACACAAAATTGCCAACAATCTCCCCCTTTGTCATTGATGGCAAACCTTTACTGAAACACACCTAAAGAGCCAAAACTGAAGCCAACTGTGCCAACACTGAGAACTGCCTTTGAAGTTTTTCTCCCCCTAACTTGAAGCTTTCCTCTTCACATTGAAACTCTCCCCCTTACTCATATCTCTCCCCCTTTGTCATCAATGGCAAAGGGTCACCTTTGGGGCTCGAGACTAAGAATGAGCTTCTTAGCTTAGTTCCTCCCCCACCTCTTGATGAGGTGATTAAAACAGGGATGGGAGTAAAACTCCCATTAGGCACTCATCATCATCAGTGTCTACAATTTCCTTGCCAGGCCTTCTCTTGAATTCTTTGTCCGTATTTCTATTCTTGTCACTATTTTTTTTCTTGTTCTTATTATTGTTCTTATCCATGCCTTGATCTACGGACCTGTTCATACCACTTTTCCTATTATTGTACCTTGGCAGTTCAACTCTACACTATCTAGTTGTGTGACTTGCAGTGTTGCATTTATAACAAGTAACACTGTAATTTCTTTTAGACATATTTGTTCTTTGAATCTACCTATTCTGACTAACCGTGAACCTGTTATTAGCCTTGCAGACAATTTTCTTATGCCCAAACTGATTACAAGAGTAGCAATACCCTTGGAAGAAATTAGCACTTATGAAATTGTTGTTAACCTTCTTCATTTGAGACATGCAATGTGCAGCTGTGTGACCAAACCTGTGACATGCAAAACATCTATTGTGAAATATTCTTTTAATCGACATTTTGGATATCAAAAAATTCTTCTTCGTATTCAAATTTTTTTTTTTTTTCTGCACATTTATCACTCATGAACTCTTTCTCTGAGATACTCTCTTCATCAGAACTCTCTTCTTTTTGAAATATCTTACTAGATTCCCCAACCTGTTCCTTGTGTGATTTAACAAAACCAAGGCCTGTTTTATCTGTTATCTTTATTTTTCCTTTGATGAGAGACTTAACCCTTTTGGAGCTATCTTGAAACTTGTACAGCTTATCCTTGTACTCTTTAATTTCCTCTTTTAAGGAAGCCATTTTCCTTTCTAATTCACTATACTCAAGCACCTTAGATTCTAACTCATTCTTGAGTTCTTGTGTCTTAGCCATAGAGACGTCAAGACTTTCTATAAGTTTATCTCTCTCCATACAACATTCATCTAACTTATCCTTGAGTTTAGCATTCTTCTTTCTTTCCTTTTTCAAAACACCAAGAGCATTAGTAATTTCACTTTCAAGATTCTCTATTTGATTGCATTTTGAATCATTAAAGCCTTTTTCAGATTTCTTATCACTAGAGGTGCTACCCTTTTCAAAAACCATACATGCATCTTCCTTATCATTTTTTGAAGCATCCTCATACATACTAGCAACCAATTCATTATTTGTGCAATCATCCTCAAGGTGCATAAAATTTCCACATCTAAAACATTTCATGATAATGAATTTATGTTTCGGTTCTTCCTCTTTTTCTGATATGAACAACATCTCATTTTCATCATCACTAGAAGAACTTTCACTATCACTACTAGAACACTTACTTGCTGTGTCTAGGTAGAAAATCTTCTTGTGCTTGTGAGAATACCTCTTTCCATGATTGTTGTGCTCATATTTGTTCTTCTTGTGATGCTTGTGCTTTTCAGAATCCTTGCTCTTAGAATCCTGTTTATCTTCATCACTTTCATACTTGGAAACAGTACAGTCAGTAGCATAATGACCAAACTTTCCACAATTAAAACATCTTATATTCTTCATGCTTTTGTGCTTTCTAGAGAACTTGCATTTCTTGCTGTAATATTCCTCTTCATCACTAGAAGACTCATCACTTTCTTGAATCTGTTTACCTTTGGATTTCTTAGTAGCCTTGAAAGCTACCTCTTTCTTGACATCAGCTTTCACTTGAGTTCTCAACTCAAACGCTGCAAGTATACTATGGAGCTCATCCTTTTTTAGTTTATCTAAATATTTAGCTTCCTCAATAGCAGAAATATTTTCACTAAATCTATTAGAAAGAGATCTTAAAATATTATCACAAACATCATTTTCAGCAAGCTCAAGATCTAAGTCTTTCATGGAGTTAACAACCTCATCCATACAAAGCATGTAGTCACTAATATTTTCATCATCATTCATCTTGAGTTGTTCAAACATACCTTTGAAGTGTCTTAATTTGGACTTTCGGACATTTACATCACCTGTGTGAACCACCTGCAGCTGTTTCCACATTTCATTGGCTGTCTTGCAGTGAATCACCTTGGTAAGATCTGCCTTCTGTAAACCCTTCAGGATTGCATTCATTGCTTTAGAATTGTTGTGATGTAGGAGCCTATCTTCTTTAGTATAAGGACCATTTAAAGGAATAGTGTACCCATATTCAATCACTTCCCATACCTCATTGCCAAGTGCCATTAGATGAACCTTCATCTTTGCACTCCAAAGACCAAAATATGATCCATCAAGAATAGGTGTTGCATTGCCGCTTGAATAATCCATTGTGTTCTTTACTAGCTTTTCCTTCAAGTTGTTAAACTTTTCGAAGGCACCCACTCTGATACCAATTGAAGAACACAAGCTTATACTAAGAGGGGGGTGAACATTATAAGACCGCTTTATACTTTTTCCTTCAAATTTAAAATAAATATTATGCAGGGAATAAATAGCAGTATCAAAAATAGTAATCAAAGCAATGCATAAAATACCATCCACAATAGAGACAACAATTTACGTGGTTCACCCAAAGCGGGCTACTCCACGGATAAAATTTTTCACTAAATTTTATCACCTCAAATTCTGGGAAACCTTTCCCGATTACAAAGTTTATGGGCACCAACCCAAAGGAGACACAAATCCCCTAGCTCTGCTCTGGCTGATGATCCTCTAGAGAACCTATGACCCCTCTGTCCTTAGCAAGTGGAACTCTATCCACAGAAGACACCTGTCTTCCATGCTCTGCTTAGAGACCTTTGTCCTCAACTCTTTCACCTCCAAATCTAGTCCTTGAATTTGCACTTAAACACAGTCCTTCGGTTCAGCACAAATGTCCTCGTTCACTTCCTCTGTTTTGCACCAAACACAGTCCTTCGGTCTGGCACAAATGTCCTCAAAATTGCACCTCTGTGCAAACACAGTAGCACTTGATAAAACATCAACTTATGCACCTCTACGCAATCACAATAGCATGATATTCATGCACTCTACTTCCTTGCAATCTCTCTCACTTAGAATATTCGATGGAATGCACTCTGTACACTACAGTCGAATTTGCACTCTGCTTTTTCTGTGATCGAACTTCTCCCTGCACTCTATCTGCAATAGTTGTACTTCAAACGCACACATAGATCGATGCCAAAACTCTTCAAATAGCCCTCCTTTTATACTAACAATCAAGATTAAAACTTTGATCCTAGTCGGCTGCTCAACCCTAAACAACGTCGGCTACAAACCCTAAACAATGTCAGCCCATATTTAACTTTGTCGGCTCAAATTTAACTCTGCAACTCTTCTGTAGCTTCTGTTGTGAAACTACAACATGTCACGATATCGTGACACCTTTGCCTGCCAAACACCTTCTTTTTCCTGTTGTCATGATATCGCGACACTTTCTTCTTTTGACTTTCTTTTTGTTTTTGTCACGATATCATGACACTTTCTGCTTTTGCTGATGTCATCATCTCTTTTGTCGTGAAATCATGACCTTTATGACTTCATGGCCTTCTTCTCTGCTTTTGTCATGAAATAAAGACACTACTACTTTTGCTGATGTTATTTGGACTCCTATCATGAAATCATGACCCTTCTTGCTTTCTCAACCTTTTCTCAGCTTGCACTAGCGAAAATGGAAAATGTTGCAAAATTGCGACGCTTTTGCTTTTAAGCTCTTCCTTCTTCAATTCGTCACAAAATCATGAAACTTCTTTTGTTGAAGACTTGCTAACTATTTTTGTCATAAAATCATGACACTTTCTCCAACTAAAAGCTGCCATCTCAACCTATCACAAAAATGCAACACTTTCTGCATTTGCAAGCTTTCTCTCCAACCTGTCACGAAATCGCGACACTTTCTGCATCCGTACAACTTCTTTGTAGCTTGTCATGAAATCGCGATGCTTCTTATTTCAGACTCTTTCCTTTTGCTGCGTGTCACAAAATCATAATAGTTCTCACTTTGAGCTTTTCAGCATGTCACAAAATCACAATAGTCTACACTTAATATTTTGCAGCATGTCGCGAAATCGTGATAGTCCTCACTTAGTCTTTTGCAGCATGTCGCAAAATCATGACACTTTCTCGTCCGTAGAACCTTCCTGGCAATGTGTCGTGAAATCGTGAAACTTTTTATTTTCTACCTTCCTGCACTTTTTGAGTCATGAAAATGCGACATGTCACGAAATCGTGACACTTTCCATCTTGCTCTGCTTCTCTGCCAACATGTCGCAAAATCACGATAGTTTTGCCAGAACTTTCTCTCTCCTCAAGCATTTCGCGAAATCATGATAGTTTTGCCAGCACTTTCTCTCTCCTCAAACATGTCACGAAATCGTGACAATTTTTCCAACACTTTCTCTCTCCTCAAACATGTCGCAAAATCGCGACAATTTTTCCAGTCAGCTGCATACTTTTTCTTACTTGTCTTTTTATTGATCTTTTGCAAATGGGCTACTAAGAACTTCCTAGAAACTCACTGATCATGCTCTGAAACCTTCAACAAAACAAATTCCTTGACATCAAATCAAATTGCTTCAATTCTTGACATCAATGACAACATCTACACTTGATCAAAGGCAATGCACCCAAGGTACCCAAAATTGCCAACAAAGCTTTGCCAAGAATTTGTCCACAAGGGCTTTGTAGGCCTGTAGAACTGGGCATTTGCATTGGAATACCCCTTTGACTTGGTTGAAAATTAACAACGAATCATCGAAGATATTCAATCATTTAATGTTCATGGTGATTGTTTTCTGAAGACCTATGAGCAAGGCTTCATACTTTGCATTGTTGTTGGTGCATGGGAAATTTAATTTAAATGACAGGGGCATAGGAGCGCCCTGCAGTGTGAAGAATACTATTCGCACGCCACCACCTTGGTCACATTTAGAACCATCAAAAAATAGGGTTATGTTGGCCTGTGACTCAGGCTCATTAGAATCTGGTGGTTCTGAGACATGGAAGACCCCATCATCGAGTAGTTTTATAGTCAAAGGTTGGTCATCTTTGAGAGGAGCCTTTGCTAGTTGATTGGCTATGACCTGACCTTTTATGGATTTCTGTCCAATAAAATCTATGTCAAATTCTATCAAAAACATGATCCATTTTGTCATGTGACTACTATGATAAGTATGACTCATGTATTGCAATGGATTATCCTTAGACACAACATACGTCTTGTTGCTCAGAATGTAATGGCACAAATTTTTAGTAGCAAACACCACTGCCAGGAAGAGTTTTTCAATGTATGCATAGTTAAGTTCATAACTGACTAGGGTGTGGCTAAGATAGTAAGTAGCCTATTCCCTGTGAAGTTCATTCTTCTGGGTGAGCATGGCACCCAGTGCCACCTCAATAGCTGAGATGTATAAGTAGAATGGCACTCCTGGTTTAGGTGGTGCAAATACGGGCGACGAAGCCAAGTATTATTTAATTTCTTCAAAGGCTAACTGGCACTCATCATTCTAGTGAATTGCTACCCCCTTATGCAACAACTTGTTCATTGGTCGACACTTGTCAGATAGTTGTGCTATGAAGCGCTTGATCGACACGACCTTTCCCTGCAAGCTTTTGAGCTGCTTGATGGTAGTTGGGGGATGAATTTCAAGGATTGCCTTGACTTTGTTTGGGTCCACCTTGATACCTCATTTTGAGACTATGAAACCCAAGAGCTTTCTAGATGTGATGCCAAAAATGCACTTCTTGGGATTTAGTCTGACTTTATGCTCCATGAGGTGATCGAGGATCTTGCTTAAGTCACCGAGATGATCCGGGCGTAAAAGAGATTTGGCCAACAAATCATCCATGTAATCTTCCAAAGTCTTGTGCATGTAGTCATGGAAGATGTATGTCATGGCATGTTAGTAGGTGGCGCCAGTGTTTTTAAGGCCAAAAGGCATGACTTTATAACAAAATGTTCCCCAAGGCGTTGTGAACATCATTTTTAGATGGTCCTCAGGATTGTTACAAATCTGATTGTATCCCGAGAAACCATCCATGAGGGAAAGCTTTTCGTGACCCGCTATAGTGTCTACCAATGCGTCGATGCTCGGTAAGAGAAAATCATCCTTAGGACTCGCTTTGTTTAGATCTCAAAAATTAGTGCATATGTGAATCATCTTGTCAAGCTTTTTGACGGGCACCATGTTGGACAACCATGGTAGATAATCCACGCAGATGACAAACTGTGCATCCAATAGGTTTTGCAATTCATATTTGACCATCAAGGCCACTATTGGGTGCATCTTACGTAGTTTTTGCTTAACTGGATTGACTGTCGGATCAAGCGTTAGATCATGCATGACTAGCTATGGGTCTAGTCTTGGCATGTCTTTGTATGACCATGCAAAAACCTCCTTCTTCTCTTTGAGAAGGGCAATGTAGTCGACTTGCTCTTCGAGGGATAAACTTACCCCCAGCTTGATGATCTATTGATTCATTGGGTCGGAGCTGATGTCTATGTCAATCATCTCCTCGACTGACATGTGGGATCCATATTCCAACTGATGTGGAGTTGGGATCAAGTGGATATCATTTGCTGAGTTTAGATCATTGTTAGGAACCTCGGGTCCCTCTTTAGCATGGTAGATATCCTGAGTTGGCCTAGGGGTAAAATTAAGCATTTCATCGAAAGGCTAGTACTCGGATGGGGATGGAGGGGAATTGACACGATCCTAGTTGATGGCATCTATGTCTAGAGACAATGACTATGCTGGATCAAATAGATTATGGATGGGGGTGGTTAAATCAATGGAGATCATGTTGATGGAACTATTTTGGTCTCCATTACCGTGGGTGTGGGTGCTTGGACATCCTAGATGCTCTCTATGCTCTGGATCTAGCTCTAGAGGGATGGGCATGAATGGATCGGCCCTATGTGTGGATAAGAATACAGGGTCTGCCCTCAACACGGATGGCACTATATGGTATCTAGGCGAAAGGTATGCTTCGTATGCCTAGAGTAGCGGATCCAACACTTGGTCCCATCATGCTGGGTCTACGTACCATTCATGCCCAAGCCTTATGTTTAATTGCTCGAACAAGTCATTAATCTCCAAGGGGTATAGTCATCGCATTTGCCACATGTGATTAAGATACATCATTTTGGTTTTGTCTTCATAATCACTATCAAAGATCCAAAGGCCTTCGTTGGATCTGACTACTTATGACATTAAAGGCTTGCCTTGCTCAAGCAAATTGATCTGGCCTCATTGAGGTTGTTTTGCTCTCTACGGGGGGACTTTATTTCCTTGGAGTGGTGCTTGCTTGATAAGAGCATCCAAGGGGAACATTATCAAGAGGTTTTCTTGATAATCATCCATGGGGATCACCTATGAGTGATTGTTATCTAATTTGAATGGGTCCCATGGTGCTACCTCATATTCCAATTTGTCCTTTGAGGACCCTTCTTGCCATTGTCTAGACTCTCCCTAAAAATGAGCTCTCGAGCTCTCTCCTCTCTCGAGCGAAGGGAAGGGATTGCTATGGCCAACAAGGTTGATTGCTATTAATGGGAGATAATCCCTCAATGTATATATGGTATTAGGGTTGGCATATGGATTTGATGCCAATCCCCCCTTGTTGCCTATCCCTAGGCCTTGTATGTTCTCTACCAAGATGTCCAGGGGCAGGGGGTGGTTGAACCCTACTCCTAACTCGAAAGCATGAGATTTCAAAAATAAAAGGAAAACTATAGCTATGCAATGTAAGACAAAATATAACGCTTTAATCCTATGCCTTTGAAATGCACGAAACAAAGAAAGGAGATAAATCAAAAATGAAAGAAAGATGTATGGAAAGTACAACCCTTTTTATTCTATTTTCTTATCCTCGGTTTCAAAGATGTCTCCTCCCTTTTTAGGGGCTAGGAGCATTAAATAGATCTTGGTTACAATTGTGAATTAGTCTTCCTGCTTTCGCATGCCCACATGCAAAATGGGCGGGCCAAAGTGTTGTCGTCGTTGATGTTGATGAGTCCTTGGTTCTTGCTACTCCTCCTGTGTTCAAAGAAACAAGAAAGGTGTTAGTAGCACCTGCTGTAAATAGGAAAGTTCATTCCTTGAAATTAACAAAATATGCATGTAAAAGATTATCGAAAATAGTGAATAAAATGAATCTAAATCACCTGCAAATCTGACAGGGACCAAAAGACCTTACCAGAGGGCCACTGCCATTGAAATAGTCAGCCAGTATACTTTCAACTATAATTCGTCCCTGGGTAGGATGAATTCTGTTGTTATTCGTCCCTAGGTGGGACGAATTCTACTGTGATGAAAATCCAAGTTGATGTCGCTCAAATGGAAAACCTAGGGACCTCCAAAACACCTACAGACAAAGGGGTTAAGTAATTGGGGCCATTTTGGGACGACCCAGATGGTCGGATTTTCCCAATTTGGCCTCTATCCATGGGAATTCAACATCACCACCTGCAAGTTAGTGAGGGCCACAAAATCGACAAAGCATGATAAAATCTGATCAAAACGTTATGGAATTGAAGCTATGAATTATCTAGACAACATAACATGAAATGCAAGATGAACAAATGATCTAGAATACTTTATAATGAAACTTAGAAAAATGTGGGGTGCCCTAGTGGGCCTCCCATCGTTTGCACTTGATTTCTGCGCCAATCCACTAGGGATGGGCCCAAAATCTCTTAGGATTGTGTTGTCGGCAAATTGGTGGATTGAGGTGGTCAAATGTTGGGTTTGGGTCAGATCCACGCTTCCAAAATCCACCCAATAACCTCTCTTGTGAAAGATATTAATGGATGTGAAAAGGTGAATAAAAAAGGATGCAATAGGGTATTCAAATGGACAACACTTTGTTGCTTGAAAATGCCTCCAACCTCCTCCCTTTTGGGTGGGAAAGTCCACCATTTTATAGACCCATGGGGTCTCTTTGGAGGGGCATGCAAGGATGCCATGTGGCGGCCATGCCTTCCCAAGAGGGATGAGACTCCTCCTTGACTTGGGCTTCCATGACTGCCTTTGTGACAGTCCACTAACTACCAACCTACCCACCTACATGCGCATGCATGACAGGAGGCAATAATTGACTGTCCTTGGCTGCCACTTGGCGGCATTTTTCTTTTTGCCCGTTAAACCTGGAATTCGTCCTGACCAGAGACGATTTCAGAATTCATCCATGGGTGAGACGAATTGATGAGGCCTAGAAATGCCTCAATAATAACATATTTTGTACACTAAAAATGCCTATAAACTCTTATGTTTTATCTGATATGTTAGTTAAGTTGATTCAATATGCTGTATATTAACCATTTTGCATGATCAATGTATTTGAAATATTTTATGCTGATTTTATAGCTTTTTGCATAGTTTTGTGTTCTTTTTGCTATGATTTGCTACAATGGGATATGCTTAGAATAATAGCAGCATTTCACTAATCTTGTTTTGATTTGACAAAAGCATTTACTTCACCTAATCTAGCAACAGTGCAAGCAAACTATTGCTGTGCAGCAAAAACTGGTCTTTCCCATATAAATTCCAGCCAGCTGTCCATAAATAACAAGGCATGGAATTCACATGAGGAAAGGGATGAATACCATTAGAATTTTATCTTAGGAGATAACCCACATGAGAGATGCAGAAGAAATCATTGGAAAATCATACATTTGTTCATTCCAAAGTATCTTCGGAATGAATAGATATCTTCGGAATGAAGGAACACAACATCTTCGGAATGAGCGGATCTTTGGAATGAAGAATGCAACGTCTTCGGAATGAGCGGATCTTTAGAATGAAGCATATAGTATCTTTGGAATGAGCGATCTTCGGAATGATAATGTAGTATCTTTGGAATAAGCGATCTTCGGAATGAAAACTGCATTGTCTTCGGAATGAAGCCACTTATCTTCGAAATGAAGAACATAATGTGTTTTTGAACTTTTGACCAATTTTTGAAGCCGAAAAAAGGGAAATAAAGATTAGAAAAATTAAAGATAAATATCTTCCATCTGTATTTGCCGTCATTGCCGACCAAAGCTATCATTAAGGGAAAGATCAGGTTTTAGTCCTCTTCTAGGATAAAACCAGAATTTGTTGCAGCATTGTAGGATTAGATCTTTTGAGATATTCTTTGTTTGTAATCAGATCATAGAATAACTATAAATATTGCTCCCATTCAGGTTGAGCCTAGAGAGAGAGAGAGAGATAGAAAAGGAGGTAGAAAATAGAGTAAGGAAGCTAGTAGAAAATACAGAGTATAACTAGAAATTGACTGTTACAGTCCTGTAATAGTTTTTCAGTAGAATTCTTGTAATCATGTCTTTTGATCAATAAAGTGCACCAGTTCTATTTCAAATTACTTGTAAATGAGTGTGATTAAGATTTAGAAAAAGAGAGAGACTTACACCTTCTTCTGGACAAAGTGGCTGGCCACTTCCAGACCTAAGAGGAGGACTAACAAAGCAATTTTTTATTCTAATTTTGTTGCAGCAGAATGAGTTGTAAAACTTGTTATTTCAATTGCTTGTTAATAGTTGAAAATATTTACAGTATTAAGTTTATTTATGCTTAGATTAATCTTGTGCTTAAAGTTTTAGTTGCAATCTTACTTTCAGCAAAGTTTCCACTTTATTTTCATATTGTTATTTCCAGAATTTACTGTTTTTCAATAATTTTCTGCATTTTATGTTTTGCTATCAAAATCTGAATAGAATATTGACAACCTTCTGTTACAGAACTTTGATAGTTTTTATTTCCACATTAGATCTAAACTTTCATTACTGCAAAAGTAATTAGATTTCCTTTCTGCAATTAGGATCAGACTTTCAATTCTACAACTGTTAATTCTGCAATATAATTAGGTCTCATTCTGCAATTGTAATTAGGACTTCATTTCTATAGTTAATGATTAGTTTCCAATTCTGCAACTGAGATTAAGATTTAATTTATGCAATTTAGAGATAAAAATTTTCCAAAACCCCCCACATAACCAGTTCCACCAATAAGACTTGTTGCCCTAGATTGACCTAAGTTATAGCTGTTTCACTTCTTCTCCTGTAGATAGCCTTGTACACTGCCCTGGATTGACAGATTCACTGAGAATTAATGATTGTATAATGACTACGCATCATTTTGGTGCTATTTCCAAGGAATAGTGTTGTCAGAAGAAAACAAATAGTCCAAAATCTATAATCAGACTAAACTGTGAACATTCAGGTTAAAATCTGAATATAACAACAGAGTAAGATAACAACTATTGACTTAATTTATGTCATTTAGGAGTAAACATGAATGAGTAAGTCTAGGGATACCCCAAAGGATCCCTGGCTTGTCCCATTAAGGAGATCTTCACGCCTAAGGGGTGAATCACCTGTGTTTGAACTACCTTAAAGATTGAAAGAAAAATCACCAGTCTCACCATCAGTAGAACATTTTGAGAAAGAAAAATCACCAATTTTATCAACAGAATATCTTAAGGAAGATAATTCATCAGACTCATCAATAGAAAAGCTTGGACCTCTTGAGAGAACAATTTGGAAAGCTTTAACTTCTCCTAGGAAACAAGAAACTATGGCAGAAGGAGGCAATGCAGATGGCCAGCATGGCTATGTTCATAATGAAGGGGATGATCAGGATATACTCCAACCGTCCAGAACATTTGAATATCCTATTCATCTGAATCCAACACAAAACTCTCCCATGAAGACCATTTCACCTTCGATACTTCCAACCTTTCGAGGTGTTGTATCCGAAGATCCCGACCAGCTTTTGTTTGAATTCAAGGTAGTGTGTCAGACCTATGATTATATAAATGACAATAAAAAACTTAAGGTTTTTCCCTCAACTCTCAAGGATTCAGCATTACGCTGGTTCATGAGCTTAGAGCCAAATTCCATAAGAACTTGGGATCAAATGGAGACTGTCTTTTTAGACAAATATCAGGAATACTACCGTGTAAGGAATAGAAAAGATGAGTTATTTAGAATCAAGCAGGAAGATGATGAGACCTTGGAAGATTATCTTGATAGGTTCTCCTTTTTCAAAGGAGATGTGGACTAGTAGAACCAGAATTATGTAAAACCATCTTTTTGAGAGGATTGCAAGATGAATCCAGAGAAGTTTTGGATTTGATGAGAAAAGGGGATGTAACCACTCTTAGTAATGAGGAAATTATGGATCTCTGCAGGAATTACTCTCACACTAAGCAGAGAAGAAGAAAAAGACGCACAAATGGTATTGATGTAAAGGACCTGATAGAGGAACTTGCAAATTTCAAAACTGATATCCTAATGCATCTAAACACTACTTTAGGGGAAATCTCTGCAAAAGCTAAAAACATAGAACCTTTGGCAATTTATTGCCCAAGATGTAGAAGTAAACATGCTTTGCAGGAATGTCCTTTGAATAAAACATCTATCTGCCAGTGATATATGTTCAAAAAGGCATTCAACTGATCAATGCCACCTGCTACCACAACTCAAATCTGTGTTAAAAAACCAGACTGAGGAACTCAACTATATTGGACCAAAACAAGGGGGAAATTTTTCTCAATATCAAAATCCCCCTCGTTTTCCTACAAATTGGGGGCATAATCCTGGTACTATGCCTTGGGGACAATCAGAACTACCCCAACGTCCTTGGAATTATCCTCAATGGACAAATTCCCAAGAATGGCCACAATAAAATTGGAGTAACCTAGCCTGGAATCAGAATCAAAATAACCCCTCATGGAATCAAAACAATCCAACTTGGAATCAAAATCAGACTAATCCACATTGGGTGCAAAACCAACCACAGTGGAATCAGCAATACCATTCCTATCCAAGACAACAAAGGAATCAAGGTCAAACTCAGCATTTGTTGCCTGCACCTAATCAAAATTTTCAAGAAAAACAACAGCAAACACAACAAGTGAAACAACCTCAATTGCCATCTCAGCCAGTCACTAATCCAAACAGTGTAAGACAGACACCTCCTGTCTATGTGGCTAAAGCTGAAGAAAATATTGAAATTAATGTTCTTGATTGTAGTGACATCCAAATCCATTCAGGGAAAGTTGTACCTGAACTAGTTTTAATGGAAATCAAAGATAATGAAAAGCAAGAATCATTAGAACCAAAGAAAATCCAACCAACAATAGAAACAAAAAAATTGGAACCAACAATAGAAAAAGAGACACAAGCAGAACAATTACCAGGGATAGTTCCATATCCTAAAAGACTTAATGCAATACCAAAAATTTCTGAGTCAGAATTGGTCAAAGAACTCAAAAAATTGACTATCTCATTGCCCTTATTGCAAGCCATTAAGGAAATACCAAAAAATAATAGTATTGTCCAAAATTTATGCATTAAAAGAGCAGGAAGAAAGAAGAAAGCATTCCCTAATACTGTGCAAGTTGAAGGGAAGATAGATAATCTCTTATCTAGAAAACTACTACCTCCAAAGTATAGTGATCCAGGAAGCCCAGTTATCACAGTCACCATAGGTTCAGTACCAGTATCAAATTTTTTAGTGGATCTAGGAGCTGCAATAAATGTCATGACTAAAGATACAATGGAACAATTACAACTCAAACATCTCAGCCCCACATTTATAGTTTTAGAAATGGCTGATAGGTCAGTTGCAAAACCTAAAGGAATCATTGAAGATGTCCCTATAGAAGTTTCTTCTTGGGAATTCCCTACAGATTTTTTGGTTTTACAGCCAAGAAATTCAGCACATGGATATCCCATTATTTTGGGAAGACCTTGGCTTGCAACTGCAGTAGCCTTCATAGACTGCAGATCTGGAAATATGACTATTTCAAATGGTATTGAGCTGAAACAAATTTCTTTATATCCTCCTACAAAACCATCTAGCAAATTTTTAGGTCAGTTATGGTTTTCTGACTCAGATGAGGAACTAGAAGAGGTTATTTCTACACTAGCTACCTTAGTAGTAACAGAACACACAGAAGACCTCAGTGACACAGAAAACGTAGAAAATGAAACAATCCTGATGAATGTTCTGCATGAAAAAGGTTTAGAAGGGGAAGCAACAAATATCCAACAGTTGATAAGTAATGAGGAGAATAAAAAATCTGAAGATGAATCATCTGTGCTATCACAGGGAAACTCTGTTTCACTACCACATGGATGGCACCATCATCTAATTTTTCCTTCTCACTATTCCATACAAGATATGCTTCCCTCAAGCAACAATAAAATAGAAACTACTTCTTTTCTCCCATCTTAGCAATGTCCTCTTAATCCCTTAAACACCAAGTATGAAGGAGTGAATTCAGTCCTTCTAAATACAAAACAAATAGAAGTCCAGCTAGGCAAATTTTTAAACATCTACATCCAGCTTACTAGGGAAGAGGAAGAAAAATTGATAGTTGTTTTGCAGAAGCATGTTCATGCTTTTTCTTGGAACTACAATGATATGTCAGGAGTTCATCCTAATATATGTACCCATAGAATCTATACTAAATAAGTCAAGCCAGTCAGACAACCTCAAAGAAGATTGAATCCTTCCTTAAGAGATATTGTGAAAGAAGAAATTGAAAAACTCCTGGAAGTAGGATTCATTTACCCAATTTTTGATAGCCAATGGGTTTCTCCATTGGTAATAGTTCCTAAGAAAAATGGAAAAATGAGAGTATGTGTAGACTATAGAGAATTGAATAAGGTGACATACAAAGACCATTTTCCATTACCTTTCATAGATCAAGTGTTAGATACTCTTACTGGAAAAAGATACTTTTGTTTTCTTGATGGATTTAGTGGATATAATCAAATTCAGATTGCACCTGAAGATCAAGAAAAGACAACTTTTACATGTCCATGGGGAACATTTTCCTATAGGGTTTTACCTTTTGGTTTGTGTAATGCCCCAACAACTTTTCAGCGAGTAGTCCTAGCAATTTTTGCTGATCTGACCACCAAAAGTGTTGAAATTTACATGGATGATTTCACAGTATGTGGACAAAATTTTGATTTCACATTGGAAAATATTGACAAAGTCTTAACTCGCTGTGAAACGTACCACTTATCCTTAAATCCAGATAAATGCTTCATGATGATGAATGAAGGGATAGTTCTTGGTCATCACATCTCTCCTGAAGGGATCCAAGTTGATCCAAAGAAAGTTGAAATTATCAAGAATCTCCTTCCTCCTAAAACTCATACTAATGTCAGAAGCTTCCTAGGACATATTGGTTTTTACCGCAGGTTTATTCCCAACTTTAGTACAATAGCCAATCCTATGTTTGCCTTATTGACTAAATATTATGAATTCTCCTGGACTGCAAAATTTTAGGAAGCATTTGAAGCTTTGAAAGAGAAATTGATAACTCCACCTATGCTCAGAGGACCTAATTGGACATTACCATTTCACATTCAGAATGATGCCTCCAATACAGCAATTGGAGCAGCATTAGGACAAATTGATAATGGTGAAAATTATACCATCTACAACATTAGCAAGAACTTGACAGGAGCAGAGAAAAATTATACAACAATTGAGAAAGAATTCCTAGTAGTAATTTATGCCATCAACAAATTCAGGCATTATATCACAGGTTATCAAATATTTATTCACACAGATCATACAGCCATTAAGTATTTGATGAATAAACCTATGGTAAGTGCAAGAATTATTTGTTGGTTGTTGTTGCTACAAGAATTTGATATCACCATAATCAACAAACCAGGAAAAGCTAATGTTGTGGCATATTTCTTGTCTAGGTTGCAGAACACAGATGAAGGGGAATTAGTTGATGACACTTTTCCTGATGAAAAACTATTTGCTATATCAGTTCAATCACCTTGGTTTGCAAATATAGCCAATTATTTGGTCACAGGGAAAGTTCCTCCACATTTTACTTCAAAACAAAAAAAACAATTGATCAAACATAGTTCTTCTTTTGAATGGATTAAGGGTATGCTTTTTAAGTGTAGTCCTAACCATGTGTTACGTAGGTGCATCCGAAAGGATGAAGTGTATGATATCCTTAGAGCTTGTCATGATGAACCCTCAAGTGGACACTATTCTGTAAAAAGCACAGTTAGAAAAATCTTGGGGATAAGATATTATTGGCCATCTCTTCACAAAGATGTGAAAAAGTACATCAGGCATTGTGATGCATGCCAAAGAATGGGGAAACCCACTCATACAAATGAGATGCCACTGTAGCCTCAAATGGTTTTAGAACCATTTGAGAGGTGGGGGCTTGATTTTGTAAGACCTATTGATCCACCTTATCAAGGAAATGTGCATATTCTAGTATGCACTGATTACCTGACAAAGTGGGTAGAGGTGCGTGCTTTCAAACATGCTCGTGAAGAGAAGGTTGCTGATTTCTTGTATACTCGGATTTTTCAGAGATTTGGAGCTCCACGGTCTATCACCACAGACCAAGGACCTCAATTTGCATCCAAAGTCATACAATCATTTACATAATTGTATGAAATCAAACATAGGAAATCATCACCTTACCACCCATAAGCAAATGGCCAGGTTGAAGTAACAAACAAGGAACTAGAACGCATCTTGACAAAAATAGTAGCTTTTCATAGGAGAAATTGGCTAGATAAATTACCTGAAGTAGTTTGGGCCTACAATACTACTTGGAAGTCCACTACTGGATTCACACCTTATGAACTAGTCTTTGGTAAAAATCCGCTCCTACCTATTGAATTTGAGCTACTAACATTGCGCACAGCACTAGAAATTGGAATTGAATTTTCGCAGGCACAGACGGATAGGATTTTGCAGCTGAATGCATTGGATGAACTTAGATTGGATGCTCTGCACCAAAATGAGGTAATTCAGGAGCAGAGGAAGTTGTGGCATGACAGTCACATTCAACAGAGGAAACTTCAACAAGGAGATTGGGCTTTACTGTTTGATTCTTAATATGAAGACTTCCCTGGAAAACTAAGAACTAGATGGTTGGGACCTTACTGGATTGAAGAGGTATTTAACAACGGAGCAGCTCGTTTATCCCCTATTGATGGGTCACGAAGAAAGTTGGTAGTGAATGGACATCGCCTCAAGGTATACCATACACGAGTAAAGAATAATTCTTGCAGGAACTTGATAGTTTGGATGCACAGTAGGTGGAAGAGATTCCTTCTTCCACTTCAAAACAATCAACATGATCAATGGATTTCAAGAAAAAAAAACAAAAAAAACAAAAAAAAAATCAGAAAAATAGAAAACAAAAAGATGAATAAATTCTGAGTATGAATTCCTTCATGGGCATGGTTTCAGGGGAAATCATGAAATTCCTTCATGGGCATAGTCAGGATCAAGAAAAAAAAATAAAAGAGAAAAGGAGAGGTAAAAAAAAATAAAATAAAATAAAAAAGGAGAAAAATGAATAACCTAGCAGTGAAAACCTTTTCTTAAGGCACTACTGAGTTGGTGTGCATGAAAACCAGTTTTCTGGCATGCATAACCTTGAGAAATTTTTGAACCATCATTGTACAAATTCACCTAGTGCACTTTGAAAGCATGAGATTTTGGGCGAAGGAAACACTAATTGCGATGCATTCAAAATCAAATACACTTAAGTCCTAAAAATGTAGAATGCATGAAATGAAAGAGACGCATTGAAATGAGATACAAGAAAATGGAGAAAACACAACCCTTTTATTGAACTCTCTTGATCTCTATTACAAAGATGCCTCCTCCCTTTTCAGGGGAGAATTTTATTACAATCAAGACTTAATGTTCCTTTTTCTGCGTGCCCACACTTGAGATGGGCGGGCCAATACAATGCCACCACTGATGTTGATGAGCCCTTAACCTCTACTGCTCCTCCTATGAACAAAGAAACAACAAAGATGTCAGTAGCACCTGTGACAAAAAGGAAAGTTCGTTCTTTGAAATTGCCAAAAGATGCATGCAAAAGATTGTCAAATACAGTGAATAAAATGGGTCTAAGTCACCTGCAAATTTGATAGAGGTCAGAAGACATTACCAGAGGGCCACTGCCATTGAAATAGTCAGCCAATTTGCCTTCACCTGGAATTTGTCCCTGGGCAGGACGAATTCTGACTGCTATTCGTCCCTGGGTGGGACGAATTCGATTGTGTTGGAAAATCTGAAGTGATACTGCTCCAATGTCGACTCTCGAGGCCTCCAAAACACCTACAAACAGAGGGGTTAGGCAATTGGGGCAATTTTGGGATGACCCAGATGGTCGGATTCTCCCAATTTGGCCTCTATCATTGGGAATTCGATATCGCCACCTGCAAGCTAGTAAGACAACAAAGCGACAAAAGGCATGATAAAATCTGATCAAAATGTTATGGAATTGAAGCTATGAGTTCACTAAATAGGATAACACAATATGCAACATGAACCAATAATCTAGAATACTTTAGAATAAAACTTAGAAAATGCGGGGGTGCCCAAGTGGGCCTCCCACCGTTGGCACTTGATTTCGGCGCCAATCCACTAGGGATGGGCCCAAAACCTCTTAGGATTGGCGTGTCTGCAAATTGGTGGTGTAAGGTGGTCAAATGTTGGATTTGGGTTGGATCCACACTTCCAAAAGCCACCCAATAACCTCCCTTGCAAAAGAGATTAGTGGATGTGAGAAGGTGAATCAAAAGGATGCAAATGGGTGTTCAATTGGACAACACTTTTTTGCTTGAAATGGCCTCCAATATGTTCTTTTGGGTGAGAAAAGTCCCACCTTTTATAGACCCATGGGGTCTCTTTTGAGAGGGAAGCATAAGCGCCATGTTTTGGTCATAGGTGCCATGTGGCAGTCATGTATTCCCATGAGGGAGGGGAGTCCTCCATGACTTGGGCTATCATAACTGCCCTTGTGACAGTCCTCTAAGGGCCCATCTGCCCACCACACACGCGTGCGAGGCAGGAGTCATCAATTGACTGTCCTTGGCTGCCACTTGGCACCATTATTCTTTTTGCCCGTTAAACACGAAATTCATCCCGACCAGAGACGAATTCAGAATTCGTCCCTGGGTGAGACGGATCCTAGTTTGAATTTGTCCCTGGGTGAGACGAATACTGAGCAAAGTGCCTGGATGTGCCAAATTGCCTCTTGACCTTACAAAATTTCTATGAAAGTGGTTAGGACAACTGTTTAACCTCTGAGGTCTGCCCTGGGGGCTGTGTTTGTCAAAGCAATCGGTGTTTGCAGCCACATAATCAGATTGGTGCTGTTTTGGTGTCTACAGATGCCCCTTTTTGGAATGCGCTGTGCATGGCACAGCGTCGAGCAAAAATAGATAACCAAAGCACTAATGATTAGGGTTTCTTGGTAACCTAACCAACTTTTGATGCCCCAAGCATGGAAAGGGCATGCATTCTTGAATCCTTGCTTCTGACGAGCTAAGGAGTTTGATTTCAAGTATTAACTTATTTTTGTGAGGTGTGACTTGAGCTTGGACATTGATCAGTCATGATTAGGCAAAGGGCGCAACCTTTTTTCCACAAGGGAACCTTGTGTTCATGATTCACTAATGCCAAGCATTTGATTAATTTTATTGTTGCTTGTTTACTGCCCCAAGCAGGAGCGTAATTGTCTTTGTCAATGATTCTTTGAATGCATGTCGTTTTCCTTAATTGGGTGTGTGATTGTTGATTGGTGACTAAGTGTGACTACCCCCTCAAGCGACGAATCGATGAGGGAATTACATTCATGAGAAAAGCGACGAGTTGCTTGACCCAAGATGACTTGTAAGGGTGCCTTTAGATGTTTTATCGTTAAGCATGTGCAATTTTTCCAACATTTGGACCTATTTTTGGTGGGTGTTGACCCTTTTTGCGACGCTATTTGGAGCTGTAATTGGCGAAAATCCATCTTCCCATGGAGCGGTCCAGCTAAAGTAGCCTTCTTAGGGAGTAGGATAATGACAATTTGTGACCCCAACGTCTATTTTGTATGCCCGGGATGTCAAGTGCAACAACACTCTTATCGGGCAAATTTATTGTTGGTTTTTAGTGCATTTTTGTTCATTTTTTGATGTTTTTGGTGGTTTGTTGTTTTATTGTTTTTGAGTGGGTTTTGACCCAGTTTGGGATGTCGTTTGGGGGTGAAATTGTTGAAAATCCGTCTTCCCATGGAGCAGTACATCTATGGTAGCCTTCTTAGGGAGTAGGATAGCAACAATGTAGACCCCGACATCAGTTTTGCTATGCCAAAAGGTTAGGTTTGAAAGAGCACTCTTGTCTGGCAGTGGTTATTGTTTTTTTTTTTGTGTTTTGATTTTCTTGTTGTTTTTTAGTGGGCTTTGACCCATTTGTGATGCCATTTTGGGGTGAAATTGTCGACAATCCTTCTTCCCGTGGACCGGTCTGGCTATGGTAGCTTTCTTAGAGAGTAGGATAGTGACAATGTAAACCTCGACATCAATTTTTCTATGCCAAGAGGTTAAGTGCAAGAGCACTTGTGTCTGGCAATGTTTATTGCTTTGTTTTTGTGTTGCATTTATTTGTTGTTTTTTTTGTTTTGATTTTCTTGTTGTTTTTTAGTGGGCTTTGGCCCATTTGTGATGCCATTTGGGGGTGAAATTGTCGACAATCCATCTTCCCGTAGAGCAGTCCGGCTATGGTAGCCTTATTAGGGAGTAGGATAGTGACAATTTGCACCCTGACATCAATTTTTCTATGCCATTGAATGTCAGGCACAAAGGTGCCCTTGTTTGGCACTTTTATTGCTATTGTTTGTGGATATTTGTTGTTTTTGTTGTTTTTATTTTCTTGCTTTGTTTTTTAGTGGGCTTTGACCCATTTGTGATGCCATTTGGGGATGAAATTGTCAACAATCCATCTTCTCATGGAGCGGTCTAGCTATGGTAGCCTTCTTAGAGAGTAGGATTGTGACAATGTAAACCCCGACATCAATTTTTCTATGCCAAGAGGTTAAGTGCAAGAGCACTTGTGTTTGGGAATGTTTATTGCTATTTATTTTTGTGTTGCATTTATTTGTTGTTTTTGTTGTTTTGATTTTCTTGTTTTTTTAGTGGGCTTTGACCCATTTGTGATGCCATTTGGGGGTGAAATTGTCAACAATCCGTCTTCCCATGGAGCAGTCCGGCTATGGTAGCCTTCTTAGAGAGTAGGATAGTGACAATGTAAACCCCGACATCAATTTTTCTATGCCAAGAGGTTAAGTGCAAGAGCACTTGTGTCTGGCAATGTTTATTGTTGTTTATTTTTGTGTTGCATTTTTTGTTGTTTTTGAGTGGGTTTTGACCCTTTTGTGATGCCATTTGGGGGTGAAATTGTCAAAAATCCGTCTTCCCGTGGAGCAGTCCGGCTATGGTAGCCTTCTTAGGGAGTAGGATAGCGACAATGTAGACCCCGACATCAGTTTTGCTATGCCAAAAGATTAGGTGCAAGAGCACTTATGTCTGGAAATGTTTATTTTTTATTGTTTGTGTTGCATTTATTTGTTGTTTTTGTTGTTTTGATTTTCTTGTTGTTTTTTTAGTGGGATTTGACCCATTTGTGATGCCATTATGGGGCGAAATCATCGAAAACCCGTCTTCCCGTGGAGGGTTCCGGCTATGGTAGCCTTCTTGGGGAAGTAGGAGAGTGACAATTTGAACCCCGACATCGATTTTCTATGCCAAGAGGTTAAGTGCAAGAGCACTTGTGTCCAGCAATGCTTGTTGTTAGGTTTTTGTGTTGCATTTTTGTGATGTTTTTGTTGTTTTGATTTTCTTTCTTTGTGTATATGTTATGATTTTATGTTATGCATAATGATTGATGTTGATGGATGCATGTTACTTTATATTGATGTATGCATATGGTATGATAAATGTGATTGTTGTATGTTGATTTATTTTGATGGATGCATGATGAATGCAAATGTTTTTGATTTATATGTGATATGCAGAAATGAAATGGATGAATGGACTTTGTGATGTTTGGCTATGGCCCCATAGACTGTTTAGGACTTTGTGATTTTATCTATAGGCGATTGCTGTGATGCATGACTTTGTATGTGTACATGTAGTTTTTTTTTTTTTTTGTATTTTTTGATGGTATTGTAAGGATGAAAAGTAGCGCAGTTGGTTTAGAAATGTAGCTAAGGTTTTCTGAGACTCAGATGGTTTTAACTTACTAGCCATGACTATACTTTATCTTACAAGACTTTTTGACCAAGGTATGAATCGAACTCATTTTTGACCAAGCTATTTCACATCCCTGTGTGTGCAATTGAGTTCATTTATGTGGTATTTGTCAAGATATCGCCAATGCCAGATGGGATTTCAACCGAACCTGTACTGAGGATCACCTAATTAGCTCCACTAACTCCTTTGTTGTATTTAGTTAGATTAATCTGCGGTGTTATCCAGGATACCATAAGATAGCTCATCCTTATGCAAACATTGGTCTGCACATACGCAAAATTAATGTGACAGACATATCATCATGCGGGTAGGATACCACCATTGCCAGATAGGCTATCAACCAAACCTGTAATGAGGATCACCTAGATGGTTTTCGAATGCTGAGAATTCCAAGTATTCAAGTTCAGGATATTTTTTGGCTAAATGATTTAGAAAGTTGCTCGTCTATATAGTGATGAAGATCACTGTTTATTAATTCTTTTTTAGCAAGGACTTTGAATAGTGGTGATAACCACTATTATTCGATTTTGTATTTTGAGTATTGTGATTTTGGGTTTATAAGTGGCCTTGATCCTTGTGGCCTTGGGGATGACTATGCATTCTTTGCAGGGACGTATAGTACGAATCCTTACGATGTTAGGGACCAAGGGGGTGATGGAGTTTATGAAGTAGGAGCATTGATCTGTTAGGCCTTGGGGATGACTACCCATCCTGGTTAGGGGTGGATAGTACGAATCCTTACAACGTGGAGACCAATGTTGAATGGAAAGTGTTAGGATGATGATTTTTTGGAATTTTTTTCATGAATGGCGTTGATCCCTTTAGGTTTTTGGGATGACTACCCATCCTTTGCAGGGACGTGTAGTACAAATCCTTGCAACTTTGGGAACCAACTATGATTGGAATTTGGTAGCGGTGAAAACCACTGTATATGGAGGTGAATGGATAGGAAAGAGCTTGTCCTTTTGTGAATTATCAGCATTCTGGAACCATTCACACGGGGGGATGAGCAAGATAACCATTTCACTTATGGTGACCTGGATTACTGCACAGGTTTCATCTTTTGTTTACACAACTTGGGAATTTTTATGTGTTTTAATTTGTGTTGGGATGTTACGTAACAAGGTGTATTTCAAGTGTAACTCTACCTTCATAAAATCTGTTTGACATGATACATTACATGGCTAAAGAGCAAAATGATGACTGAATCATGAAAACTCTTGATACATTAAAAGACCACTGACTCTAGTGTGGTAAAAGCAATGCATGGTGTTTTTGTTGTTTTTGTAAAATGGGACAATGTGGGGAACAAGATGGACTAGCAGAGAAATTATAGCCTAAGGTGCCTTTGACCTGTACGACCACAAATATGCAATGTATGTATGCAATGCTTGATGCAGCTACATATTTTTGTATTTTTGATGGATTGATTTTTGTGAATATGAAGATGAAGTGCGAGAAGAGCTCTCTATTGATGAATTTGAGTATGCCTAGAAATGAGATGCAAATTTTTGTTGTTTTTGAATTTTCTTTATGGTGACCAAGGGATTTCGAGAATCCTTTGGGGCATTTTTGGGGTGACCAAGCGATTGCGATAATCCTTGGAGCTTTTAGGGTGACCAAGTGATTGTGATAATCCTTGGAGCTTTTTGGGTGACCAAGTGATTGCGATAATCCTTGGAGCTTTTGGGTGACCAAGTGATTGCGATAATCCTTGGAGCTTTTTGGGATGACCAAGGGATTGCGATAATCCTTGGAGCCTTTGGGGTGACCAAGTGATTGCGATAATCCTTAGAGCTTTTGGGTGACCAAGTGATTGCGATAATCCTTGGAGCTTTTTGGGATGACCAAGCGATTACGATAATCCTTGGAGCCTTTGGGGTGACCAAGTGATTCCGATAATCCTTGGAGCTTTTTGGGTGACCAAGTGATTGCGATAATCTTTGGAGCTTTTTGGGTGACCAAGTGATTGCGATAATCTTTGGAGCTTTTTGGGTGACCAAGTGATTGCGATAATCCTTGGAGCTTTTGGGTGACCAAGTGATTGCGATAATCCTTGGAGCTTTTTGGGATGACCAAGCGATTGCGATAATCCTTGGAGCCTTTGGGGTGACCAAGTGATTGCAATAATCCTTGGAGCTTTTGGGTGACCAAGTGATTGTGATAATCCTTGGAGCTTTTTGGGATGACCAAGCGATTGCGATAATCCTTGGAGCCTTTGGGGTGACCAAGTGATTGCGATAATCCTTTGAGCTTTTTGGGTGACCAAGTGATTGCGATAATATTTGGAGCTTTTTGGGTGACCAAGTGATTGCGATAATCTTTGGAGATTTTTGGGTGACCAAGTGATTACGATAATCCTTGGAGCTTTTTGGGATGACCAAGCGATTGCGATAATCCTTGGAGCATTTGGGATTGACCAAGTGATTATAGAATCCTTGGAGCTTTTGGCTTGCTCTTCAGGGGATAGAAGTACCCCCAGCTTGATGGTCTTTGCACTCTGGATCTGGCTCTATAGGGATTGGCACGAATGGATCGAACCTATGCACGGATAGGAGGACAAGGTCCGCCATCGGCACTGATATTGCTATGGGCTCTCTGGGCAAAAATTGATCTTTGTATGCCCAAAGTTGCGGATGTAATGCTTGGTCCCACTGCGGTGGGTTAACGTGCCACTCATGACCTAGTATTATGTTTATCTATTGAAATTATTTTTTGATTTTTATGGGATGTCGATGCTGTTGCATGTAATTATTATGGGCTATCTCTGTTTTATCCTCACCTTCGACCAGTGAGTACAGCTCATCAGAATTTGGAGATTTTGATACATGGAGGACTGCATCATCAGGTAGCCCTATGGTTAAAGGTTGATCCTCTTCGAAAAGATCCTTATGTAAGTTGGGCCTTGGGAGCTCCAAAATCTTAGTCTCTACCGACTCTAAGTGCTCTAGTGCTTTGCTTGTATCGGGAGGTTTCAACTCCTCCTCTTTGGTTGGTTCTTGTTGAGGAACTTGGGGCTTATGGAGGGGTGGCCAGATGACACCCCCATGCCTTGGTGGGGCTTTTCATCCCGCTCTTCTTCTTGCTCTAATTCCTTAGATGCTTCTTGATGAATTTCTAAGGGTGGCCCATAGACTTGAGTGGGTTCCTGAGGAAGGCACCCATCATTGGTTATAGTATTAGCCTCCTGCTCATGTCTAGGATGCGTCGAGGGTGATGCTTGATGAGGTCGCAAAGACTTGTCTCGCACTCGAGGGTTGTGCCTCTCATAATGTTTTGTCTTATGCATGTGAGGGGTTGGAGTCTTCTCGTGCATAGTGTGTTGGAACAACTCATCCTTCTGGTGTTGAAGGTGCTCTTTGTTAATATAGTACAGTTCCTCTAAACGTAGTCGCTCTAGCTCAAGTTGCATGAGTTGCATCTGGTGTGCGAAATGCTTGACAGATTCTAAGATAGTTGGTCTTGTCATCTCATGTCTAGAAGGGCTAGATGCCTCTCTGACATATCTATCTCGATCGTAGTGATCCAAGATCTCTATAGGCCACATCCCTCTGTTGGGGGTAGCGGCATTTATTCGAGGCTATGGCCTCTGTAGGTGATCCTGATAGCTAGCAGGTGCAGAGGCATATTGCTCTCACACTGTATATTGCTCTCGAGGAAGGTAGGGGTCTTCCTCATACCCCCTTTCATAAATGAAAGAGGGACGGGCAGAGTTGGCTCACCCTACTTGAGGAGCCTTGTGCTCTGGATTTGTCCTTGTAGTCCTGACAACTAGAGGGGGTGATGGGGGGATAGTGTAATCATGTGGTTCCTCCCGTCGAACCCTATGTTGACTTAGCGCTTCATCGTGCGGTGACCACTCATAGCGAGCATCTAAGGGAGGTCTCCTATTAATGTACCCATCATGGAAGGGTGTGTGCTGGGTGCTATGCTGAACAGGAGTGCTCCTAGAAGGGGTGACCCTATAGTCCTTATCCATTAAGGTGTGGAGGGGTCTGCCTTGTGTGTCAGGCCACCAAGGTGGTATGACCAAATCCTTGGGGCTATACCGTAGGTGACTTGTGCCTCCTTGGATATTCCCCACAGCATCTACCCATGATTGGGCTTGGCTACGGGTGAGCACCATGACGATGTCTCTCTAAAAACCCTAAAAATTGAAATGAGTTAGATGGGGCCCAAAATTGGCGTGTGCATCCCTCTTATAGTAGATAAGAAAAAAATGAAGTTTCAAGTCCTAGATCTAAATACATTAGGAGATATTGACATCCGAATAGCTCAAAAAGTGCAAAAAATTAGGCACGCAATTTTAAAACCTAATTTTGAGGCACTAGATGATGGAATTTGGCCTTGAAAATTGACTTTTATGGGAAAATAGGATTCTATAGAGCTACGGTTGAGAAGTTATGGCCCCGACAAGATGCACTAAAATTTAGGAAAAAAAGTAAAATTTCCTAAATTTCGTTGGATGCTCCCGCATCACTTATGGGCACATTTGGGGTGCTTTTGGGTTGACCAAAGGGTTCATGGACACCTTTGGGGCATTTTGGAGTGACCAAGTGATTATGGGAATCCTTGGAGCTTTTGGAGAAAATGACAAAATGCGTAGATTTTTATCTTTTGTTTATGATGATTTTTCTTTTTGTCTACACTAAGCAGAAATGAACACACACATACACAAACCATGATTATCTCTTTTAAGGATTAATGGTGTGTCCTAAACTGGTTTAGTGTATTTTGATGTTTGGTTTTGTTTTTGAATATTTTTGAAGAACGTTTAAATGCATAATGAAGGCTCATATAACTCCCAAAATGGTCGCCCCTTCAATATACCAACCAGGTCGATATACCAACCTCTCTATATACCCGCCCTTACGAGAGGGAGACTATAGGTACGTGAGAGCAGATGGTACGTGGTACATAGGTGGTATGAAAGGGGGATTGTCCTGTTAATGGAACCTACCATAGAAGACTTATCCTCGTGCGCATGGGAATCACCCCAGTGACACTCGGTCAGCTTTCGTCAGGATTTATGCCTAACAACAGTGACAATCGGGGAAATGGATGCAAAGCTAAGCCAAGGTGGTGATGAACCCACCGTTGGTCTTGCTCAAGGGCTGGGGTCTTACGACCAGCTCCTTGGTTTAATTTACCACGTGATGTGTGTGGGATTCATTTTATTTAACGAAAATGAAACAAGCATAAATGAATTTCCCTAAGCAAGCAGGATAAACTGAAAACAACCAAAGAAACAGAATAGAAATAGAAAAATTTAATAGAGATTATAAAAATCCCTACCTCTTCTCTGCCTGGACCAGCTGCTTCTGAATTTTTGCTCTGAAAATCTACAGGCAGTAATTCGTCCCTCTGTGAGATGAATTGCAAAACATAATTCGGCCCTGTCCGAGACAAATTGGAATTCGTCTCAGGGTCAGACGAATTACAGTAAAGAATTCGTCACAGTTAGAGACGAATAACAGTCTGCAAAAAAAAAAAATTGTACCTGTCAAGCATAAAACACAAAAAGGATCAGTTATTTGATCTTAAAACCAGGGGACAGAGTCCCACCGTGATCGCCACTGAAAGCACGAGATTTCAGGCGAAGGAAACACTAATTGTGATGCATTCAAAATCAAATACGCTTAAGTCCTAAAAATGTAGAATGCATGAAATGAAAGAGACATTGAAATGAGATACAAGAAAATGGAGAAAACATAGCCCTTTTATTAAACTCTCTTGATCTCTGTTACAAAGACGCCTCCTCCCTTTTTAGGGGCTAGGAGCGTTAAAAGAATTTGATTACAATCAAGACTTAATGTTCCTTTTTCCGCGTGCCCACACTTGAGATGGGCGGGCCAAGACGATGTCGCCGCTGATGTTGATGAGTCCTTAACCTCTGCTGCTCCTCCTAAGAACAAAGAAACAACAAAGATGTCAGTAGAACCTATGACAAAAAGGAAAGTTTGCTCTTTGAAATTTCCAAAAGATGCATGCAAAAGATTGTCAAATACAGTGAATAAAATTGGGTCTAAGTCACTTGCAAATTTGACAGAGGTCAGAAGACATTACCAGAGGGCCACTGCCATTGAAACAGTCGGCCAATCTGCCTTCACCTGGAATTTGTCCCTGGGCAAGATGAATTCTGACTGCTATTCGTCCCTAGGTGGGACGAATTCGACTATGTTGGAAAAGACAAAGTGATACTGCTCCAATGTCGACTCTCGAGACCTCCAAAACACTTGCAAACAGAGGTGTTAGGCAATTGGGGCCATTTTGGGACGACCTAGATGGTCGGATTCTCCCAATTTGGCCTCTATCCTCGAGAATTCGATATCGCCACCTGCAAGCTAGTAAGACAACAAAGCAACAAAAGGCGTGATAAAATCTGATCAAAATGTTATGGAATTGAAGCTATGAGTTCACTAAATAGGATAACACAATATGCAACATGAACCAATAATCTAAAATACTTTAGAATAAAACTTAGAAAATGCGGGGGTGCCCAAGTGGGCCTCCCACCGTTGGCACTTGATTTTGGCACCAATCCACTAGGGATGGGCCCAAAACCTCTTAGGATTGGGGTGTCTGCAAATTGGTGGTGTAAGGTGGTCAAATGTTGGATTTGGGTTGGATCCACACTTCCAAAAGCCACCCAATAACCTCCCTTGCAAAAGATATTAGTGGATGTGAGAAGGTGAATCAAAATGATGCAAATGGGTTTTCAATTGGATAGCACTTCATTGCTTGAAATTGCCTCCAATCTATTTTTTGGGTGAGAAAAGTCCCACATTTTATAGACCCATGGGGTCTCTTTTGAGAGGGAAGCATAAGCGCCATGTGTTGGTCATAGGTGCCATGTGGCGATCATGTCTTCCCATGAGGGAGGGGAGTCCTCCATGACTTGGGATGTCATAAATGCCCTTGTGACAATCCTCTAACGACCCATCTGCCCACCCACACACGCATGCGAGGCAAGAGTCATCAACTGACTATCCTTGGCTGCCACTTGGCGCCATTCTTCTTTTTGCCTGTTAAACACGAAATTCATCCTGACCAGAGACGAATTCAGAATTCATCCCTGGGTGAGACAGATCCTAGTTTGAATTCATCCTTGGGTGAGACAAATACTGAGCAAAATGCCTGGATGTTCCAAATTGCCTCTTGACCTTAAAAAATTGCTATGAAAGTGGTTAGGACCACTGTTTAACCTCTGAGGGCTTCCTTGGGGGCTGTGTTTGTCAAAGTGATCAGTGTTTGCAGCCACATAATCATATTGGTGCTGTTTTGGTGTCTACACACTTGTTTTGAAATGTTGTAGAAAATCTCAGTAGAATATCAACAAAAGCAGTCATTCTTCAAAACTGGAATTAACTATTTTTATCAGGTATATATTTCTTACATTTCTTCATTGTAAAATGATTGGTATATAGTATGTGACAATTAACCATTAGCATAAAAGGTATTCATAAGAGTTGGCATACTTAAAAACATGTTTTGAGAATGAAAATATTGATTTCTGCCTAATCTTCGGAACAAGAATGCCAAAAAATAGTGCCTGCTGTATTGTCTTCAGAATGAAACTTGGTCTTCAGAATGATGACTTGCTGCATCATCTTCGAAATGAAGATATGTCTTCGAAATGAAGATATGTCTTTAGAATGAAGATTTATCTTTGAAATGAGGGTCTGTCTTCGGAATGACAATTTACTTTCACAATACAGCCTGATCTTCAAAATGAGGATTAATCTTCGGAATGAGGATTGATCTTCGAAATGAAGATCTATCTTCGAAATGAAAATTTTACAAAGAAGATTTGTATTCGGAATGAAGACCTGTCTTCGAAATGAGGTCATAATCTTCGGAATGAGGATTTGTCTTCGGAATGAAGACTTGTATTTGGAATGAGGTCATAATCTTCGAAATGAAATTTTTTTTGCGTAATAAGTTATAATCTTCGAAAAGAGCCTTTCCACGTGGCATCCAAGAAGATAAGGTACAACAAAATCAAGATTTTTTCTTAGTTGCATGCGAGGAAGGGACACGTGTCAATCAACACATGGTTTGTTTTTGCACTCATTGGAAATATGGGGAACATGACCAACCATATGCCACCAGTTTTTAATGACAATTAACATGCATGTGAGAATCTGTAAAACTAATGAGGTGGATCTGATGATAAGGACATCCATGCAATTATCAACAAATAGGTGTACAGTGCAAAAGTAGAAATGTGTGCCATATTTCTTTTCGAAGACGTGTTGCGAGGTACAGTGCACAGGATATGGTTCATTCTGAAGAAGAAGACGAGAAATAGGGCAACAAAGGGTTCAACTTAAAACTCTACAAATTTGCAACAAAAAACAACCAGAAATCCTATAGTAAAACAGCAACCGTAGTATACGATTTTTTAACAAAGAAAAATGAGACAAAAGATCAGAATAGAGCCTGCAGATACCACTTACCTTCGAGAAAATTTGACAGTTGTGCAAATTTTTGAAGACGAAGGGTTTATGACATTTTTGGATAAATTCAATGGGTCTTCTAAAGATTTAGCTGGCATGTTCGCCCATACGTTCAGAAACAACCGAGCACATGTTAACGACATGTCTATTGAGGTAAGCCCTAAAATTTTAAGCCATATTACAGAGCTACCATTAGAAGGGATTTCAATTACTAGATCTAGCAAGAACACATTGGCAAATGTAGTTAATCAGTTTGTAGAAGAAAATGATAGAGAACCTGAATACTTAACCCATAACAACACATGCAAAGGGTTAAAAAGGGCCAGCCTGCAGGAACCCTGGGATGAAGTATCCACCTAGGTAATTAAGTTTTTAACCTGTGAAGGGCAGTATGTGCTGTTATCAGGGCATCATCTACGAATTTTGAACCATCTCAGACATGGTGGACAACAACCAGAAGTTAGGGTAAATATTCCCCTATATCTGTATCAAGAGTTGAAGAACATGGCAAAAAGATATCGGAGGGTAAAGGAAGCCTTCGCCATCATGGCCTCATCAAATTAGTTTGCCAACACCATTTTAGAGGAAACCCTAGGAGTTTTGACAGGTTTTACTCTAACCTAAATGATGTCATTTTTGGGGATGAAAGTGAGGAAGAAGAAGAACCAAATACTGCTAATGTTTCTACAAAAGAGGAAACAACTACTGCAAAAAATATTGCAGAAGCTACTGTAAAAAATTTTGCAGAGGATACTACAGAAGAAGCTGCAGAAGGTGCCCCTAAAGCTGTTACAGAACTACACCCCACAACAGCAACAGAAAACCTTGCTCCTGAACCCTCAACTTCACAGGCTAAGATAAAAAAGAGAAGAGGATCTGGAACAAGCAGCAGAGCAGAAAAACAAAAGAAAGTTTGGTTTGCTGAAGCTGCAACTGACTTATCAGAATAGAGAAGTGAAACAAGGGAAAGAGAGGCATCTAAAACTGACCCCATGACCCCTGCTGTCACCAAAAAATAGAGAAAAAAGAAGAAGTTTGCATCTATAACTAGGAGGTCTATAAGAATCCATTTGAAAGAAACTACAGAACAGGTCATGGAGGAAGAAGATAGACCAAGCAGCCCAGATGTCACAGAGATACAACCAAAGATCTGACAACTTTCAAGAATTCCCTGAATAGATAGCTGAGGCAAAAACTGAGTAGGTTGGTTTGGAAGAGGCTACAGTTCAACAGGCTACAAATATGGTAGATATCCTTATAGACAGTATCACAGAGCCTCTTGAACAAGAACAAACTATTGCAGAAGAAGAGGAAATATTGGTTGAACAGCCAACTACAACTGATTTGTCTGCATCAACTTTTGAAGTAGAAACAGAAGTGGAAGACATCATAGAGCAGCTGAGGGCAGCAAGGAGTGTTGTCAAAACACAGACCATATGGATCATAGAGAAAGAAAGCATCATTGAGATGCAAGAAAGAAAAATTGCAAAGCTTCAGTAGAAGTGGTAGAACTAAAAAAATTGTTGTCACAATCTGAAAAACAGCCAGCTATATCCCATGATGAAGATAATTTGGCTCAATTGCTTCTGGGTTTATCAAGAGTAGATGATTCTGATGAAGCAGACATGGGAGTTCATCCTAAAATAGCACTCCTTCATTCTGAAGAAGTGCCTGTTCATTCTGAAGTAGCACCATCTTATTCTGAAGCATTGCCTTCTTGTTTTGAAGATGCTTCAAAAATGGTGAGGAATATTGCAAAGGATATTGAAAATGAGCCACCAACACAGAAACAGTCCCAACAACAAGAAAATGTTCAAGTAAGTACTCATACTGAGATCCCTACATTTCAACTTGCTACACTTCCAGTAGAAACAACAGATAAGGGGGTACAAGTAGAAATAATATCTGATGACAACCCCATAGAAATAGCAAATAAGGGGGTGCAAGTAGAATTATTAATAGATGAACAACCAGTGGAAGTAGCAAAAAAAGGAGTTCAGATAAATCTATTGCCTAGGATCCCCCCTGTTGTAAGACCACCTAATACTGTGTCTCTAGAGCAGTACAATGCAGACATAGCTAGCTGGATGCTTAGATATGAACAGCTTGCCAATAAAACTAAAAAATTCAAATTGGAAGCAAAACATCTAGAAGCCAAGGACACAGAAATTCAGGCATTGAAAGAAAAGGTGTCTGAATTATGCCAAATTGCTGAATTTTTAGTCCAATTTAGACGACCAGCCAAGTTTTACAGCCTTATTTTGAAGGAAAAGTACCTCAGATGGCAGGTCATGAGGATTACTTCAAATCTTCCCTATAAATTGGACACTATTGAAGATTTTTTGGAAGCATATTTTAACAGTCCCTTTGAGCAAAAAAATCTCCTGTGTGAACTATTTTTACATAGTTTCTTCATTCCAGAGGAAGTTGACTCTCATCCTCAAATCTACATTGGAGATGTTCAGTTGAGAGCATTTATGTCTACTTTGCAAAATCAGCTTTATTGGGATCACAAGAAAAGACAGAATAAAGTGATTGAAACAAGGGCTGAGTTGTTAGTCAGAGCAATCCAGCCAAATCACCTAAATATCACTCAGCAACACTTCTCAATGATGAATGGAGATGATATTAAGAGAATGTACTTGAACAATTTGAGGGACTGTGTGGCCAGATTTAACAATTTCTATGATCACAATTTCTTCCCAACATTGTCAGTATGCAGAGACAGATGGAATGAACTTTCCATGTCTTTGAGGAAAATAGAACCTATCTCCCCCATCAATTTAGAATGGTCCAGAAGAAGAGCGTAAGGTGTAGTCCAACCGATTCGGATCATGCAACATAACTGGATAGGTCTCAGGTTCAGGCCTCCAACCATCATTACTTCAGTTCCATTCTACTTTGAAGAAGATGCCCAGGCTGATGAACAATTTGAAGATTGGCTCAGAAAAATTTAGGAAAACAGAGGGTATTACATAGGCAAGAAGTTATTCTATAGGTCATGGAATCTAAACATGGACATATGTGATTCCATAGCCCAACAAAATGCATGAGGGCATGCATTAATATAAGTTGGGGGGAAAATGATGAGGCCTGGAAATGCCTCAATCATAACATGTTTTGTACACTAAAAATGCCTATAAACTCTTATGTTTTATCTGATATGTTAGTTAAGTTGATTCAATATGCTGTATATTAACCATTTTGCATGATCAATGTATTTGAAATATTATATGCTAATTTTACAGATTTTTGCATAGTTTTGTGTTCTTTTTTCTATGATTTGCTATAATGGGATATGCTTAGAATAATAGCATCATTTCACTAATCTTGTTTTGATTTGACAAAAGCATTTAATTCACCTAATCTGGCAACAGTGCAAGCAAACTGTTGCTGTGCAACAAAAACTGGTCTTTCCCATATAAATTCTAGCCAGTTGTCCATAAATAGCAAGGCATGTAATTCACATGAGGAAAGGGATGAAGACCATTAGAATTTGATCTTAGGAGATAACCCACCTGAGATATACAAAAGAAATCATTGGAAAATCATACATTTGTTCATTCCGAAGTATCTTCGGAATGAACAGATATCTTCGGAATGAAGGAACACAACATCTTTGAAATGAGCGGATCTTTGGAATGAAGAATGCAGTGTCTTCAGAATGAGTGGATCTTCAGAATGAAGCATACAGTATCTTCAGAATGAGTGATATTTAGAATGAGAATGCAGTATCTTTAGAATGAGCGATCTTCAAAATGAAAACTGCATTGTCTTCGAAATGAAGCCACTTATCTTCGGAATGAAGAACAGAATGTGTTTTTGACCTTTTGACCGTTTTTTGAAGCCAAAAAAAGGGAAATAAAGGTTAGAAAAAGTAAAGAGAAATATCTTCCATCTGTCTTTGCCGTCATTGCCGACCAAAGCCATCATTAAGGGAAATATCAGGTTTTAGTCCTCTTCTAGGATAAAACCAGAATTTGTTGCAGCATTGTAGGATTAGATCTTTTGAGATATTCTTTGTTTGTAATCAGATCATAGAATAGCTATAAATATTACTCCCATTAAGGTTGAGCCTAAAGAGAGAGATAGGGAGGGAGATAGAAAAAGAGGTAGAAAATAGAGTAAGGAAGCTAGCAAAAAATATAGAGTATAACTAGAAATTGACTGTTACAGTCCTATAATAGTTTTTCAACAAAATTCTTGTAATCATGTCTTTTGATCAATAAAGTGCACCAGTTCTATTTCAAATTACTTGTAAATGAGTGTGATTAATATTTAAAAAAAGAGAGAGACTTACAACTTCTTCTGGACAAAGAGGTTGGCCACTTCCAGACCTAGGAGGAGGACTAACAAAGTAGGTTTTTATTCTGATTTTGCTGCAGCAGAATGAGTTGTAAAACTTGTTATTTCAATTGCTTGTAAATAGTTGACAATATTTACAGTATTAAGTTTATTTATGCTTAGATTAATCTTGTGCTTAAAGTTTTAGTTGCAATCTTACTTTCAGCAAAGTTTCCACTTTATTTTCAGATTGTTATTTCTAGAATTTATTGTTTTTTAGCAATTTCCTGCATTTTATATTTTGCTGTCAAAATCTGAACAGAAGATTGACAACCTTCTATTATAGAACTTTGATAGTTTTTATTTCCACATTAGATATAAACTTTCATTACTGCAAAAGTAATTAGATTTCCTTTCTGCAATTAGGATCAGACTTTCAATTCTGCAACTATTAATTTTGTAATAAAATTAGGTCTCATTCTGCAATTGTAATTAGGACTTCATTTCTACAGTTAATGATTAGTTTCCAATTCTACAAATTAGATTAAGATTTAATTTATGCAATTTAGAGATAGAAATGTTCCAAAACCCCCCACATAACCGGTTCCATCAATAAGACTTGTTGCCCTAGATTGACCTAAGTTATAGCTGTTTCACTTCTTCTCCCGTAGATAGCCTTGTACACTGCCCTGGATTGACAGATTCATTGAGAATTAATTATGGTATAATGACTACACATCACGAATCCCAATTAGTATTCATCCCTAGGTGAGACGAATACTAGGCAAAGTTCTTGAATGTGCCAAATTGCTTCTTGACATTACAAAATTGCTATGAAAGTGGTTAGGACCACTGTTTAACCTCTGAGGGCTGCCCTAGGGGCTATGTGTGTCAAAGCGATCAGTGTTTGCAATCACTTAATCGGATTGGTACTGTTCTGGTGTCTACACTAACTTGTCATACGAAATTTGGTATCTTGGTTGGCAAAGAACATGTACGCCCTGCTCATATCTGCCTAACCCATATCCGTGCCAATTGCATTGGCCAAAGTATCTCAAAGCAAAGTCTAGGTTAGACAAATAATTTAAATTTTCAGCAAAAGGCTCTTCATCCTCGTCCTCTTGCGTGCATGGTGCAACGCCATGATCAAGGCCCCCATACAAAAAATTTTCTGGTTCGGCGGGTAGCCTAGGGCGACAATAGTGCCAATGAGAAGGCGAGGTCTCCTCATGTCCTGCATGGACTCTAGTATGGGTGTTGCTGCGATATTCCACACCAGATACTCCCCCAAGCTTGTATTGGCCATTTCAACATTGATCATTAGCAGTTGAGGAGGAGGGAATGGAAGTTCTCCTTGAGTCCACTCCATGTCGGGTAGACTAGGAGCCTCGACTTCCATTCGACTAGGCATTTCCTCTATAGAGATAGTTGATACTGATGGCAGTGTCTCTTCCAAAGGTTTTGCCTCTTCCAAGGGTTTCTTCCCTTTGTCATTTTTTTTGGTCTCCATATATGGTGTCATTGGTGGAGGACAAGACGATGAAGATGAACCCAGTTGGGGTTTTGAAGAACTTGCTAACGGGGATGCCTATAGAATAAGACCCTGTTTAGATGGATTTAACTGGAAATCCAAATGCATTGATGATAGGGTCGATTGCGGCATCAACTGCACTACATTACAATACTTGAAGGGTTCTAAGTCCATCGGGACTACATGCACCTCCCCTTCAAATATATACTTTAAGCATTGGTGAGCTATCGGAGGGACACACTTCATGTCCTTGATCCATGGCCGGCCCAGCAAGATGTTGTAGGCCATCTCACCCTCTAATATGTGGCATAATGTAGGTATGATATTTTGTCCCACTTGGATTGGCAAGACTATTGTGCCAACTGTCGAGCATATTGCATCATTGAATGCTTGCAGAATGTAGGTGGAAGCTATGATGTGAGATGTGGGTAACTTCAGATGCTTTAAGGCCATAGTTGTGATGATATTACTGGACAAGCCAGTGTCTATCAACACCCTCTTGTATGCGATCCCGTTGACCCATGCAATAACGTGCAGGGGTGGATTCACCATGTCATCAGTCACTGATCTCAATTCATCTTCTCAAAATGTGATGACCAGCTCAGTGCATCGCTTGACATGCCCCACAAAGTTGTTGAAAGAATTTTTCTCGTGGGGCTGTAACTCGATGGCTTTCAAAATCTCCATTAGAGCTTCTCGATGGGGTATAGATTGTTGTAAACTCGTATATGGAGAGCCTAGCTAATGTGGTCCTCAAACTCTGAGTGAGTTTGGTCTAAAGTGTGGCCATTGACTTAGGTGGAGGAGGTTGTGCAAGGTGCTATTGTGGTTGGGATGTTGTTGGCACCTCTCCTACAGCTGTCACAAGAGTATTTGTACTCGGATACCTCCTGTTCCAAGTCACTATACTTATCATCCCTACATACCCCTGCATGGGGCAATTTTGTGTAACCTCATTAACTTGTAGGGTCTTTTCCTACAAAGCATTAGTAGGCAAGGGGTATTTGAAGACCTCAATTTGTTGATTACTTAGTGTGATAGGATTATCCACCACCAAGGTCTTGTTATCAATCAGGTCTTGCACCAAGCCCTTAAATTTCCAATAGGAATTTAGGTCATGTCCCTGCCGCCTATGGAACTTGTAGTACAAGTCCTCTCTATATCCCTTAGTCTTGGGTGCATTGGGATCTATTGTCTCAATCTCTCGTAGGTTGATCAGGTTTACCGCCAATAAGCAGTCAAACAAGGAGTCCTTAGACTCTGTGTAGGGTGTGAATTTTCGCCTAGGGCGACGCTACTGACCTTGTTCTTGCCTCTAATTTTATCTATCATAGTTGTTAGGAGGCACTACCTGATAATTAGCCTTTTGAGGCTAAGTTGCTTGCACAGGTTTAGGGACGTTGATTGCAACTTGGTTAACCACAATGGGTTTTTGTTGCGTGGTCCTAGCTTTAGTGTTTTTAGTCCACTCTTTTTTCTTAGGCTTGGCTATCTCGCCATCCTATATTTTGATCTCTTCAATAATTTTGGCTTGTGCCAGAGCTTATTCTAGGGTGGCATATTGCTATAGCTACAATAGCACAAAGATCGATCTCAAACAACTTTTGTAGAACATCTGAGTGAGGTCGGACATAGGAGGGAGGTAGGGCAGCTTTGAAAGCAAAGTCCTCCACTGATTCCCATAGGCTGCCATGGTCCCCTCTTCATACTTCCTGAGGCTGGCTAAGTCACTTAGTGATGCCTTCTTCTTGGTATTGAAGGCAAAGTTTTCGAGGAACGTATCCACTAACTGATCTAAATTGTTAATGCTATGCTTTGGTAGCTGAGTAAACCAATCCGAGGCAGGGCCTGCGAATGTGGTTATAAATGTTCTCAATAACAAAGCATCATTATCTTGAATGCCAAAGCATTGGCTCAGGAACCTTGTCACATGCTCTTGAGCATCTTCCTCACCTCTAAAGGTTGCCAATTGATGCAGCTTTAAGTGTTCAAGGCAAGGACGTGCTGGCACTGACGGATGCATAGGATGACTACGGAGCTAGCGTAAAGTGGGATTTTGGGGCCCAAAAGTTTTGGTTTCCATAGACTCTAGATGCTCTAGCAGCGCTTTATATGCATCTAAGGATTTAATTTCTTCCTCTTTGGTTTGCTCCCATTGTGGGTTGTGGGAGACTTGAGGCCTCTAAAGGGGTGGCCGGATGGCAACACCTTTGCCTAGGTAGGACGTTTTAGCCCACTCATCTTCTTGCTCATACTCCTCGTAAGCTACTTGAGGAGTCTCTGGACGAGACCTATGATCCAAAGTGGGTCCCCATAGAGGGTACCCATAGTTGTTCCAGGGAGTGGCCTCCCATTTAGGTCTAGGAGGTCTTGGAGGCAGCACTTGGTAAGGTCACGGGGACCTATCTCGTACCAAGGGATTGTGCCTCACATATGGTTTTGCTCTTTGGGTGCACAGGGTTGGAACCCTCTCAGGAATCAAGTTATGTAGCAGCTCATCTGTTTGGCACCTAATGCGCTCTTTGCTAAGGCAATATAAATGTTCTAGCTACTATTGATCTTGCTCAAGCCGCATGATCTACGCTTGGCGGGCGGCATGTCTGGTGATTTCCAGGTCGATTTGCTCCACCATATTGAGCCTAGGAGGCCTAGATGCCTCTCCTATGCACTTACCTTGATCATGATGATCCGAAATATCAATAGGTCGCTTCCCTCTGTCGAGGTTTGTGGCATTTACCTAAGACTCTGGCCTCAATGGGTGATCATGGTATCTAGCTGGTGCAGAGGCGCATGTCCCCCATGTTGTATCTTACTCTTAAGGAATGTAATCATCTTCCTTGTGCTCCCTTTGATATGTGTGAAAGGGGCGAGCAAAGTTAGCTCGCTCGGTCTGAAGAGCCTTGCACTCTGGATTTTGTCTATTGGTTATAACAGTGATGGGGGGAAAAGGAGGGATGCCATAATCATGTGGCCTCTCCTCATGGACACTATGCCACTCTAACACTTCATTGCACGATGGCCACTCATATCGAGCTTCTAGGTGAGCTTTCTTGTTTATGTTGAGTGCCATGTGTAAGGACTCCTCCTGAAAGGGGCTATGATGAACGGGAGTGTCCCTCAAAGGGGTGTCCCTATAGTTCCATCCTGACATGGACTGATGCGGACTCTCTTGCGGGTCAAGCCGCCAAGGTGGTATGACCAAGTCCTTGGTGCTGTAGCGGAGGCAACTTGTGCCCCCTTGTACACTTTCTGCAGCTTATGCCCTTAATTGGGCTTGGCTACGTGTGTACACCATGGTGGTGCTTTCCTACAAGCTATGTAGATTTTTATCTCATTTATGATTTTTTTTTTTATGCTACACTAAACAAAAAAGGAGCACACACATACACAAATAGTGATTATCTTGTTTAAAGATTGAGAGTGTGTCCTAAACCTGGTTTAGTGTGTTTTGATTTTTTTTTTGTTTTTTTGGTTTTGAAGGTTTTTTTTAAATAACGTTTAAATGTAAAATGAAGGCTCTTATGACTCCCAAAATTGGTTGCCCCTTCGATATACCATTGCCAGGGCGATATACCAACCTCTCTATATACCCGCCCTTACGTGAGGGAAAATATAGGTACATGAGAGAAGATGGTACATGGAACATAGGTGGTATGGAAGGGGAATCACCCTATTTATGACACCTACCATAGAAGACTTATCCTCATGTGTTGGGAATCATCCTAGCTACACTCGATCAGATTTCATCAAGATTTACGTCTAGCAATAGTTGTGATCGGGGTAATGGATGCAAAATTCAAGAAAAGGTGGTGATGAAATCCACCATTGGTCTTGATCAAGGGTTGGGGTTTTACGACCAGCGCCTTGGTTTTTAAGTTACCGCATGGTGTGTGGGGTTATTTTTATTTTGCAAAAGGAAACAAGCAAACAACAAAAATAAAAACTTTCCTTAAGCAAACAAATAACCCAAAAAAAAAAGGAACACTGAAAATAGAAAATGACAGGGAAAACATAGAAACCTTATCTCTTCTCTGCCCGCATCTGTCGGTACTTAGTTTCTACCCAAAAACTTCATAGACTGAAATTCGTCCTGGGGTGGAATGAATTACAGGACTGTATTTGTCCCAGGGTGGGGAACATTCCAATTCATCCCTGGATGAGACGAATTACAGTTCTATGTTTGCCACAGACTGGAACAAACAACAGACCCGCATTCAAAAAAATAAAGATACCTACAAGCAAGGTAAATTTTGATCAAATTTCTGATCCAAAAATATAGAGGACAGAGTCCCATCGTGATTGCCACTGAAAGCATGAGGATACAAAAACAATAAAGGAAAGACTCCAAACACAATGCAAAAAATGAAGCTAAAATTAACGCTATTTCCTACGAATTAAAACGCATGAAATGGAAAAAGCATGAATTGAAACCCAAATGAAATAAAAGCCCTTCTCTTTTATTGATTTATCCCACAACTCGGTTACAATTCGTATCCTCCCTTTTCAGGGGCGAGGAGCGTTAAATTCATCTCTTGGTCACATCCATGGATAGCCTTCCTTCTTTCGCGTGCCCACATGTAATATGGACGGACCAAAACATTGCCACCACTTATGTCTACGAATGTTTATTCCTGAATGCTCCTCCAATGTTCCAGTCCTAAATTCAAAGAAACAAAAGATAATCAATAGCACCTACGGATAAAACAAAACATGCAATCCCTAAGCTTGCACTAAATAAATGAGAAAAATGAATTAAACTATGACTAAAATAAATACAAATACTCTAAAAATTGGACACGGGCATTAGGACATCACTAGGAGGGCACTGCAAAAAGAACAGTTAGGAAATTATTCACCGATTTGAATTCGCTTTGGGGCGGGACGAATTCACCTGCAATAAAATGCTGAAAAGGTACTGTCCCAAATGTCTAGCCTAGAGAGCTCCAAAAGACCTACAAACTTGGGGTTAGCTAATTGGGGGAATTTTGGGAAGACCCAGATGGTCAGATTTTCCAAATTTGACCTGCGTCAATAGGAATATGATGACACTACCTGCATGTTAGTAAAAGCGAACAAATATAGAAACATGATCAAAATTGTTCAAAATGAGACAAAATTTAAATGGCAACCTATCTAAGCATAATAGATTTGAATGAAAAAGACAAAAATTATAGAATGCAAAATCTGCTACAGATCCCCAATCACTCCTAAAAGGGACGATTAGGCCTGCAATAGAGCAGGGCGCCCGGACGGGCCACCTACCATTTGGGGCATGATTTTAGTACCAATCCACTTGGGATGGATCTGAAATCCCTTACAAGGTGTTGTCGGAAAATCGGGTGGTATACTATGGTCAAATGTCGGGTTTTGAGCTCAAGATTTGCCCTTACACTAGTCACCCAATGACCTCCTCTCTAAAAGAGATCAAGGATGTGAAGGATACAAATCACACTAGGGTGTATGGAGAAATAAAATTGCAGCACTTCGTTGCTGACAATTGCTCTTGCTCTCTCCCTTTTGGGGTGGGAAAACCCACCAATTTATAGACCTAGAGGTCTCTTGGGATGAGCATGCAAGGGCGCCACTTGTTAGCCATGCCCTTCCAGGGGAGGGAAGATTCCTCCCTTATTAGGGGCTTCATGACTGCCCCTGTAATACCCTATAACACTCAAAAAAACTCACCCATGCTCCCATGAAATGAAGGAGGCGTTAAGTGGTAGATCCGAGCTGCCATTTGTTAAGATTTGACTTTTTGCCCGTCAAACCTGCAATTCGCCCCACCCCGGAGAAAATTATTAATTCTTCCTAGGGAGGAGCGAATCCCAATTTGAATTCGTCCCTAGGTGGAACGGATATTGAGCAAAGTGCCTGAAGGTGCCAAATTGATTTTTGACCTTCCAAAAATGCTATGAGAGTGGTTAGGACCACTGTTTGACCTCTAGGGGCTGCCCTTGGGGTTGTGTGTGTCAATGCGATTAGTGTTTGCAGTCACATAATCATATTGGTGTTGTTTTGGTGTCTACACCTTCGTGTTGATTTATTAGAGGTGGTTGAAGAAGCCAATAAATCCAAATAAATTTTGAAGGTTATCAATAAAAATTATATTACTCTTGTTCCAAAAGCTCAAGAGGTTGATCATATCTCAACTTTTAGACCTATTGCTTTATGTAATGTTCTTCTCAAAATTATTACTAAAATCATGGCAGAAAGGTTGAAGCCTCTTTTGCATAAGATTATTTCCCCGCAGCAAGGGGGATATGTGGAAGGACGTCAAATAGTAGATGAGATAGTTCTTGCTCATGAAGCCATCCATTCCATGGATATGCAAAATTCTCCTTCTATGTTCATCTGGTTAGACTTATCCAAAGCTTATGACAGAGTGGATTGGCACTTCCTTATCAATGTTTTGAGGCAATTTGGTTTCTCTAAGGATTGGATGGATTGGATTATGGGATGTATCTCTTTAGTTTACTACTTAGTTCTTATCAATGGCAGGCCTTATCAGTCTTTCCCAGCTTCCAGAGGTATTAGGCAAGGTGACCCGCTATCCCCTTATTTATTCATCATTCTTGCTGAATGCTTGGGTAGGACTATAACAAAAAATAGGGAAAACAAAACCCTTGAGGGAGTTACCATTGCTCATGGAGCTAGACCTATCTCTCATCTTCAATTTGTGGATGAATCTACCCTTTTAGGTAAAGCTACAGTTAAGGAAGCTTCTAATATTAAGCAAATCATTAGCTATTTTTCTAAGGCTACTAGGCAGTTGATCAATGAAGACAAATCTAAAGTTATTTTCTTTCACTACTCTGCTAGATAGGAATCCATGGTCTTGGATAAATTAAGATATAAGAAGACCTATTTAGGTATTCCCATAAATATTCAAAGGCAAAAAAATAAATATTGGAATTGGTTGTTGGACAAAGTCAAGAAGAAAATTGGAAAGTGGACCAACAAGTGGCTTTCTTCTGGGGGTAGAATCACCTTGGTAAAATCAGCCCTTCAAGCTATTCCTATTTATGTTTCTTCCGTTTTGAATATCCCAAAGGCTGTTCTTCTAGAATTGGATCAAATCAGTCATCGTTTCATTTGGAGTGGTACTAAGGAGAAAATAAAATGGGCCTTGGTGAAATGGGATACTTTATGTCTTCTAAGAGTGAAGGGGGGTTAGGATTCCAATCTTCAATTAATAACAACAAATCTTTAGCTACTAAATTATATTGGAGGATTTTGCATAACCCCAATGCTCTTTGGGCCAATAATCTCCATGCTAAATATGCTAAGAAAAAAAGTCCTAAAGACCTTGTTCGCTATCAAATTCCTACCAAAGGTTCTCCCATTTTAGCAGTTCTTAAGACTGGTGAGGATTTGATAAAGAAAAAATTATTTTGGATCATTCATAATGGTCAACATGCAAATTTTTGGACAGATTCTTGGGATGGTCGCAAGCCTTTGATAACTCAGTTTACATATTGGAGGCCTTGGATGAAGGAGCTTCACCGAGCTAATTGGATAAAGGTGGCTAATTACTGTCGGTACCATACTGGTAATTCAAAGGTTGGTAGATATTGGATCCCTATTGAGGACTGGCCTATTCAAATCCCATAAAGGCAAAGACAAGATATCCAAGGCATCCTTCATATGAGATCCCTCTCTTGGTCCCATGAAAATGATTGTTTTGGATGGAACAACACTACTAAGGGTGAGTATTCATTTGCTCAAGGTTATTTGACCTTATGCCATAATAATCCCAACCATTCTTCTGACGTATTTTCTCAATTGTGGGCTCAAAATATCTAGCCTAAGGTGATGTTCTTTAATTGGCTTTTATTGCATCGTAGGGTGCTTACTAGTGAGCAACTTATGAAGCGTGGTTTTCATGGCCCTTTTAGATGTGAAATGTGTGAAGAGAATATAGAAAATATCAACCATATTTTTATTGAGTTTACTTTAGCCTCTGAGCTATGGAGGAGAATGGCAACTTTACTTGGCTTACAGTGGTCCAATTTTTTCACTTTTGAACAGCTTTGGAGGGATTGGCCTAATCAAGAGGGTGTTGATCATTTTATTAAGCAGTTAGTTTGGATGGGTTCTACCATTCTTCTTTGGAATATTTGGAATGAAAGGAATAGCCAAATTTTTAATCAAGATAGGAAGGATATTCACTAAATTTGGCAAAAGACCATAGCCAACTTAGTTGAATCAGTCCATCAACTCCTTAATCACCCCCAAAACTCCCACCAAATATGGGATCAAGTGATGCAAATATTGAATATTAAACCTTCTAAGGGCAACCAACTTAAATGGAATGTGAGTATTAGTAATATGGACAGGACTAGAAATTGGAAACCTCCTCCTAAGGATTTTGGAAAAGTCAATACTGATGGAGCCTCTAGAGGGAACCCTAGAAAACCTAGTGTGGGAGGAATTGGTAGACGTTCATATGGCTCCCTGGTTTTTACTTTTGCTGAGAATTTGGGTATTCTTTCCAATAACCTTATTGAGGGGTATGGTATCCTTAGAGGCCTTCAGGAGGCTACTAATGTTGGATGGGAAAAGGTGTTAGTTGAGTATGACTCTCAACTTATGATTAATCTCTTGAAGAATCCTTCTAAGAATCATAAGGTGGATTGGAGAATAAAAAGAATTATTGAGAAGATTTAGTTAATCCAGATGGGATTTTTGAAAGTTGATTACAATCATGTGGTCAAAGATCAAAACAAGAGTACTGATGCTTTAGCTAATTGGGCTTTGGACAAAGGTGATCTTACATGATATGGCCACCCTCCTATATGGTGGGCTTCTCAAATTAGGGAAGCTCTTCTTTCTATCATTTCTTTGAATGGCTCCAGTTTTGAAGGTACCTAGTTTCTTGTTTTTTTTTTGTTTCTCTTTGGTTCATTCAGTTTTTTTAGTTCCCTAGCTCATTCTATTCTTTATTTTGTTTCCTCTATTGATTCTTGCATTAATAGTCTTCTAGTCTAGATAGGTCATTTTTTTGTTCATTTTTTTTTTCTTTTGTCTTCTTTGTTTTTTTGTTTAGTTTTTTAAGGTGGGTGGGTTCTTTTGTTTTGTTTTGTTTTTGTGTTCTTTGTGTTGTTTTTTGTTGTTCTTGTGTTTTTTTTGTTTTGTTTTTTTATGTTTTTTGTTCTTGTTCTTGTGTTTTTGTCGTTCTTGTTCTTGGGTTTCTCTTTGTTTGTGTTATTTCATTTTTTTATGTGTGAGTGTTTTATATGTTTTTTGTTTTTGTTTATTGTCTGTTGTTGGTTGTTTTTATTTTTATTTTTATTTTATTTATTTTATTTTTTAGGTTTTGGTTGTGTTTATTTTTCATGTTTTTTTGGGTTGTCTTTGTAGTGTTCTGTTGTTTTTGTCTTGTTTATGTTTTGTTATGTGGTTATTGTGTTTTTCTATGTGGTTTGTGTTGTGGTTTCTTTTATCTTATTGTGCGTGTTTGGTTGTGCTTTTGGTTTTGACACACTCAAGGAGCATGTTTTTTATTTTATTTTATTATTTTTGTTGTTATTTACTTTTTTAAATTTGGTTTTGTGTGTTTGTTTGCTCCTTGAGTATGTCAAATGTGGTAGGCCAGGTCCGAGTCCTGGGCATTTTTGGCGGAATGGATACCCCTGTCTCCTTGGGTCTTACCCAAAAGTGGCATCCCTTTTGGGATGTTTTCCACAAAAAAAAAAGTCTAACAAGTATTAGATAATGATATTAGTATCCAAACCTTTTATTTATTAATTGTATAATATTTTATTTTCCTTGTTTATATGATCATATATTTATAAGATTTGAATGTTTTTCTTTTCCTTATTTGATGTTTGCTTAGATTTAAATTGTTTTTATTCATTTGATACAAAGGAATTATCATGGCCCTCTCAAAAATATTCTTTATGATGTTGCTATTTGTATAGAATGAGCATCCATTTTAAATTATTATTATGCCTTATCATACTTGGGATATGGTATTACTGATGGTCTATGTTTTGCAGGTACAGGTTTCTAAGGAATGAAAGGGGAAATGATGGTGGTTTATATTTCACCATGGTGAGGAATTCACTTTGGCAAAGGTGGAATAGCCCTAGCAGTGAAACATTCACCAATGGATCAATTGTACATAGAATCCTAAATGACTATATTCATCTAGGTGCATTTGAATGTATGCTTTGCATTGTGAATATATGCTTTGTGTCATGAAAGCATGTTTTATGCTTTAAATATTTAATTGATTGTTTGCATTCAAAACTATTTGATAGCAAGGGCATGGGAGCTATACTTGTTAGCAATGATAACACTTTATTATCATTAGATTTTCTAAAAAAAAATTATCCAAGGTATAAACATGATGATTTAAAATATTCATTTATTTATTTGATTATTTTTTTATTAATTATGAAATTTTAAATAGTAAGAAATTATTAAAAATTAAAAAATAAGAACAGAAAAGGAAATATATTTTAATCTCAATTAAATTTGTGTATGTACTATACCACCTAAAATTGGAAAAGAGTTGGTCGGTTGCATGATTCAACATCTCGCTAGCATTCCTCATTACTCCTCACATTAAAAGAAGGATGGTAGGGGGTGGAAATTATTATTGGGATGGAGACTATTATCATCAGCATGAAGGGTTAGTTGATGAGGAAGGAGAAAGAAGGAAGGAGCTGAATAGCAGAGTTCAATTGTATCAATTTTACTCTCATTTGTGTTAATTGTATTCTAAAATTTAGGACTCAATTTACTGCTTGTGTATAATAAATTTAATTAATTGAATGTTATTTTATTATGTAAAATTTTAATTAACCAAGTTTGAGAGAATTTTCCTTTTGTTTAACTAGTATGTTGCTATGTTTTGAAAATATTTGCAATAGAACATTTTAATTTTTTCTTGAACCACTATGTAAATACCTTTTGCTTGGTTTAATATTGGATAGAAAATGTTTTTGTATTATTTCTTGCTTGAATTCACAACAAAAAATTATCTTCTATGTACAAAGGAAAGTAGTGGATTAAGTTACCTTCGTTACTAAAAAAATAATATAAGGATTGTATGTGCTAGCCATGGATTGGTTATTTTATTTGAACCATGATTTGATTCCATTGTAAATATGTCATCCCTATAAAATGAAAGTTGTATCATGTTTTCTTTTATCTTGAATTTAAATTGCTTTGTGTAGGGTGAATAAATGGTGTTGCTTCCACCAAGATCCATTTTGTTAAGTGATTGTATTAAACCCTATTCCTCTCAATATATAAATAATAGGCCCTACAAATGAAATAGCCATGCTAATATTTATTATTAGAAGTTGATTATATATATATATATATATATATATTTATTTATTGGCTTCAATTGTTTTAAAAAATGTTATTTGGAAAAGATTACTGTTGCATTCATATAGAAATTGCATTATGACCTTTAAAGAGCCATTATGATCCCAAACGGACCAATCTCTTAAGTAACCTTGATGCAGAAAAGAGTTACAGGTGTTGGAATAATTTTACGTGGTTGTCCTTGTTCAGATTACGTCATCGTGTACTCTAATTAAAAAGAAAGAGAACCAATGTTTATAGGCCATTTTATATTATAAATACATGTAAATATTGTTTAAGGTCAATTATATGGAACTCTAATGAAGATTTCCTGTATCATTTGGGATTTCTGGAAAAAAAGTAATCTCTAAGTATTGTTGTATCTGGCCTTTACCGATTTGGATAAAATAACTTTATTTTATTCTTCTTCTAAGAGATAATTTCTTATCATTCGACATTACGAAGATTATATATTTTATTTCTATTAGATTGTTGTTACTATAAGAATGTGAAATGAGATAGTTTGAATCTTACCAGCTGTGCTAGTAACTATTAAAAATCGTGATTGTAACCATTGTTTCTATATATCAAAAAAAGAAAATGTGAAATATTTTATCGGTATTATGTGTTTTTCTTTATTATATCATCCTTTAAATATATCAACAAATTAAAAAAAAAATCGTTGATTACTCATTTATAATCCACTATGGTCATAAGATGTTTTTCTTAGAATAAATTCTCTATTTAGTTTGAGAAAACGGTTATAAAGCCTCGATGGATATTACGTTTTATTTTATAATAGGTTATTCTTGTATTCATAGCTTGAGCGAGATAAAATTTCTATTGATAGTAAAATAATTCTATTGATGAGTAAGCTCTTAAATTAATATTAGTTTAAAAACCTAGTAAGCAACTAAGTGGAATCTTGTATAACAATAAAGTTATCTAACTTCCTCAAGAAAGGAAATTAAATAGTGGCCTCTTAAATAGAATTATTATTAGACTTACCTTCTTAGGTGTAGGAACTATATTATTATTGTTGTAAAAATATTTTATTATAATTAAAACATAAGTATTAAATGTTCTTTCTTTTTTAAAATTAAAATATATAAATAATCAATAGTGAACAATTTTCCTTGTTTGATTATTTATAAACTATATTTTTAAAATATAAATATCGAGGGCATCAAAAATACTATATTAGAGGAATGGTCTTTAGTATTTTTCTTATTTAATACCATATTTAATACTAGAACAGAGAATGGTCTTTGATATTTTTCTTTTAAATAGGAAAAATGAAAAAATTAAGGTTGTAAAACAAAATAAAATATAATTTAAAAAAAAATAACCTTTAACTTGGTTTATGTCTATATTATTGATTACTCTTTTATTGATTATATTCTAACGAGAAATGAAGAGTTTCATATGTTAGGATCTTCAATTTCATTTTGTATAAAAGAGGTGGATTTCAAACTTAGGTACTATAAGGATTTGTAAGAACTTATGATTTTTTGAGAGTATGAAAACTTATGTAGAAGGAGTTACCTTGAAACCTTGAAGCCTGAACCTATCTTTGATTCAGGCTATAGAAATGAAGCCACCCGATACAATTGAAATGTATGCATGTAATCAATAAGGTTTTAAGAATGAACATTATGGATGGGGTAGTATGGGATGCTCATCTAGGTCATTGTATGAGTAGTATAGTGGTGTTTCTTGTATGAAGTTGTCCTATAGAGAATATTTGTGGGAGAATAATGACTTTGAGATAAGATTCCATGGTGGTATGGTATGGGACATCCACCATAATATTTCAAATTTGCAAAGAAACTATGATTAGTGCCAAGTGAACGACATGACCTTAATTACCCATGGTGAGGTGAGTAGCGATTGGCCACTATAGCATCTACACTAAAACCTTGCATATTAATATGGAAACAAGTGAGTTAAGAAATACTCAGGGTTCCACACAACTAATAACAATTCAAGGGAGGGGAGTTATGCATCCACCGTCTAGGTATTATGGGTCCTAGAGGATAACACCAAGTCATGATTCTAGATTCACTAAAAAAAGGGTGGGCATCTCCTATGATATTTCACCAAAATCATCCATTTGGGAGGTTGATTATAGTGGTCATATTCCCAAAAGTGGTATTCAATGTTATGTACTAATTACTAATGGGTGTAAAATTAAACTTTGAAAACAAAAACATTTACCCTTGTCAACCCTCTTCCCTTGTTTATCAAACCTATAAATGAGCTTAGATTATACTAGTGTGCGTCTGAATTGGTTGTTATAGTTGGTATCAGAGCCTAGGTTATAATATTTTTAGGTCATAGGGCCTAAATAACTTCTATAAACTCTAATATTACATCCTTAGTAAACTAAGAACTCTAAAATTGAAATAGCGCTCTTTGTACCTAGGATAAAATGGCTACAATACTTTGAGGTGGATCTTCTAAGAAACCTACATCTTCTAGTCAAGAGGAAGGTCTCATTTGGTCATGAAGGGAAATGCAATTAAATGAGATAGATGAATCTATCATAGAGGAAGGAAATTTAACTATGTTATGTTACAACACTAAAGCCGACATAGCCGACTATGTGGCTTTAGAAGGAAATAAGTTACATTATCATTTATCTAAGTTAGATTAGATTAATTTGAATAATATTTTCATCTTATTTATCACTTGTGTTTTTGCACTTAATAGCCCATAATGGCAGGGACTAAGCCCTCCCAGAGTGGCAATTTCTATTTTTATTGCTCTTGAATTGCTATCCAAGTTTACGCATTGCCTACTCGATTTTCAATAACTAAATTCATATTGGTGTTCATTGTGTAAGTAATACCATAACATTGGTATCAGATTATCTAGCGTTCCTCGTGACCTTCACTTCCTCATTCACTATAGCCTTTCGCTCATCATCAATTATTACAACTCAGTATTTCATTGTCTTCATGCTACGCTCGTCTACATCTACAAACCGTCACTACATCTGTGATATCATCACATTTTTTTTTTAATGAACAACTTCCACTCTCTTGATCGACGTATAAAAGAGGATATAATACATCATTTCGAGCATTTTATAATACACTTCTCCAAGAGATTTCGGGAGTACTCAAAGCGTCCAAGAAAATGACTTCTAAGTGGTCAGACGAACATAGTTTTCATCTCTTCCATAACAACCCATTCTTTCTACTCCAGGATACTTGGATCATCATATAATCCATCCAGCACAAACTTCTAAAACAACAAAACTGATCATATAGCTCTGCTATAAAAAATTTCCCATTTTGGTACCGTCGACCAATTAATGGATCGACGATAAGAATTAATTTGCCAAATATTAAGGGTTATTTTGCTTTCCACGTAGCCATTGGAAATTTAAATCCGAAACTAGCTGGTGGAGATTCAAAAATAATTACCCACACCACAGTTGGAGTGGCTTAAAGTGAAACAAAATTTTTATATTGTTGGCTTATGAGTGGAAAGTGGACCAAAGGTCCTGATGGAAGATTATCCAGCTCCAACAATACCTCTGACAAGTGGCTTAAGTCACCTAGGAGACCCCCAAGAAACAAGGGTACTCAATATAATTCTCCTCTCCACATAAATAGTTTTGATCTGGAGCATCCGGTTCTCAATAGAATGGCCTCTACCACATCACCTACCTCATCCTAGGAGAATATCACCAATGAAGAAACAAGAACTCCCAACCTAAATAATCAAGATATGTAGGGTTATGTCCAACAATTATTGGAAGGTATCACTAATTTATCCATGCTTTTATGACAAATGGTACCATCCCAAAATCCACCAACTTCTTCTTCTCTCGATCATAATCGACAATAACAGAATATGAAGGATCAAGACAGAGAAGATGACTATCCACAAAGAGCTCCTCCTGATCGCTCTTACAGACAAAGATACTTCGAGGATCACCAACAAGATGATGATTACCTGTAGACACCAAAACAACACCAATCCGATTATGTGACTGCAAACACTAATCACTTTGACAAACACAGCCCCCAGGGCAGCCCTCAGAGGTTAAACAGTGGTCTTAACCACTTTCATAGCAATTTTGTAAGGTCAAGAAGCAATTTGGCACACTTGGACACTTTGCCCAGTATTCGGCTCACCCCGGGACGAATTCAAAATAGAATCCGTCCCACACCAGGATGAATTCTGAATCCGTCCTTGGGTGGGACGAATTCTAAGCTTAACGGGCAAAAAGACAAATGGTGCCAAGTGGCAGCCCAGAACAGTCAGTTAATGACTCCGCCTTGCACGCGTGTGTAGGTGGACAGAGGGGCCATTAGAAGACTATCACAAAAGGCATTTATCAAAGCTCAAGTCAATGGAGGACTCCCCTCCCTCATGGGAAGACAAGACTGCCACATGGCGCCTATGGCCAACACATGGCATTTGTGCTTCCCTCCCAAAAGAGACCCCATGGGTCTATAAAAGGTGGGACTTTTCTCACCCAAATATACAGGTTGAAGGAGTTTTCAAGCAACGAAGTGCTGCCGAGTTGAAGACCCACTTGCATCCCTTTTGGTTCACCTTCCCACATCCACCAATCTCTTTTGCAAGGGAGGTTGTTGGGTGGCCTTTGGAAGCTCGAACCTGACCCAAATTCAACACATGGACACCTGATCCAACCAATTCGCCGACCCCCAATCCTAAGAGGTTTTGGGCCCATCCCTGGTGGATTGGCTCCAAAATCAAGTGCCAACGGTGGGAGGCCCACTTGGGCACCCCCGCACCTCCCAAGTCCTATTTTAAGTTTTAGAGCATTTTATATTACTTTTAAGATTGCATTTTGTGTTATTAGGATTGATTAACCCATAGCTGCAATTTTGTAACTTTTGGTCAGATCCTAGTATGTTTTGTGTTGCTTTGTTGTTTTGCTGACTTGCAGGTGTCGAGGTCAAATTCCTGAGGGTGGAGGCCAAATTGGGAGAATCCAACCATCTAGGTCGTCCCAAAATTGCCCCAATTACATAACCCCCCTATTTGCAGGCATTTTACAGGTCTCAGGATCCGACATTGGAGCAGCAGCAGGTCGGTTTCCCCAACACAGAAGAATTCGTCCCACCCAGGGACGAATTGCAGTCAATTCGTCCTACCCAGGGACGAATTCCAGTTGAAGGTAGATTGGCCAGCTGTCTCAGTGGCAGTGGCCTTCTGGTAACTTTTTTTATCTTCTGTCAAGTTTTGAAGCCATTTGGACTCACTATAATTACTGTTTTAGGCAAATATTTACATGCATATTTCGTTAGTTTTAGAGAGCAAACGCTTTTCATTTGCAGCAGATGCTACTGACATATTGGTTGTTTCTTTGTTCGCGGGAGAAGTAGCGGAGGTTAGGAACTCATCGACATCAGCAGCGGCATCATCTTGGCCCGCCCATTGCAATCGTGGGCATGCGGAAGGAGGAAGACTAAATCGCACATTGTAAAAATGACAAATTTAACGCTCCTAGCCCCTAAAAAGGGATGAGACGTCTATGTAACCGAGGATAAGATATTTGAATAAAGAGGGCTGTGATTTCTTTACATCTTTTCTCTCCTTTCCAAATTGTCTCTTTCCTTTGTTTTGGTGCATAAGGTTAAAGCGTTATATTTCGTCTTACATTACATAAATTAGTGTTTCCTTTGCCCGGAATCTCGTGCTTTCATTACCAACTATTGAGGGGTTATCAAAATCATTTTGAGAGGTAAATAGATAATGATGATCAACTGCGTAATGAAGTTTCTCAAAGGGGCACAAACAATAACTTTATTCCTCATATGGATATGCCTACCTTTTAGGGAGGTGATCCACGTGGATGGTTAGCAAAAATGAATGGTATTCTTGAATTATACCAAATTTTAAAAACCGAAAAGGTCAAGTATGCCACTTCCAAACTAGGGACAGAGGCTTACCAATGGCATACTTGGAAGAAACGCCAACAAGGAAGACTATTATTTTGGGAAGAATCTGAAGAAGTTTTCCTTGAAATATTTGACAATGGATCTTCTACTTCTTATAATTTTTGTTTGATTGGTCTTAAGAAAATAGGATCCATAAATGATTACATTGCAAAATTCACAAGTATTCTAGCCTATATAGTTATGCAAACTAAGGTTGTGGTGGCAGCTTTCATTCATGTTCTAAAGGATACTATCAAAGTAGAGGTATATTTCCAAAAACCTTACAATTTATAAGTAGCTATCTAGTATGCTCGGATGGCTGAGAAAAAAGTACAAGCTTAGCGACAGCCTAGACAGGATTCTTATAATCATCCTCAATATCAAAATAACTCCTTTTGAAGAACATACCAACCTTCCATATTTTCTTTTTACAAATTTCGCAATCATCATCCTAGGGATCAAGCTTGTGTACAAAAATAATCCTTTCAGATAGAAAGTCAAACTTATGAGGATATAGAATAAGAAAAAAAGGATCCTTATCCTTCTAAATCTCCTAGGATGTAGGAACAGGAAGAGCATTGTGAAATACTAAATTAGGAGGATACAATGACCATATTTGTTCAGGCTCTAATGGGATTAACCTCCCATCATACAATCAAGGTACTAGGATACATTAAGCACAAAAAGATAAATGTATTGATCGACTCAGGAAGCACTCATAACTTCATTGATCTTAAAACTACCAAAATGTTGAATCTATACATCAACTCTTCTCCTCAAGATAAAATCCAAGTTTCAGTGGCTAATGGGTGTAATGCCCAATGTATTGGTAGAACTTCCCCAATCACAATCCAAATGGGAAACTATACTTGGAGGGGTTCGCTTTTCATCATGAGCTTGGGAAATTCCAAAGTTATACTAGGCATTGAATGGTTGGAAAAACTCGACACTGCCAGTTTCAAATTCAAAAATTTATTTGTGGAATAGAAAGAAGACGGTAAGACTATTCAGCTACAAGGAATGCAAAACCCACCTTCCAAAATGGTAAACTCTCACAACATGGAGAAGATACTTTGAAAAGGAAGATATGGGTTTATAGCCCAAATTAATTGCTTGGCAGCTGACACACAACATACTTCGTCTAATTCAGCAAAGGATCTTCAAGATATCATAGCTAATTATGAAGAGGTTTTTCAAGAACCAAAGGGTCTCCCTCCTAAAATATATCATGACCATGCCATTCAGCTTAATCCTGGAATTCTTCCTCCTAATAGTCGTCTGTAACGATATTCGACTCCTCAAAAAATAGAAATTGAAAAAATTGTGCAAGAATTGCTCGAAAATGGAGTAATCCGGCATAGTACTAACCATTATTCTTCACCAATAGTTTTGGCTAGATGAAAAGATGATGCCTGGCATATGTGTCCTAATTTTCATCTACTTAAAAAAATCACTATTAAAGATAAGTTTCCTATACCTGTCATAGATGACTTATTAGATGAACTACATGGTGCTCGATTTTTCACGAAATTAGATCTTCATTCTGATTTTCACCAAATAAGATTCCAGGATGAAGATATTCCAAAAATAGCATTTCACACTCACGAGGGTCACTATGAATTTTTAGTCATGCCTTTTGGTCTCACCAACGCTCCTTCCACATTCCAAGTCTCATGAACCATGTATTTCATCCTTTTCTTCGTAAATTTATTCTTGTATTTTTTGAGGATATCCTCATTTATAGTAAGAATTGGCAAGATCACTTACTAAATGTGGGAAAAGTCCTCCATTTACTACATAAGTAAAAACTCTTTATCAAAAGATCTAAATGTTCTTTTGGGGTTCAAGAAGTCAAGTATTTGGACCACATTGTTTCCAAAGAAGGGGTCAAGGTGGATCCTAACAAAATTAAGGCTATTCAATATTGGCCCTTACCAAAGACTATAAAAAAACTTCGAGGTTTCCTAGGCCTCACAGGATATTATCATAAATTTGTATGTGATTATGGAAAAATAGTAGCTCCTCTCACTACTCTCACAAAGAAGGATGCCTTCCGTTGGTCGGATATATCTTGTATTTTTGTTAGATTTAAGGATGATATCTTGATCTACTCATGAACTAAGAGCATGATCAACATATGATAACTGTGTTAGAATTACTTAGAAAGAACCAGATTTAAGGAAAGCTTTCTAATTATGAATTTTATACTCCACTGGTCTAGTACCTAGGGAATATTATATACTAACAAAATTATCATTGACCCTAAGAACATTTAAGCTATAATAAATTGGTTTGCACCCACCAATTTATCAAAAGTACATAGTTTGATGGGAATGGTAGGATGCGATAGATTTTTTATGAATAATTTCTCTAAAATTGTCTACTTAATCACTAATTTGCAAAGAAAAGAAAAAGTATTCAAATGGATAGAACAATGTGAAGAAGCTTTCAAGATATTAAAATAAAATTTGACAATCACCTCGATTTTGAAAATACCTGATCTATCAAAAAAGTTCACAGTATGCACTAATTCTACTATTGAAGGATTGGAAGGAATTCTAACACAAAATGAAGCAATCATAGCCTATGAGTCTCAAAAGCTTAAGAAGCATGATATCAACTATGCTACTCATTATTTGGAGTTAGATATTGTGATTCATGAACTTAAAATTTTGAAGCATTATCTACCAAGGAAACCTTTTGAATTAAAGATAAATCATAAAAGTTTAAAGTACATTTTCACCCAACCTCTTTTAAATGCAAGACAACATCGATGGATGGAATTCCTAGTTGAGTATGAATTTAGAATTGAATACATTAAGGGAAAATAGAATAATATAGTTGATGCCTTAAGTCAAAGGAAGAACATAGTTGCTATGTAAAATGTCATGTATATTTGTTTGATAGGGTTAGAAATAACAATAGAGTTATGACTATTGTGGCAAATGGCAGGCATAGGTTCATTTAGAACCCAAAAAAGGTAAGGCAATCAGTATTAAGAATGATTTGTTGTTCTTTAGATACAGGATTGTTATCCCTGATACAAGAGGGATAAGAAATATTATTTTACAATAACACCATTATACCCCTTATTTTGCACATCCTAGAGGGGCTAAAATGAGGGAAAATATGAGGAAAACTTTTTATTGGCTAGAAGAAAACAAGATATCAATAATTTTATGCCTAGATATCTCGAGTGCCAATAAGTAAAATATAAACAGTTGCATCGAACTATAAGAATTTACCCTCATGACATTATCTAATAGAAATTTAAAGTCACCTCTATGGATTTCATTGTAGGTCTACCCAAGACCAAGTTTCAACATGATGTAATTCTAGTTGTGGTTGATAAATTGACTAAGGTATCTTACTTCATTCCAAGGAATGTTAGGGATGATACACCCACCATAGCTAGAAATTTTTCTAGGGAGAATGTGTGATTGCATGGATTCCTTGAAGTAATTATTTTACATAGATAACCTCAATTTTCCTCATAATTATGGCAAACCTTGCATCAAGACTTGGGTATAAAATTGAACATTAGTTCTACATATCATCCAAATATAGATGTTCAAATGGAGAGAGTTAATTAGGTCCTTGAGGATATTCTAGACATATATTGCATGGACCAAAATACTAAGTGGGAGGAATATCTCTACTTAGTAGGATTTTATTATAACAATAACCATCATGTTTCCTTGGGGATGGCTACTTTTGAGGCCCTATATGAGATATAATGTAAAAATACTCTATCTTAGGATAATCTAAAGGATTGATTAGTGATCAGACCAAATATTGTAAGGGAGATGGAGGAACAATTGATAATGATCTACTAACTTAAAGAAGCCATGGATTGACAAAAGAGCTATGTTGATTTGAAAAGATCACTGAGATAATTATCTATGGGAGACAAAATATTTCTATGGTGAGACCTAACAAAAGCTCCATAAAATCAACCAAACATGATCCCAAATTTGATGGTTCATTCAAAATCATAGAAAATATTAGTCCAGTAACCTATGGACTTGTTCCTCCACCTAATCTATCAAATATCCATGATGTTTTTCATATATCTTTTATCAATAAATATGTTGCTAATCCATCACATATTTAGAATGTATCTAATTTATAGACGGTAGATCCCCTCACAATTTAATTTTGTCTAGTTCCTATATTAGCTTATCGTACCAAGTTTTTTTGAAAATGGAATGTAAATCAATGTAAGGTCTAATAGGACCAATTTTCATAGAGGAATGCTACATGGGAGGATGTAGATTTCATGAAATAACAATTTCCTAATATTTTTATTTAAAATGTATTTTGAAACACATGGGACTATGTTTAGAACTAGGGGAGAGAATGTCATGGCCCTCCTAAAAATATGCTTTATGATATTATTATTTGTATATAATGAGCATCTCTTTCAAATTATTATTATGCTTAATCATACTTGGGATACAGTACTTTTAATGTTCTCTATTTTGTAGGTACAGGTTTGTGAGGAATGAAATGAAAAATGATGATGATATACATTTCACTATGGTGAGGAATTTGCTTTTGGAAGGGTAAAATAGTCCTACCAATGAAACATTCACCAATGGCTCATGGGTACATGGAAGCCCATATGACTACATTCATATAGGTGCATTTGAATGTATGCTTTGCATTGTGAATATATGCTTTGTGTCATGAATACATGTTGTATGCTTTAAATATTTAATTGATTATTTACGTTCAAAAATCTCTAATATCAAGGAAAGTGCTACGGTGCATAGGATATATAATTTTGGTAGATGATAACACTTTGTTATCATTGGATTAACTATAAAAAAATATCAAATGTATAAACATGATGATTTAAAATATTTATTTGTTTGTTTGTTTATTTGTTTATTAATTATGAAAATTTAAATAGTAATAAATTATTGAAAAAGTAAAATAAAAATTATAAAAAGAAATAAAAAAAATATGGAATATTTTAATCTCAATTAAATTTGCGTATGTATTATACCACCTAAAATTGGAAAGGAGTTGCCTGATTACATGGCCTGGTCCTCATGTTTAAAGGAGGATGGTAGGGAGAAAAAATCATTATTGGGATGAAGAATATTATCACTAGCATGGGGGTGAGTTAAAGAGGAAGGAGAAACAAGGAGCTAAATAGCATAGTTCAGTTGTATCAAGAAATTTAAAGAGTTAGTTTAACTCTTATTTGTGCTAATTAGTTGCTGAAATTTAGGAATCAATTTATTGCTTGCATATATTCAATTACGTAAAATTTTAATTGACTAAATTTGAGAGAAGTTTTTTTTTTTTTTAAACTTGAGTATGTTGTTGTATTCTGAAAAATATTTGCAATAGAATATTTTAGTATTTTCTTGAACCACCGTGTAAATCCTTTTTCTTGGTTTAATATTTACTAGAAAATGTTGCCATGCTATTACCTAGTTGAATTCACAACAAAACGTTATCTTCTATGTACAAATAAAAGTAGTGGATTAAGTTACTTCTGTTACTAAACAAACTATATAGGTATTGTATGTGCTAGCCATGGTTTGGTTATTTTATTTTAACCATGATTTTATTGCAATGTAAATATGTCATCCCTATGAAATGAAAGTTGTGTCATTTGATCCTGAATTTGAATTGCTTGGGAAGCATTGACTATGTAGGGTGAATATATGGTGTTGCTTTCACTAAGAACTATTTTGTTATGTGGTTGTATTAAACCCTATTCCTTTCAATACATAAATAATAGACCCTATGAAAAAAATAACCATGCTAAAGTTTATTAGAGTAATATTTATAATATCATTATATATATATATCAACAAATGAGAAAAAATATTGATTAGTCTTTTATAATCTACTATGGTAATAAGTCCATGTTCTTAGAATAAATTTTCTATTTAATTTGATAAATTGTTTATAAAGACTTGGTGGATATTTTGTTTTGTTCTGTAAGAGGCTAGTCTTGTATTCACAACTCGGGAAAGATAAAATTTATATTGGTAGTAAAACAAGTCTATTAATGAGTACGCTATTAAATTGATATTAGTTTAAAAACCTAGAAAACAACTAACTAGAATCTTGTATAACAAGAAAGTTATCTAACTTCCTGAGGAAAGGAAATGAAAGAGTGATCTCTTAAATAGAATTATTATTATACCTACCTTCTTAGTTAATAAAAGTATAGGAACTACTTTATTATTGTTGTAAAACTACTTTGTTATAATTAATTAGGAGTATTAAAGCTTCTTTCACATAAAATAGGTTATAGAGTAAATATTCTTTTGCATGGGTTTCATTTTCATTTTTAAAAGTAAAGTATATAAATAATAGATAATGAACCATTTTCCTTGTTTGATTAATATAAATTGGTTTTTTAAAAGAAAGATATCAAAGGCATAAAAAATACTAGGTTAGAGGAATGGTCTTTAGCATTTTTCTTATTTAATAATGGATTAGAAAATGGTTTTTGATATTTTTATTTTAAATATGAAAAAGGAAAAATTAAGGTTGTAAAATAAAATATAATTTGAAAATAATAACTTTTAACTTGGTTTATATCTATATTATTGATCACTCCTTTATTTATTATATTCTAACAAGAAAGAAAGAGTATCATATGTTAGTATCCTCAATTTTATTTTGTATAAAAGAGGTAGATTTCAAACTTAGGTACTATAAGTGTTTGTAAGAACCTAAGATTTTTTGAGAGCAAGAAAACTTATCTAGGAGTTACCTTGAAAACCTTAAAGCCCAAACCTACATTTGAATCATCGGGGAGGATGAATGGCTATAGAAACTAAGCCACCCAATACCATTTAATTGTGTGCATGCAATCAATGATTTTTTAGAAACATCATTATGGATGGGGTAGTATGGGATGCTCATCTAGGTCATTGTACAAGTAGTACAATGGTGGTTCTTGTATGAAGTTGTCAAATAAGGAATATTTGGGGAGAACTATGACTTCAAGATAATATTCCATGGTGGCATGGTATGGGACATCCATAATAATATTTCAAATTTGATAAGAAACCATGATTAGTGCCAGGTTAATGGCAAGACATTAATTGCCAAAGGTGAGGGGAGTAGTGATGAGGCCTGCAAATGCCTCATCCATGGACTAGTTTTGATAACTTATAAACACTTTTGAACACCTTATGTTATGTTTTGATGCTAATTATAGTGATATAATGCATTACGTATTGATGTTTACATGTTATAAATGTTAAAGTGCATATATCCTGTTTTGACTATTTTTCTATATTTTATAGTCTGTTTCAACTGTATTATTTAGTATATTTTACATTATGTTAATGTTGTAATATTAATGTGTTGCTATATATTTGGTTTTGTGGTTTTTTCATAAGGTTTTACCACCATTTAAACCATTTTAAATAACCAAAAGGTGTCAAAACGTTGTCAACAATTTGACTATGCAGAAAATAGGAACTTTTCCATACAAATTCTAGCCAGCTGTACATATACAACATGGCTTGGAATTTGTCTACTCCAGCTCATGCAAAATATGGAATCAATCTTCTAGGCACTTATGGATACTATTTCTACCGTCACAACTATTCTCATTCATTTTTGGAGCATGAATTAATATTAACTATGTTCTGCTGCCTAATATTTCGGAGCAGCTTTAGAATAAGCGCAGAAGCAATAGTTTAGGTCAAAAGTGCCTTTAATTGCAATAAAGGGTGGTAAACGGTGGTTGCAGATATTTTAGGGATATCCCTATATTTTTAATAACATGTACCTTAATATATGAATCCCAATAGATGGAATAGATAAGAGATAATAGACCTAATCTCTGCATTCTAGGAAACAGTCCTATAACAGTTGTAACACTTCTATATGGTAGCACAAAATGTTATCAATGTTGTACCCTACTTGTATAAATAAAATGCTCCTATTTGGTTGAGCATATAGAAGAATATATGAAATAAGTGATCAGAGTTAGAACTATTTTAAGTGTTGTAACTGTGTATTGCAGCAGCACAGTAGCCTGTAGATCTTCCCCTGCACTATTGTCATGCTGTTGAGAATGAAATAAAGGTATAATATTTGACATTCATGTTTGCTTCTAAGTTGAGTGTGAAGAATTAATAGTTTAGAGAATTTTTATTTGCCCTCTTTTGGTTTAGGAATAAAGGGGCACTTCCAGGTCCAGAGGAGGGTTTTTACCTGATAGAATTTTGCTATTTTTGGCTGCAGTAGGTCAGCAGAGATCTGATAGTTTTTGCATGGTTAATGATTAGGATAATGTGGAATTTGAATGCATGGTAGGTAACTCATCTAGGGTAGAATTTAACATAGTAATTTTTGTTTCTAATTTGTTTTAGAATTTGCAATATGTACATAATTTCTTGTCAACCTAATTTGGTACAAATTGTGAAACTTTGTTTATCAGTTTTTGAATGTTATTTCCATTTTATAAAGTGGCATTGTTTTATGCAATTTCAGAAAGTTTCATTATTTACCAGTTTGAATGTTAATGCTGCAATTTCAAGTTAGTAATTTCCTATCAATTAAATTTTTCTATTTTCAGATTTGCAATAGTTTAGTTTTATTTTTCTACAACAGTGTGAATTCCAATTTTGCAAGGATAAGTAGGAGTTTAGTTTTAGTTCTTAGGAGTAAGAAATGAGAGCTTGTTAGTCTTACAATGGCACTAAGAGGGGGGGTGAATCAGTGTGGTACTTTAAAACTTAAATTCATAGCTCTTAAAATAACAACAATTAAAACTTATAAACATATACAACAAGTACAACAAGAGAACATCACACAACACAAGATTTTAATGAGGTTCACCAATTTGGCTACTCCTCAAGAATGACTACTTGGACTACCATCCAAATCTAGCCTTTGCAAAGCACCAACTTTACAAATAGTTTACCAGCTTCCATTGGAAGGAGCACCAACCCATGATTTATCTGTACCAACAGAAAGGAGCAACAACCCCTGATTTACCAGAACCTACTGGAAGGAGCACCAACCCCTAATGCCAGACTGCACCCTAGATTTCAATTTTGAATCTATAAATTTGATGATAAAATACCTTTGCTTTTACAAGACCCTAGCTGGTCTGCTTCAACTTTGCATTCTCTGCTCACTCTGCTCTCTCTGTGCAATCACTTCACATAATCTACTACTTCACTGTCAAGCTTCATGATCATCTTCTCCCTTTTGCGCACTCTAATTCCTTCACGAATTTCACACTTAGAATGATTCGACTTCTTTGCTCACTTTGCGCACTTTGCCATCATCTCACCGCTTCTGCGCTTTTTGTGCTCTTATAGCCGCATTTCACACTTCGACATGCATTCGATGATATCGACACAAAATCTCAATTCTCCAAATAGCCATGCTTTTATAACAACATTTTCATGATGAAAAAATCTAATCTTAGTTGGTTGTAACCCTCATCATGGTCGACTGCAAACCCTAATCTTTGTCGGCTACAAACCCTAATATTCATCGGCTAACATCGGTCTTCGTCGACTTCAACTACCCCTATAACTCTTCTGTTGCTGTTGCCATGAAAACACATGTCGTGATATCATGACACTTTCGCCTCCATACGCTTTCTCTTAGCTTTGGCCCGTGAGGATACAACATGTAGCGATATCGCTACACTTTTTCCTCCATACGCTTTCTCTTAACTTTGGCCCTTGAGAATACATGTAGCGATATCGCTACACTTTTTCTTTCGTACGCTTTCTCTTGCCTTTGGCCCACAAAAATACAACATGTCATGATATCGTGACACTTCTTCCTCCTTGCTACTCTTCTCGGCTTCAACTAGCAAAAACATAACATGTCACGATATCGTGACACTTTTTCTCCTTAGCGCTTTAACTTGCCTTTGGGTTGCAAAAATGTGACATGTCACGATATCGTGACATTTTTTCTCCTTAGCGCTTTATCTTGCCTTTGGGTCGTGAAAATGCGACATGTCGCGATATCGCGACACTTTTTCTCCTTAGCACCTTTTATTGCCTTCGGGTCACGAAAACCCGACATGTCGTGATATCACGACACTTTTTTCTCTTGGACTCTCTCTCCTGCAACATGTCATGAAATCACGACACTTTTTCTCTCGGACTGTCTCTCCTGCAACATGTCACAAAAATGTGATACATTTTCTTTTGGACTCTCTCTCTCCTGCATTATGTCATGAAATCGTGACACTTTTTCTTTCAGACTCTCTCTCCTGGAACATGTCACGAAATTGCAACACTTTTTCTCTCGGACTCTCTCTCCTAAAACATGTCGCGAAATCGTGACACTTTTTCGTCCGTACAACCTTTCCTTGCAATATGTCGTGAAATCGTGACACTTTTTCATCCGTACAACCTTCCTTGCAATATGTTGCGAAATCGTGACACTTTTTCGTCCGTACAACCTTCCTTGCAATATGTCATGAAATCGCGACACTTTTTCGTCCGTACAACCTTCCTTGCAATATGTCACAAAATCGTGACACTTTTTCGTCCGTACAACCTTCCTTGCAATATGTCACAAAATCGTGACACTTTTTCATCCGTACAACCTTCCTTGCAATATGTCACGAAATCATGACACTTTTTCGTTCTTCTTCTCTCTCCTCCAACATGTCGTGAAATCGCGGCAATTTTTCTCTCTTCTTTTCTTTCTTCCAACATGTCACGAAATCGTGACAGTTTTTCTTTCTTCTTCTCTCTCTTCTAACATGTCACGAAATTGTGACAAATTTTCTTTCTTCTTCTCTCTCTTCTAACATGTCATGAAATAGCGACAGTTTTTCTTTCTTCTTCTCTTTCTTCCAACATGTTGTGAAATCATGATAGTTTTTCTTTCTTCTTCTCTCTCTTCTAACATGTCGTGAAATCATGACATTTTTTCTTTCTTCTTCTCTCTCTTCTAACATGTCACGAAATCGTGACAATTTTTCTTTCTTCTTCTCTCTCTTCCAACATGTCATGAAATCGTGATAGTTTTTCTTTCTTCTTCTCTCTCTTCTAACATGTCGTAAAATCGTGACATTTTTTATTTCTTCTTCTCTCTCTTCTAACATGTCACAAAATCACGACAATTTTTCTTTCTTCTTCTCTCTCTTCTAACATGTCGCGAAATCATGATAGTTTTTCTTTCTTCTTCTCTCTCTTCTAACATGTCACGAAATCGTGATAGTTTTTCTTGCCTACTGTATATGTCGTGATATCACGACACTTTTCTTACTTATATTTTTCTTTGACCTTTTGCAAGTGGTCCACTTTGATCTTCTTGGAGAATCATTGTACATACTCTGAGTAACATTTAAACTCCTATCTTCTGCATCTGACTAGCCTTTGAACTTCCTGTCCACTGCATCAACAGATCTATCTGACTGTGTTGACAACAATGACAATATTTTTTGCTACACCTTGCTCAACAATCTCCCCCTTTGGAATTGTTGGCAACACATGTGCAATTTTCCTGTAATTCTTCTCCCCCTTTGACAATAATACCAAAGGGCTACTGTAGACTCCCCTGAGTCTATGCACAACATTCTTAGCCAAAATTTATTATATTTAGCAAAAATCTTGAACATGAGCAAAAATATAGACAAATACTTAAATGCTCCCCCTGAGAATGTGATCCCTGTAGCTAGTCAATTCTTGGGAAACATGACTACTCCACGATATATTGTTGGAATGAAAGTCCAACTTAACCTCGCTTTCTGCAACTTTCTCCTATGTACAACATGTTGTCGCTGCAATATATTCTGCCTCTACTGTGGATAAGGAAGCTGACTCTTGTTTCTTACTGTTCTATGCAACCAAACTGTCTCCAAGATAGAATGCACCTCCACTGGTAATCTTCCTGTCATCTACACATCCTGCCCAATCTGCATCTTTAGGATACCATAACCCATACTCCATAGTACCTTTGTGATATTATAGAAGACTCTGTCTCTCTGTTGCACTAACTGGTGGACCTCTTCTTCACTTGAAGAATCCTCACTCAGGTCTATCTTCAACTATGTTGGCTGCTAGATTTCTATCCATTGAGACTCTGTCCTTTGTACTCAGTCACCTCCAAAGCTCATTCAATAGGCTCACTAAGAACCTTCTCAATAGACTCACACAGAACTTTCTTAACAAGCTCACATGGAACTTGTCCAATGTTGAATAACTAGCTCATTCAAAAACCTATCCAAATCTGCTCCACCAAGCTCACTAAGAACTTTTTTGAATCTTCTCTAGCAATCTGTCCCAGCATTGTCCTCAAATATTTCCAAAAGGCCTTCTCAAAAGCTCAATCAATCATGCTCAAGTAGTACTCAAAATGAACGGCGATCTCAAATCAAATCCACTTCATAGAACTTTTAAAAATCACTTCATACATAACTTGACTAGGCTCAATCAAATCAACTCAACCCATCATCTCTCACACAACCCTAGTCCAAGTATGTATCAACCAACTCAAATAATTCCAACAATGCTCAACCACAAATATGACATAATAATGATACTCAAGTTCTTTTCTAACTCAAGTTCTTTCACAACAAATGGGCTTAAACCACTATGCTTATAACACAAGGTTTAAAACACAACTCTCAATTCAAAAAACTTTGATGCATTCAACCAACCACTGTTACACACAATTATTTTCCCTTCAATGATATTTCAGAAATCAACCACCATACTGTTGTCATATGAGTCTCCTTGGGATTAGCCTGAAATCATGCTGCCATGCATACTACCTTTCTTGAACCTTTGTTGAGTGAGATAGTTGTCTAGCCTTGCATACCATGCTCGGGGTGCCTATTTCAAGCCATATATATTCAACTTACAAACCAAGTTGGGAACATCACCAAGCTGAAAACCATCTAGCTGCTCAATATAAACATCTTCTTCAAGCTTCCCATTCAAAATTCTGATTTCACGTCTGTCAACAAAATTGATAAGTGACTCACACTTGTACCAACTTTTGTTCAGCACTGTACCAACACTACAATTTTACTGCCAACTCTGTGCAAGCATCAAACACTGTACCACAACACAACCAAATCCCCTTTTTTATTTTCAACTTGGTCTATGTTTTCTATAGTCATCACTGGTCACACCTTACTTTCAACTATTTGAATCAGGAGACAAAATTTTGTTAAATACTTCACGGCCAGCTATAGTGCACCTTACTCAAATTCATACTTCTGGACCTCGGATAGGTATGATTCACAAAGCAAAGTTGCTCATCTTGAGGAGCTAAACATGAGTCAATGTTTAGACTTCAATATTTTTCACCACAGCATCATAATAGATCTAACAATCTTTACGTCAATGTGTAGTTCCAATGCACACTACTTTTATCGAAACACATATATGCGGCTAAGGCAACATTCTTTCACTAACCAAATTATCTGACCTGTTGTAATCCTTAACTTTGGACAGTGGTAGTAAGAACCATTAACAGTACAACAATGACATATAGCAATACTACCAATAATGACAACTCTCAATTTAATCACCACCCTTCATGGCACTTCCACAAACAACTACATGAACTGAAAACACACTTCGACAACTCTACGACAACTTCCCTAACTACTTGCCTTTCATCCTCAGGTAATCAAACAAATACATAGGAGCATTAAAATGAAACTTCAAGATTGCTCCCCCTAAGGATGTGTTACCTGGAGTTGCTTAGTGCAATAGCGGAGTAGTCTCCTTCAGTCCAAGGAGACACGATTTCCTTTCTTCTATCCTTCTCCAAACTTTCTTGAACTCGGGCTTGGATTTTTCAACTACATCCCTATTTTGCACCTTTTCGTGAACTCGAACATTTCTCTTGTGTGGTTGTCTCTTGTGCATCCTTGCTGAATGATTATTTTCCTTTCTTTTATGTACATGATTTATTCCCTGTCTGTGTTGCGTTCTTTACGTCTGATGAAATATACTATTTTGCCTTAGATTAGATACGAAGTGCTTGGACAAAACCTTGCTATGTGCCCATGACCATTACATTGAAAACATTGTACATAGTGTTCACTTAGAAACGCAGATGTATTTCTACCAACATAACTCTTTGATTTATCATTCAATCCACAATAAATTGCCTTGTGACCATACTGGTTGCATCTGAAACAATAGCCATAAAAAGTATTATTATGAATAGAGTGAGAGTGATAGAACCTCTTTTGTTGTGGTTTCTTTGTTGTAGATCTCCTTTGATATGTTCTTCCTTTTGAAGATTCAGCTTCAAACTTTTCTTTCTTCGATCCTTCAATAGTGAACTTCTTCTCTATAGAGTTGGAAGATGAAGGTAGTTCAGCTTCATATCCAAGACCACGCTTATCCATGGAGCTTCTTTGTTGGCTTATAATTTTATCTAGCAACTCTATGCTCTTCTCAAATTTGAGATTTGTATTGGCCTCTTCTAGTTGTTTCTTCAATAAGACAATCTCTTCCTCTTGTTTGCAGCAACCAATCACTTTCTCACTTATCTATGACCTGAGAGTTTCTTCAATCCTTTTGAATTCTGTTACCTGTATTTTCAAACTGGTTATTATTTCATTTGCATCCTCAAGCTTTCTTGAGATCTCCTTATTCATTTTTCTTTCTATCTTCAATTCATCCAGAGCTGCAATTAGTTCCTCTTTCAAATTTATTTATGCATCAATTTCTTCTTCATCACATTCCTGTTCCTTTTCTATTTCTTCTTCGAGTGTCATGAAAAGACCTTCACCTGTTTCATTTTTAGAATCATCCTCTATGTTATCATCATCACCTTCATGAATATTCCTCAGTTTGTCCCACATTTCTTTTGCCATTTTACAACTCATGATCTTTACCAATTCACTGTCTACTAATCTGCACCTGATAGCATTCTTTGCCTTTGAGTCATTCTCAAACAGATTCTTATTGGCAGCATCGGTTGGAGGAGTGATGGGTATTGTGTATTCACTGACTACTGAATCCCAGATGTCATATCCCAAAGCACAGAGATATGCCTGCATCCTGATTCTCTAGACCACGTAATTTGTTTTGTCAAACAAAGGTGCTTTGTTTGATGAGAGGTCTTCAACATTTTCTGGTTCAATTTTCTCTTCCACAGGAACTGAAACTGATTGAGATGCCCTTTTGGAGGAGGATCTATTCTTCTTACCCATTACGTACTAATCCAAGATCAACCCTGACTGATTTAGCCTTAGAATGGAACTTGGCTCTGATACCAATTGTTAGTCTTACAATGGCATTGAGAGGGGGGGTGAATCAGTGTGGTACTTTAAAACTTAAATTCACAGCTCTTAAAACAACAACAATTAAAACTTATAAATAGATACAACAAGTACAACAAGAGAACATCACACAACACAAGATTTTAACGAGGTTCACCAATTTGGCTACTCCTCAAAAATGACTGCTTGGACTACCATCCAAATCCAGCCTTTGCAAAGCACCAACTTTACAAACAATTTACTAGCTTCTAGTGGAAGGAGCACCAACCCCTGATTTATCTATACCAATAGAAAGGAGCAACAACCCCTGATTTACCAGCACCTACTGGAAGGAGCACCAACCCCTGATGCCAGACTACAACCTGGACTTCAATTTTGAATCTATAAGTTTGATGATAAAATACCTTTGCTTTTACAAGACCCTAACTGGTCTGCTTCACCTTTGCATTCTCTGCTCACTTTGCTCTCTTTGCATAATCACTTCGCATAATTTGTTGCTTCACTATCGAGCTTCATGATCGTCTTCTCCCTTTTGCGCACTCTGCTTCCTTTGCGAATTTCACACTTAGCACGATTTGACTTCTTTGCTCACTTTGTGCACTTCGCCATCATCTCGCCGCTTCTGCACTTTCTACGCTCTTACAACTGCATTTCACACTTCGACATGCATTCGATGATATCAACACAAACTCTCAATTCTCCAAATAGCCATGCTTTTATAACAACATTTTCATGATGAAAAACTCTAATCTTAGTCGACTGTAACCCTAATCATAGTCGGCTACAAACCCTAATCTTCGTCGATTGCAAACCCTAATCTTCATTGGCTAACATCAGTCTTTGTCGACTTCAACTACCCCTATAACTCTTCTGTTGCTGTTGCTGTGAAAACATAACATGTCGCGATATCATGACACTTTCGCCTCCGTGCGTTTTCTATTAGCTTTGGCCTACGAGGATACAACATGTAGTGATATCACTACACTTTTTCCTCCGTACACTTTCTCTTAACTTTGGTCCATGAGAATACAACATGTAGCGATATCGCTACACTTTTTCTTTTGTACACTTTCTCTTAGCTTTGGCCTATGAAAATACATGTCGCAATATCACGACACTTTTGCCTCCTTGCTACTCTTCTTGGCTTCAACCAGCGAAAACATAACATGTCGCGATATCGCGACACTTTTTCTCCTTAGCGCTTTAACTTGCCTTTGGGTCGCAAAAATGCAACATGTCACGATATCGTGACACTTTTTCTCCTTAGTGCTTTATCTTGCCTTTGGGTCATGAAACCATGACACTTTTTCTCCTTAGCGCTTTTTCTTGCCTTCGGGTCACGAAAACCCGACATGTCGCGATATCGTGACACTTTTTCTCTCGGACTCTCTCTCCTGCAACATGTCACAAAATCACGACACTTTTTCTCTCGGACTGTCTCTCCTGCAACATGTCACGAAAACATGACACCTTTTCTTTCGAACTCTCTCTCCTGCATTATGTCACAAAATCGTGACACTTTTTCTTTCGGACTCTCTCTCCTGCAACATGTCACGAAATTGCGACACTTTTTCTCTCGGACTCTCTCTCTTGCAACATGACGCGAAATCATGACACTTTTTTGTCCGTACAACCTTTCCTTGCAATATGTCGTAAAATCGCGACACTTTTTCATCCGTACAATCTTCCTTGCAATAAGTCATGAAATCGTGACACTTTTTCGTCTGTACAACCTTCCTTGCAATATGTCACAAAATCGCGACACTTTTTCATCCGTACAACCTTCCTTGCAATATGTCACGAAATCGCGACACTTTTTCGTCTGTACAACCTTCCTTGCAATATGTCACGAAATCATGACACTTTTTTGTCCATACAACCTTCCTTGCAATATGTCGCAAAATCGCGACACTTTTTCGTTCTTCTTCTCTCTCCTCCAACATGTCGCGAAATCGCGACCGTTTTTCTTTCTTCCTCTCTTTCTTCCAACATGTCATGAAATCGTGACAGTTTTTCTTTATTCTTCTCTCTTCTAACATGTTGCAAAATCGCAACAATTTTTCTTTCTTCTTCTCTCTCTTCTAACATGTCGCGAAATCACGATAGTTTTTCTTTCTTCTTCTCTCTCTTCCAACATGTCACGAAATCACGACAGTTTTTCTTTCTTCTTCTCTGTATTCTAACATGTCGTGAAATCGCGACAGTTTTTCTTTCTTCTTCTCTCTCTTCTAACATGTCATGAAATCGTGATAGTTTTTCTTTCTTCTTCTCTCTCTTCTAACATGTCACGAAATAATGATAGTTTTTCTTTCTTCTTCTCTCTCTTCTAACATGTCGCGAAATCGTGACAATTTTTCTTACCTGTTGTATATGTCGCGATATCATGACACTTTTCTTACTTGTCTTTTTCTTTGACCTTTTGCAAGTGGTCCACTTCGGTCTTCTTGGAGAATCACTGTACATACTTTGAGTAACCTTTGAACTCTTGTATTTTTCATCTGACTAGCCTTTGAACTTCCTGTCCACTGCATCAACAGATCTGTTTGACTGTGTTGACAACAATGACAATATTGTTTGCTGCACCTTGCTCAACAAAGCCCAAACACCCCAATCTCTAATTGTTTCATGAATAAAGCCATGATCTAAATGAACTAAAAATCAGTATGTTAACCCCTACTTTCGTATATAGCCTTGGACACCACCCTAGATTGACACATAATGATTAAATGATGAATATTTGATGAAAATCATCATTTTTGGCATCGTTGCTGGGGAAACTTAGGTGTTGTTAAGAGAGGTCTAGCAGTCCAAAAACTGTCTTTGTTTCAGGAATTTTTTTTTTGGAAATCTGAGGTTTAGTTTATTTAGTAAATAGGCATGAATGCATAGTCCAAGAGATGAAAGAGGAAGTTTTATCAAAACTGGATATTTTCCACCAAGGTGTTCTTCATGATCAGGTGAAGATTTGCCTGTGTATGAAATTTCTGAAAGACTTAAAAGAGAATCATCTTCTTCATCAACTAAAATTGTAGGATCTTTGCAAGAAGAGCTCTTAGAGGAACTTGCTTCTAGACATACCCATAGGGTTGATCCATCTGAACCAGTTGAAAAAATTAAAGCTGAGGAAGCACCTATGGCATAAAAAAGAGAACATGATAGGGATATTGTTGGTCATGATGTTGATAATCCTCCTGTTAGAACTTTTGAATACCCTATTCATTTGCATCCTACTCAGAATGCTCCTATGTAAACAATTTCACCCTCAGTATTGTCAATATTTAGAGGATTTTTTTCTAAATATCTTGATCAATTTTTGTTTTAATTCAAGGTCCTGTGTCATACTTATGACTATGTCAATGATAACTAGAAACTGAAGTTATTTCCCTCTACACTAAAATATGTAACCTTACGGTGGTTTATGAGCCTTGAACCATATTCAATATGCACTTGGGATCAAATGGAAACTGCATTTTTGGATAAGTATTAGGAGTATTGTAGAGTGAGAAGTAGGAAGGATGAGTTATTTTGGGTAAGACAAGAAGATGATGAAAACTTAGAGGATTATCTTGATAGATTTACCTTTATCCAAAAGAGGTGTGGTCTTGTGGAAACTGACTTATTAAAAACTATATTTCTGAGAGGTTTGTAGGATGATTCTAGAGAAGTATTAGACTTAATGGGAAAATTAGATATAAACCAACTTGATATTAATGATATTGTAGAGTTGTGCAAAAATTATTCATGCACTAGGCAAAGAAGAAGGAAAAGGAATCCTAGTAATACTGATATAAAAGATTTGATGGAGGAAATTACTAATATGAAAACTAATATACTTGTTCAAATAAACATTGCTTTAGGAGAAAGGAATACAAGAGCCAATTCTTCACCACCCATGTCTATCTATTTTCCTAGGTGTAGAAATAAGCATGCTCTACAAGATTGTCCTTTGGACAAGACTTCAATTTCAGCAATTTATGGCATTTGCTCAAAGGAGCATAAAAATGATAAATGTCACATTTTGCCCCATATTTAGAGTATTTTAGAAACCCAAGTTGAATAACTTCATGCTATTGGGCAAAGGCCAGGAGACAACTTCATACAAAACCAAAATACCCCTCGTTTTTCTTCAAATTGTGGACAAAATACTTGAAATATGCCATGAGCATATACTGAACCTCCTACCCAAACTTAGAATCAATGTTGGATAGCCCCTCAATATTGGTCACATTCTAGTTGGAATCAGCCATGGCATCCAGTTAATCCATCTTGGGTACCAAAGCAGTCAGGGCAAATATGGGGGTCACAATACCCATCCTATAAAGGGCAGCAGAGGTATCAATCACCAAATCAACACTTGATGCTAGCCCCTAATCAAAAATTTTAGGGAAGAGTTCAACCATAGAAAACATATCCATTTAAGCAACCTCCACTTCCAGCTCAGCCTATGGCTAACCCCAATAACAATAGACAAGCAGCCCCTATTTATGGAGTTGATTCTAAAGAGGTTGTTGCAGTCCATGTACTTGACTGTAGTAACATCTAGTTATGTTCAGGGAAGGTTTTATCTGACCTTGCACTACCCACTATTGAAAAATTGATGGAAAGCAAGAATTTTCAAGTCCAAAAAAACCACAAACAGAGCAAAAAGAGTAAAAAACAAAAATTTTACAAGGAAAAATTGAACCTGCCTCGATAGACCTACCGTATCCTGAAAGGTTTGACCACACTATCACTACTCCTGAATCAGAATTAATCACATAATTGAGGAAAATGTATATCTCACTCCCTTTTTTGCAGGTAATAAAGGATGTACCTCTGATTAGGAAAACCATTCAGGAGTTGTGTATTAGGAAACCCGGCAGGAAGAAGAAAGTCTTTCCTAAGACTGTACAAGTAGAAGGTAAGTTGGCTGACCTACTTTATGGAAAACTAGTACCCTATAAATATGGTGATCCAGGGAGTCCAGTAGTTACAATTACTATTGGATTAGTTCAAATTCCAAATGTACTTATCGATTTAGGAGTTGCAATCAATGTGATGACTAAGGAAACCATGCATAAATTGTAGCTCAATAACCTTAGTCCTACTACCATAATTTTGGAAATGGTAGATAGGTCAGTGGCTAAACTAAAAGGAATTTTGGAGGATGTTGCCATTGAAGTGTCTTCTTGGGAATACCCTATGGATTTATTAGTGTTGCAGCCTAGAAAATTAGCTAATTGCTATCCTATTATTCTAGGACGACCTTGGCTTGCCATTGTAGCTACATTTATAGGCGATAGGTCAGGTGAGATGACCATTTCAAATGGTGTAGAACTGAAAAATATTTCCTTGTATCCACCAGCCCAACCTTCAACCAAATTTTCTAGATAGATATGGTATCCTGAGTCTGATGAAGAACAAGAAACTATTTTCACCTTGGCCACCATTGTAGTAAAAGAACATATTGAAGAACTTAATTCACTAGAAAGAGAAATCATTGAACATGAAATAATTTTGGTGAAAACATTGCAAGAAGAAGGCCTTAGGGATGATCAAATTCTTGTCCATCGTTTGTTATGGAAATATGAAAAACAAACTGCTGAACATTTGTCATCTATTCCACTACAAGAAAGCTCCTTCACATTGCCACATGGATGGCATCATCATCTTCAAAATTCTTTCATATGTCCTATGCAAATGATCCCATAAGGTATCACATTTACATCAGAATCAAGAGTATTTTATACTCTATAGCCACATCATTGTCTCTTAAATACTTTAATCAATAAATATGAGGTTGTCAACTCTGTTTATCTAGGGATTAAGCAAATTGAGATACAGCCTAGAAAATTTTTGAACATTAATAGTTGGTTGACTAATGAGCAAGAAGCCAAATTATTTGTTGTTTTACATAGACATGTTCAAGATTTTGCTTGGAGTTATAAGGACATGACTAGAATTCACCCTGATGTGTGTACACATAAGATATACACTGAAGATGTCAAACCAGTAAGACAACCACAAAGGCGTCTGAATCCCGCTCTAAAGGATAGTTTTAGGAAGAAATCGAAAAACTATTGGATATAGGATTTATTTATCCAATTTCAGATAGTAGGTGGGTTTCACCATTGGTCATTTTTCCAAAGAAAAATGGGAATATGAGAGTATGTGTGGACTACAGGGAATTGAATAAGGTCACACATAAAGATCACTTTCCATTACCATTTATAGACCAAGTGTTGGACACCCTTGCTGGTAAGAATTTTTTTTGTTTCCTTGATGGTTTTAGTGGTTATAATCAGATCCAGGTTGCACCAAAAGACCAGGAAAAGACAACTTTCACATGTCCTTGGGGAACATTTTCTTATAGAGTATTACCCTTTGGTTTGTGCAATGCACCAACAACATTTCAGAGAGATGTTTTGGCTATATTTTCTGATCTAACAAATGAAAGTGTAGAGATTTATATGGATGACTTCACAATGTTTGGAGATACATTTGAATATACTTTAGAACAACTTGAAAAAGTTTTAATACGCTGTGAAACATATCATTTGTCTCTGAATCCTGATAAATGTTTCTTGATGATGGAAGAAGGAATTGTTCTTGGACATCATATTTTTGCTTATGGAATTAAAGTTGATCCTAAAAAGGTAGAGGTCATCAAGAACCTTCCTCCTCCAAAAACTCAAATTGATGTCCATAGTTTCTTAGGACATATTGGCTTTTATCATAGATTTATTTCTAATTTCAGTACCATTGCTAATCCAATGTTCGCATTGTTAACAAAGGATTCTGAATTTGTTTGGTTTGCTGGATGTCAATAGTCCTTTGAAGTTTTAAAGGAAAAGTTAACAACTCCACCTGTATTGATATGTCCTAGTGGGAGTTACCCTTCCATATTCAAATCGATGCTTCCAATACTGCTATTGGAGTTGCATTAGGGCAGATTGAAGATGGACAACACTATGCCATATACTACATTAGTAAAAATTTGACTAGAGCTAAAAAGAATTATACCACAATCGAGAAGGAATTTTTAGTTGTGGTGTATGCTATTAACAAATTCCAACACTAGATCATAGGATATCCTGTATTCATCCACATAGACCATGTTGTTATAAATTATTTGATGAATAAACCTTTGGTTAGGGAATGAATTATTCGTTGGTTAATACTATTCCAAGAATTTGATATTACTATAGTAAATAAACCAGGCAAGTCTAATCTAGTGGTAGATTTCTTGTCAAGATTGTCAAATGCAGATACGAAGGAATTGGTTGAGGATGCATTTCTTGATGATAGATTGTTTGTTGTTTCTGTACAATCTCATTATTTAGCTATAGGGAAGATTCCTCTTCTCTTTACTCCTAAACAAAAGAAACAATTGATCAAGCAAAGTTCTTCCTTTGAATGGATAGGAGGTTTATTGTTTAAATGTTTTCCTGGCCTTGTTTTGTACAGGTGTGTTCGCAAGGATGAGGTATATGACATCCTTTGCAAGCATGTCATGATGAACCATCAGGAGGGCATTATTTAGTGAAAAGTACCATTCAGAATATTTTGGGTACTGGTTACTACTGGCCATCCTTGCACAAAGATGTCAAAAGGTATGTCAAAAATTGTGATGCATGCCAAAGGATGGGTAAGCCTACTTTTACTAGTGAAATGCCTTTACAATTTAAATTAGGTACAGAACCATTTGAAAGGTGGGGGCTAGATTTTGTAGGACCCATTGATCCACCTTCCCAAGGGAAAGCGCATACTGATTATGTAATCAAGTGGGTAGAAGATCGTGCTTTTAAGCATGCCCGAGAAGATAAAGTTGTTGATTTCCTGTATTCACAAATATTTTTATGATTTGGAGCCCCACATTCTATCACCACCGATCAGGAACCTCAGTTTACCTCAAAATTTGTTGAAGCCTTTACAAAGTTGTATGAAATCAAACACCAAAAATCCTTACCTTACCATCTGTAAGCCAATGGCTAATTTGAAGTGACAAATAGGGAATTAGAGAGGATCTTAACAAAAACTATAGCATCCCATAGGAGGAATTGGGTGGAGAAGTTACCTCAAGAAATTTGGGCTTATAACACCACTTGGAAATCCACTACTGGATTTACTCCCTATGAATTGGTTTATGGTAAAAATCCTCTTTTGCCTATTGAGTTTGAATTACTAACTTGTTGATATGCTTTAGAAGTTGATATTGATTTATCACAAGCACAGACATACCAGATTCTATAGCTCAATGCATTGTATGAGCTATGGAGGGATGCATTGTATGACTCAATCAAGTGACATGAACCAAAATATATATAAAAAATAAATATAATATATATATATATATATAAAATAATAATAATAATTCAGAATGTGAAAACCTCTTTGAGGCGCATCTGAATTGGGCTTACATGAAAACCAGTTTTTCAGGCATGTTTGTCTCACGGACCTGCCACCATTCCACTCATTCTCACCATTGTTTCACTATTTACCATTCCATTCATTTTCACCATTGTTTCACTATTTACCATTTCATTCATTCTCACCTTTGTTTCACCTATTTTTAGATTACACCTGTCTTAGTCAGTAGAGCAACCAACAAAGAATCGGCAGAAACAGTCAGTGTACAATTGTAGATAAATGGTTATATCAGGTATGTGCCTTTCTCATTTTAGAACATTGTTGATATCAAGTATGTAGTGCATAATATCCTTAGTTAGTATATGAGGCATACATAAGGTTTTTTTTTTTTTAAGTTATCCATCTAGTCAATGGAAGTTGTGAAAACAACAAGAAAATTTTTATCTTCAAATGCTTCAACGTGATAATGCTCCGAAATAATATTTATGTTCAGCTTCAAAATGATGGAAGCTCTGGAACAAAAAACTGTTGTTTTAACAAAAGCGGCTTCAGCATAAAAAGGGGTGTGCTTCAGAATAAAAATTGTTCAAACCTCAAAGAAAAAACTTCGAAATGAATAAAGATAAAAATGAAATGACATGTGGCATCATAATCCAATTCCTATTGTTTGAAGTAAGGAAAAATTATGGCACAAATTTTAAGACGTAGGTTTCCAACACAACGATGGGAATGGAGGTGTTGGGAATCATCGCACATTTTGCAATAAGTAAAAATCTTTGACACACTTCACAAGGACTTCGAGAAAAAGGAAAGCTCTATACGTGGTACATGACACGACCAATAGATGACTACCACGTCAATGCGTCGTAATCATTTAATCAAATGCAGTGGATCACGTTCCCTCAGAGAAATAGAAATTTGCCACGTGATACGTAAAGGAGAAATTTAATTTTTCAAATGCTTCAACACATTTCGAAGCATTTTTTTAGCGCTGTAAAATTTTAATTCCGTAGCCCAGAAGCCATTTTTTCCCTGCAACTACAAATAATTTTATCCAGACTCAGGCACAACATTGTTGTTTCAGCACTAAGAAGAGATAAAACACCAAAAAAATAAAAATAGGGGGTAATAAGAATCGAATTGAGCTAGAAAACATAGATTTCCTATAGGAAGATCCTGAATCACTGTGTATCTTCACATAGGAAGGGTTTATGCCATTTCTACGAAAATTCCATGGACACTCTTAAGGGTTGGCAGCCGAATTCGCCCAAACATTTAGAAACAACCAAGTCCATATTAGCGACATGACCATCCAAGTAACTCTAGAAATTCTTAGTTCTATTACTAAAATACCTTTGCAAGGGGTCCAAATTGTAAAAACTGGAAAGAATGCCCTGGTAGAAATTGTCAATCAATTTAGAGAAGAAGGGGACAGACCAATTGAATTTTTAATGAGCAAAAATGTTTGTAAAGGGGTTAAACGGTCTAGTCTACCACCTCCCTGGAATGAAGTAGTTGTGTGGGTTATTAGGTTTTTAACCTATGATGGAAAATTTCCTATTCTATCTGGGCATCATATCAGAATTTTGAATCATCTACGGCATGGTCATTCAAACCCGAAGGTCAAGATAAATCTGCCCTTATATCTTCATCAAGAATTGAACAATATAGCTAGAAAATACCAACAAGGAAGGGGCAATCCCAAACACAATGGGCTCATCAAGCTCATCTACAAGCATCACTTCAGAGGAAACCCTAGGAGTTTTGAATGGTTCTTTTCTACCTAGAATGAATTAGAGAGTGAAAGCCCTGAATCTGAAGGAGAGGTAAAAGGTAAATTTGAAGATGAAGCAAAAATTACAAGATCTGAACCTAAAATTGAAACTAAATCCTCTGACAAGGGAATCCCCTCCTCACCACAAGGACCTCCATCCTCTAGGACTAGGAAACAAAGGGGAAAATGGTCCAAGTCTGGTCCCATGGGAAAAATAAGGAAAGTTACATTTTCTGAGAATGTAACTATTTGTCGAACATAACCTGTCGAGCAGTCTGGTAGTTCAAGTAAAGAAATGCAAATAGGGAAAGAAATGCCTAAAGCAGGTTCTGCTCTAGAATCATCAAAATTTGTTTCGGAGTTACCTAAAAAGGTTAAACAAGCTCCTATGGGGTTATGAAGGTCTTCCAGACTTCAAAAACAAAAAGTAATAGAAGAAATAATGGATGAAGAAGCTACACCACTATTTCAGCAGTTAAATATAGAGTAGGGGCAAGAATTTCTTGTAGAACAATTTACAGAGGAGATATCAGAGGAAGTATATATGTACATAGAAGAATTAGAGGTATATACAATAGTCACAGATATAGAAATACCTAAAGTCTCACTTGTTGACTATTCAGACTGAATATTCTGATTTTGGAAAAGAATCAATAAGAAAAGAGGAAGAGACTGATATAAAAACCTAGTTACATGTTTCTAGAAGTGTCATTAAGACACAAATGGGTTGGATTGAACAACATGAAGCCTCTCACATAGAGAAAGATAAGCTTATTGATAATTTGCAGGAAGAGGTGAATAAACTAAGGGCTCGGTTGTCCACTCTAGAGCAACAGTCTACAAAAACTGGTTCTGAGGATGAATTGGCCAGAATTATGTTAGAATTAGCAGAAGATCATAGATAATTGGCCTTACCTGAGGAAGAATCACCCATCATAGGAGTGGAAATAGAAGAAACAACAACCCAAATTTTCTAGCAGGATGTCAGCATGACAGATTCAGAAGCCTCTGTAGAACATTCTAAAAATTCACAACAGGAGGCACAAACAATACAAGCAGTTGAGGAGGCCAATGAATAGGAGGAAGTGCAAGAATAGGTAAATATACAATCTCCTCAACTATCTGTTGAATTAATTACAATTGAATCACCTCAAGTTGAAACAACAAAAATTGGAGTGCAAGTAGATCTATTCATTGTTAACACATCAAAAGTTGGTATACAAGTGGACTTGCCTCCAAAAATACAATCAATTATAAGGCCCCCAAAAATAGTTACAATGACAAAATATAATGAGGACATAGCACATTGGATGCTGCAGTGTCAACAAATGGAGGCACAAATTTTAGCTTTAAAACATTTGAAGCAAAAGCTAGAAGCCCAAACTGTAGATATAACTAAGTTATAGGAACAAATACAAGATATGTGCCAAATTGCAGAGTACTTAGTTCAATGCAAAAGGCCTACAAGGTTTTATACTCTAATATTAAAGGAAAAATACCTCCGCTAGCAATTAATGAGAATTGTTTCCAAACTTCCATATAAACTGGACACTGTTGAAGAATTTGTGGAAACATATTTGCATAGTCCAGAGAAACAGAGGAATCTACTTTGTGAACTATTTTTTTCTTCTTACCTAAAAATGGAACCTTCTTGCCACACATCTTTACAGGAGATATTCAGCTGAGAGCCTTTATATCTTTAGTACAAAATCAAATTTATTGGGAGGAGGAGAAAAATGCAAGCAAGGAAATGGAGTTAACAACTGAGTTACTGATCAGAAGAACCCATACTAATTACAGGGAGTCCATCAATCAATATTTTACTATGATGAGAGAACAAAAAATCAGAGAAGTATATAAGAGCAATCTTATTGATTGTATCAAGAATTTTTAGGTCTTCTGTAATCAACATTTTGGTAATGCTCTCTCATCTTGTAAAAGCAGGTGAGGAGAATTGTCAATATCACTTCAGAAGAGGGAACCTATCTCACCTAACAATTTATTATGGTCCAGAAGGAGAGCAGAAGGTATAATACAGGTTATCCACAAGTTGCAGGATCATTGGGTAGGTTTGAGGTATAGGCTGCCAAATGTGATAACTCTAGTTCCTTATTTCTTTGATAGTGATCCCCAATCAGATGAGCAGTTCCAAGAATGGCTCAAGCAAATACAAGCAATCAGAGGATATTATAAGGTTTCAGGACCAAAGTTGAGTTATGAAGAACAAAATCTGGATGTAGATCTTTGTGCTATTGTGGCTGCACAAAATGCATGAGGACATGCATTAAAATAGGTTGGGAGAAAATGATGAGGCCTGCAAATGCCTCATCCATGGACTAGTTTTGATAACTTATAAACACTTTTTAACACCTTATGTTATGTTTTGATGCTAATTATAGTGATAGACTGCATTATGTATTGATGTTTACATGTTGTAAATGTTAAAGTGCATATATCCTATTTTGACTATTTTTCTATATTTTATAGTCTGTTTCAATTGTATTATTTAGTATATTTTGCATTAAGTTAATGTTGTAATATTAAGGTGTTGCTATCTATTTGGTTTTGTGCTTCTTTCATAAGCTTTCCCCATCGTTTAAACCATTTTAAATAACCAAAAGGTGTCAAAACTTTGTCAACAGTTTGACTATGCATAAAACAAGAACTTTTCCATACAAATTCCAGCCAGTTGTACATATACAACATGGATTGGAATTTGTCCACTCCAGCTAATGCAAAATATGGAATCAGTATTATGGGCACTTATGGAGACTATTTTTGCCATTGTAAATGTTCTCATGCACTTCTAGAGCATGAATTAATATAAACTCTATTATGCTGCCTGATATTCTGGAGCAGCTCCGAAATAAGCGTAGAAGCAATAGTTTGGGTCAAAAGCACCTTTAATTGCAATAGAGGGTGGTAAATGGTGGTTGCAACTATTTTAGGGATATCCCTATATTTTCCAACACCTGTCCCTCAATGGATGAAGCCCAATAGATGGAATGGATAAGAGATAATAGACCTAATCCCTACATTCTGGGAAACAGTCCTGTAACAGTTGTAACATTCCTACATGGCAACACAAAACCTTATCAATGTTGTACCCTACTTGTATAAATAAAATTCTCCCGTTTGGTTGAGCATATAGAAGAATATAGAAAATAAGTGATAAGAGTTAGAACTGTTTTAAGTGTTGTAACTATGTATTGTAGCAACACAATAGCCTACAGATCTTCCCCTACATTATTGTCATGCTGCTGAGAATGAAATAAAGGTGCAATATTTGACATTCATGTTTTCTTCTGAGTTGAGTGTGAAGACTTAATAGTTTAGAGCAATTTTATTTTCCCTCTTTTGGTTCAGGAAGCAAGGGCCACTTCCAGGTCCAAAGGAGGGTTTTTACCTGACAGAATTATGTTATTTCTGGCTATAGCAAGTCAGCAGAGATCTGATAGTTTTTGCATGATTAGTGATTAGGATAATGTGGCATTTGAATGCATGGTAGGTAACTCATCTAGGGTAGAATTTAACACAATACTTTTTGTTTCTAATTTATTTCAGAATTTGCAATATTTCCATAATTTCTTGTCAGCCTAATTTGTTACAAATTGTGCAACTTTATTTATCAGTTTTTTGAATGTTATTTCCATTTCATAAAGTGACATTGTTTTCTGCAATTTCAGAAAGTTTCATTATTTACCAGTTTGAATGTTAATGTTGCAATTTCAATTTAGTAATTTCCTGTCAATTAAATTCTGCTATTTTCAGCTTTGTAATAGTTTAGTTTTATTTTTCTGCAATAGTGTGAATTTCAATTCTGCAAGGATAAGTAGGAGTTTAGTTTTAGTTTTTAGGAGTAAGAAAGGAGGACCCAAACACCCCAATCTCTAACTTTTCCATGAATAAAGCCATGATCTAAATGAACTAAAAATCAGTCTATTAACCCCTGCTTTTGTATATAGCCTTGGACACCACCCTGGATTGACACATAATCATTAAATGATGAAGATTTGATGACACTCATCAAGTAGAAATTGAGTACTATAGCATCTATGCTAAAACCTTACATGTTAATATGGAAATATATGAGTTAATAAATACTTAGGGTTCCACATAACTAATAACATGTTAAGGGAGGGGATTTATGCATCTACCCTCTAGGTATTATGGGCCCTAGAGAATAATCCCAAGCTATGATTTTGGATTTACCATAATAGAGGGTGAGAAGGATAGAATTACTAAAGGCACCTCCTATGGGATCCAACCATTCTTATCCACTTGGGAGGGTGACTACAATGATCATATTTCTAAAATTGGTATTTAATGCTATGTACTAATTACCAATGGGTTCAAATTAAACTTTGAAAACAATTTTTTTTATCGTTGTCAACCCTCTTCCCTTGTTTTTCAAACATATTAATGAGGTTATATCATACAACTAGTTTATGTTTGATTGGGTTGTTATGGAAACTATGAAGTTAATGTTATGCATACTCAAAGTTACATGCCCTTATTATCATCAATATTTCCCATGCATTCAGTAAACTATGTCCACACAAGGGTTTCTAAGTGACATAATAAGAAATCCTCTTTCTTTGTTAGCTATGTTTTTGTAATCAATTGGATATTACTTTCCCTACTTATAAATATTTGATATCACATAAAGTTACAATGAATAGATACTTGCATCTTCAACTATATTGTTGTCCTTCTATATCAAACAAAGACAACCTAAGTTTTCATTTAAGGAAAGCTTAATGATGCATCCTTCCATGTATTGGATTTTTTCATTTGCTTGTGCTTCTATCCTCCATGAACCTTAGGGAACCTAAAGGATCAAACATAATTTAAAAAAAAAGTCACCTATTCATATTTTTTGAATGCATGACTACTTCCATTATGCATAAAAAACCTCAACCAATATAAGATAGTGAGCAACACAATTCCAACATACTAATGACTAGATTATGTAGTTGTGAAATCTAATCACATGACTAAACTTGTAACCCTTTGTCTAGATTTTTGTAAAATTCAATAAAAATGAAGTAATTGTAATAATTAGATAAAAATACTTTTACTATTGTAGAATCAAGAAGAAATTTAATTATAATTTGACATTTTCATCTAATAGTGGTATTAGATTTTGAAAGAAATGCATAAATTTGCTAATCTTTTCTTAAGGCATCAATACCTAACACAAAATCAAACTTGTAACCTTGTGTTCATGGATTATGTATTTCTATACACCAATTCAACAAAAAAAAGTTAGAGGTATGTGTAAATACATGAGGAAACATAAAATCATCTTAATTTATCTTTCATACATAAAAAATAATTTGGTAATGTTATGTTGTAACCTATCAAAACATTTTCTCATCATATCATTTATATACAAATAAAATAAATAAAAATAAAGTCATGTGAATTAAACTCAAATCCCTATATTTATAACATTTTTTTTTGTTGAAGAATAATGAATAATGTAAAATAGAAGTAGGGACACAATGTTACTACCCTCCCCATGATTAAAACTTGGATCTACCTAATAAAATCCCAAAGGTACACAAACTTGGGTGTACTGGGAGAGACCTATACTCATTGAATGGAGGCTAATAAATTTTTTGAAGTGTTTGGACTTCATCTTGTAATATATATTTTCATAGGTTTTGAAATATATATTATGGTAATATTTACAAGAATCTTCAAGCTTCCTTGGATTTTATTAAGGGAAAATAATAACAATTTAAAAATCTCTCTAAGTATTTCCTTACTACTTTGTGAGCAATGCATGTATTGGATTCTTATCAACCTTGGATGACAAGTGAATAATGATGATCTAAAAGGATAGGTCGCTCGGAGTGATGACGAGCGAATATTTGACTTTCGATTCTTTAACAGGTGAAAAGCAGAGAGGTGAGAGTAAGAGTGTAGAGAGTGATGCGCCCATGCATGAAAACTCCAATTGCCACCAATCGAGGAGTGAAACAACAAATAAATCCTTTGTAGGTTCGATAAACGATGGGAATAGAAACCACAAGGGAAAAGACCCACCCGATAAAATTACAGTGGACGACAAGTGGACTAGGCAGGTTTCAGTCATGGAATAACTCCAAGGGAAACCTAAACCTCCACCAGTGGCACCAAATGTCTTTGTATGCTAGGTATGTGATGTATTCTACCTAACGCAAGTCATGGAGGAATATGCTACCCTAGATTCATTTTCCCTGGTAGGGAAATTTATCGATGAAAGACCTGATATGGATTCACTTCGGCACTAGGTGATGATCAAATGGAAAACCCAAGGATGTATGGAACTATTTGCAATGTCTAGGGGGTTCTTCATGATTCACCTCAACACTCAGGAAGATGCAGACCATATTTTATTAGGGGGCCTTGGTTCTTCGAAAGAAGAAGCCTCTTCCTTCGTAAGTGGGGAGAAGATTTTAACCCAGAATCACAGAGCATAAATTATGCTCCTTTGGATCCACCTCCCAAATATGCCCTCACATTTCTTCCATGAAGATGCACTCCAGAGGATAGCCCAAGAAATCGGGGAATTGGTTGCCATCGATCCAACTACTCGTGCCTAGACTCGACTAATGCAGGCTTGTATATGCATCAATGTCAATCTGGAAAATCAACTCCCTAATAATATTAACCTAATTTATGGATCCTTCCGTCGAAGGAAACCGTTGGAATACGAAAATAAACCCATCTTCTACCCCGAGTGCCAAACACAAGGGCATATTTCATCCTAGTGCCCAAATCGTAAAGGTGCATAGATCGACTCCCAAAATTTGGTTTACCCAGTCCATAGATAAAATCAAAAGGTGAAAGACAAAATAGGATAGAGTCAGAACCACAAGGGCAAGCAACAGGTCCTAGTTCCCCCACGTGGAGATATGAATAAGGCAAGTACTTTGCTCACCATATCTAAAAAGTTTAATTTACTCAGCAATTCTGATCTTAATGATGAGGAGCATCTCTGTGAGGAATTCCCTATCCCAAATTCTACCTCCCAAAATTTCCCCAAGGCCAAATCCTACCAAGAAAAACCCTTTCCTCCTCCCACCCTCTGCCCTCCTTCCCCACCTGACAATGGTCACGAATCCCAGAACCCTCTCCCCAACCCCTAGTAGTCTCCTATTCCCTGCCTAAATTTTCCCCTCACTCCAATACTGTGATGCCCCTTTCCCCTTTGAAATCCTGTAATATCGAGTCTAACAGTGATGATTCCCACCAAGATTCCCCAAAACCATGAAGTCCAAAACAAACTCAGAGTTTCAAAATATCCTAGATTTATGTCGAAGGTGACAAAAAAAGGGTAGGACCTCTAGCGCTGACCGAATAAGTCATGATATAGTTGAAGATATAGCCAATGGCACCCAAAAAACCCTATTCCAGGAACTAGGGAATGCCAATAGAGAAGAATCTAAGAGACCCAAACCCCCTACATAGTGAGGCAACTGGGGCAAGAAACCCTCCAAAAATTCCAAATGAAAGTTCTATCCTGGAATACAAGAGGTTTAAATGGGGCAGCCAAACAATGACTGACCTCTAACCAAAAATATGATGCTAAGAAGGAAGGTAACGAGGAACTCCAATAGTTCTAGGAAGGTGACTATAGGCAGTTGATTTGCCTTTGTTTGTAATTGCTTCAACTTGATTCTATTTTTGATGTCTTTGTTTACGGTTTGAATTGTATGTAGGGGGATGAGCCCCCAGAATACTATTTTTAAAATTTATCAATTTTGTACTACTGGTACGATTGATGCCCAATGTAACAGGGTCGGGTCCCTTCAACCCGTATTGTAAATAAATATTTTACCTATCAAAAAAATTCATGTCTTAAAAAATACAACCATTCATCTAATATTATCAGCTATATATATATATATATATATATATATTATATATATATATATATATAGAGAGAGAGAGAGAGAGAGAGAGAGATAGATATATCCTTATACCCATAGGCATATTTTTGTTATCTTGGACACAATGTTAGTTTTTGAGAATAAGCCTTTCATTCAATCTTATCAATTTTATTTTTATTTTATAATAAAGACTACTTTTATTAACATAACCAATCTTTCACAATTATTTATCTTATAATATTATTTTAATGGTTTAAACTCTTTAACCTTAAAAAACTAAATATAAATATTATGAAATGATACATAAAACTAATGACATAATTATAATAAAAAACTAATACATTACAATTTTCAAGTAAAATCCAAATAGCTTAATACTTTTACATAAGTTTAAACCTCCACTTCCATAATTCATGCTTCCATCCTTGCAAAAACTCCCCATCCTCTCTGTTATGCATATCCATAAATAAATATTCTATGTATAACATATACCATATTTAGTATACTTTGAAATTTAAATTCTTTTTCATAGAATCCATTCTTTTGGTAATCCTAGTTTTTCAACCTAGTTTGAGTATGCCATGGTCATATTTCTACTTGACTTAACACAAAATTTCCCTTAGAAAGTCATGGAACATTCCCTAGGCCGATTGTCCTAAGACTTCAAAAGTTAAATTTCTATGTTAGTCATGGAAGAGATAGATAATAACATTGGATGATTTTAGTAAAGACCTTATTTGGAGTAGTCGCACTTGAAGTCGCATGCTATTGTTACACGAAGTTCCAAAAGTTTTATAAAAGCAATGTATGTACCATGAATGATTATTTAAGAAAACAAATTATTTAACTTATAAATAGGATAAGGTACTAGGTGTAGATCAATTGGTTATTCCAAACCTCATAAGGGGTGGAGGTGTAAGGTTCAAATATCGAGCCTTATCGAACTGAACGCTTTTCCTTTTCCTGGTGCTTTTGCGATGTACAAGGTTTAAAATGATTACGGCATGGTGGTTATAGGGTGGACTATGTGAGTACTGTGTGGCATATTTGAGGTGGAAAATGTAAAATACTATGGTGGCCATAAAATATGGATAATGTACTTGGATCATCGTGGTGATCATCATGACATGTGAGTACTGTGTTGGGGTGTTTTTGTGATCTAAAGATTTAAAATGATTAGGGCATGGTGGTTATAGGGATAGACTATGTGAGTACTATGTGGTAGCTTTCGAGGAGGACACCACATAATACTATGGTAGTCATAAAATATGGACAACATGCCTAGATCACAGTGGCATGCAAGTATTGTATGGCAACGTACGAGTACTATGTGGTGGCTTCCAAGGTGGACAACACAGAATGAAAGTTTTAAATGCCTCGTGCGACACAAAACTTAGTGGGATAGTGCCAAGAGAGATGTTGTATGCCACGTAGAAATACACTAGGACATCAATGGATTAGAACATATGCTATATGTCGCTAGTAAATACAAGGAGATGTCATCAAATTATGACAAACCAAACTTTATGCTCTGTGCCACTAATTCCTTTTTTGGGCACACATGCCAATGCATAGTGGGAGTGGCATAGAACAAGTTGAAAGGTGTAGATCACGTTCTGGTTTATGTATGCTCCACACCATGGAATAGAAAAGGTTTTGAGTCCACGGCTAGATTGCAAGGAGCAAGTCACGGGAAGGAGCAAAGGTGGACTTAAGTAAAAGTTAAGTCCATGGGACACAACAAAAAAAATGTGTCCTATATCGCTAAGCAAAATTGACGACACTCTTTATAAGGTAAACTTGTGAATGGGCTAGAACATGCTTGTTCTACACCACTAAAAAATATAAAGAATGTTTAGCGGGATAGAGCACGTTCTCAAATGTGAAATTTAACAAGGTATTTCCAGTGGAATGGAACACATATAGTAGCAAGATAAAATCTAAACCAAACTTTGCAAAGTTAAATCACCCAATGTTTGAATATTGCACAAGGGCAGAAATACATGAGAATATTGTATATATCACTTAGCTTTAGAAATACATCCACATACATCTACAATTGAACCAGTTTGTAGGATATATCCATAGGGGAGTTTATGAAGGATACTACTTCAACTCCTGGATTTGCTCTACGCTTTTGTTGCATTGCTCTGCTCAACTCTACTCTACTCTCTTCTATCTCACCACTCTATTGCTCTCTACTTTATTTTAAATATGAGACCAATTTATATAGCCAGATAAAAGAGTGTAAGGTTTACCAGCCTTCTAACATGCATTTAACTCAAAACTAGGATTTCTATACAATCACCAAATAATTGGCAACTACAACTATCGGTGATAACTGCGTCCACTTTAAAATACGATGATTGGATTTGGAAGATAAGATCTGTCAGAGATCTATCAGGTGTGAAATATGGTTTAATTTCTAACATCCTCCTTTAAACAAGATTTCACAAAGACTTTGACACCTAGCATTTCCCTTAACCTTTTAAAATATTCCTCCTTCAAAGGTTTTGTGAAGATATCCGCAACTTGGTCTTTGGACCTGCAAAACAATAACACAACTTCATTAAATTTTACCAGCTCTCTGATGAAGTGGTAGCGGATATCAATTTTCTTGATCTTGCCATGGAACACTAGATCCTTCGATAATGCTATGGCAAAATTATTGTCATAAAAAAAATTGTTGCCCCTTCCTGGTGATGATTCAGTTCACCCAAAATTCTTTGTAGCCATACTTCCTAGAATGTGGTTGAAGTGGCGATAACATACTCTGCATTAGTAGTGGATAATGCAACAATTGGTTGCTTATTTTATGACCATGAAACTGCACCTGATCCAAGATGGAATGCATAACTAGAAGTGCTCTTTCTATCATCTATATTGCTAGCCCATTTGCTATCTATGTAGCCAAAAAACTCAAGCTAGTCTTTCCTTGCATAAAAAATTACATGGTTCTTAGTCCCATTGACATAATGCAAAATTATCTTCCTTGCCTACAAGTGAGTTTTCTTGGATGCTTCCATAAATATAGACTCACTACAAACATCAGGTTTGGTCTAGTTGCTATCAAATACATGAGACTTCCAACTAACCTCTTGTTGCTGCAATCTATTTTGCTCAAGTTTAGACATGTTGCCACTGATGTAATTGTTGGTTTGATGTCTTGCATTCTAAACCTCTTCAATACATCTACTGCATACTTACCTTGAGATATGAATATGTCATACGTAGATTGGTCAATGCCAAAAAATATTTCATTAGGCCTAAATTTGTCATCTCAAACTTCTTTTTCATGGCATATCTAAACTGGTCAAATAGCATATTGTTGTTGTTAGTATATATCATATTGTCTACATACAAGCAGACTATGATCATCTCCCTCTATACATTTGTATTCACGTAAAAAGTGTGCTCATATGGGTATTTAATGAACCCATTCTCTTGAAAGTAAGCATCAATGTGGCTATACCAAGCCCTGGGTGCTTGCTTCAACTCATACAATGCTTTCTTCAGTTTCAAGACCTTGCCTTCTTGCCCTTCCACCTCATAGTCGGGTAGTTGGTCTATGTAGACCTCTTATTACAACAATTTATTGAGGAAGGTAGACTTGACATCCATATGATAAATATTCCAACCCTTTTGGCTGCCAATGGCAGGATTATTCTGATTGTGTCAAGTCTCACTACAGGTGCATATACCTCATGATAGTCAATCCTTGACTTCTTCTTGTAGCCTTTTGCAACTAGTCTGGTCTTATGTTTGTCAACTTCACCTTGGGCATTAAACTTAGTTTTATATACCCATTTGACTTCAATGGTCTTCTTCCTTGTTGGAAGATCCATTATTTGCTAGGTTTTATTTTTCTCTATTTATTCTATCTCATCATCCATATATTTTACCCATTTTATATTTCTAATTGCATCTTAAAATGAAATTGGATCACACTCAAAAAATAAAGAAAAATCGTAATATTCTACTTTTTCAATTTCATTTCTACTTACCTCATATATATCATGCAAGCTCCTTATCTTTAGTGGTGTCTTCAAGTTGGAGATACTTCTTGCAAGTGGAGGTGACCATGATGATGAGGCAATGTTGCTACTGGAACCACTATTATTGCTTGAAGCTACAAGATTATGTACTTTGTTTTCCTCCAAGTTATCAAACTCAATAACTGCTAGCTCTTGCTGACCAGTCTTGAATTTCCAATTCCAAGCATCATCTTCCATAAACTTCACATCTCGACTGATGATCAACTTCTTTGTTATAGATTTATATAACTTGTAAGCCTTTGATTCTTCACTATACCCAATGAAGATGCATTTCTCTACCTTGTCATCTAGTTTATTTCTCTTCTCATCTAGGATGTGTGCATATGCTATGCACCCAAAAACTCTTAAATGAGCAACACTTGGCTTCTGGTTGCTCCATACCTCTTAAGGAATATTTTCCTTCACACTCTTCATGGGACATATGTTCAGCAAATAAACTGCACAAACTACAACTTCTGCCTAGAATTCATGTGGCAATCCCTTTGCCTTCAATATACTTCTTGTCATCTCCAATATAGCTCTATTATTCCTCTCTACAACACCATTATGATGTGGTGTGTATCTAGTAGTGAACTGCCTTTGAATTCCATTTGCCTTGCAAAAATTATGGAATTCATTGGAGATGTATTCACCTCATCCATCTATTCTGAGAGTCTTCACATAATAGTTGCTTTGTTTTTCAACCAAAGCCTTAAACTCCTTGAATTTGCCAAAAGCTTCTATCTTTTATTGATGGGATATACCCATTCCCTTCGACCAAAATCATCTATAAAAGTCAAAAAATACTTGTTACCGATAAATGTGCTGGTCTACATAGGACCACATAAATCGGAATGCACTAACTCCAATGGTTGTGAAGCTCTCCAAGACTGTCTTGAAGGGAATGCATACATGTATTTCTTGCCAACTAGAAAACCTTCACATGCTTGATGGGGTTGCTCTATAAGGGGTAAACCCTTCACCATCTATTTCTTGTGCAGCAGGTTCATACCACTAAAGCTTAGATGATCGTATCTAATATGCCATAGCCACGTAGCATCATTCCCAACTGCACTAAATGAAAGTAATAGTTCATTATAGATCTATAGGGGAAACATCTTGTTCTTTATCATTGACATAGTTTCTACAAGCCCATTCTCTTTGTCCCTAATGATACAGGCTCCATTTTTAAATTTTACAGTGTGCCCCTTCTACACAAGCTATCTAATGCTCTACAAACTGTGTTTCAATCTAGGCAAATAATACACATCAGTGATCTACTTCCTTTCACCTTACCTAGTGCGGATAATGATTTTCTCTTTACCCATGATATGTACTTTGTTGTTGTTCCCCATCTTCACCTCTGATTTGATTGTTTCATTTTTTAGTTAGAACATCTCTCTATTCCTAGATATGTGGTTACTGCAACCACTGTCAAGATACTAGGTATTCTTCTGGCTCTCCTCCTCAGTACTCCAAGTTAACAACAAATTTCCACAAGCATCTCTACACTCTGCATTTTAATTTTCATTTGTATAGTGGGCTTGTTGCTTATTATCCTTAGCCAACTTCTTTCTACACTCATCTATAGTGACCAATTTTTTTGCAATAATAACATTGGATCTTTGATTTATCATACCTTTGATTTGATCCTCCTTGTTGATTTTTGCCATTACCTCTTCCTCCTGCTTGATGGAAGTTGCAACTGTTCTCTCCTTCACTAGAGTTTGACCTTCATCCTCGCTTATTATCTCTTCCACGCTTGCCTCTATTGCTCTGTCCTCTTCCTCCTTGAGAACTAGAGGTATTATGGTGGGACTCTTATCTTCTTCTATTGTCTCGAAATGAGACCAGAATTTTGAATGCTTGCTCCAACGAGGACTTAGATGATCGACTCAGCCTTTGCTCATGTGTTTGCAAAGAACCATGAGCTCATATACAAAGAGGGTTGTCAAATCCCTTGATTCTTCAATTGCAATTACCACTAAGTCAAACCTTGCTGGTAGGATCCTCAATATCTTCTCCATAATTCTCTGGTTCTCCACATTCTCATCATTCAACCTCATCTGGTTGATGACACCCATTGTCCAGGTAAATAAGTCACTCATGGACTCTGACTCACTCATATGCAAATTTTCAAACTCTCTTCTCAGCATCTGTAACCTCACCAACTACACTTTTTTTGTGCCCTGGAAGGAGCTAGATAAAATTTCCAATGCCTCCTTTGATTTTGTTGCTGCTAAAATTCTTAGGAAAAATGTTTCCTCAACTCCTTGCATTATATAAAATAATATTTTTTGGTCCTTCTTCTGATTCTCCTTCAACAAATCTAACTTTTCTTGGGAGAGAGCACTCAATGTTGTTGCATCTACTGGTTCTGCATAGCCATTCTCCACCAGGTCTCATATCTCCTGAGGTCCAAATAGGATCTTCATCTTGATGCTCCAGTAATCATAGTTTTTGCCATTGAAACGTGAGATCTGCAACTATAATAGGTTTCCATTGGAAACCATTGCTTCTTACCTTCCACGATTCTAGTGCTAGCTCTGATACCAATTTGAAATTTTTAAATGCCTTGCGCAACACAATGCTCAACGAGATAGCACCAAGCAGGATGTTGTATGTCATTGAGAAATACACTAGGACATCAGTAGATTAGAACATGTGTTATATGCCACTAGTAAATACAAGGAGACGTCAGCGGATTATGATAAATAAAACTTTATGCTCTATGCCCCTAATTCCTTTTTCAAACACACATACCAATGCATAATGGGAGCAACAAAAAACAAGTTGAAATATGCAGACCACGTTCTAGTTTATGTATTATTCATGTCATGGAATAGAAAAGGTTTGGAGTCTACGACTGGTAGCAAGGAGCATGTCATGGGGAGGAGCAAAGACGAACTTAATTAAATGAAGCATTCCAACATCAACAAAATACAAACAATCTACTAAGTCACAGAGAAACTATAATATCTGAGCCAAAGCTTTGTATTACTTTTCATCAAAATTGAGGATACAGACCAAACCCCTTTTACAAATTCAAAATTCCCCTATAATACCCTGTTTCCCCTTTTCCTACCTAAAACAATTCATTTGAAATTTAAATTTTGGAGGTAAAACTTCCCGGGGTCATAACTCCTCGCTCGTTGCTCGGATTGACTATTAGTGCATATTTTTGGAAAGCTCTCGAAAATACCTACAATGGTGTAATGTCCTAAAGGATATTACGCCTAATTTTCACCCCTATATGAGGCCTCTAAGGCCTTAAAAATTCACCTTTAAGTTCTAGTGGTAGGATTTTCACCATTTTGGTAGGGTTTTCACCAAAAAACTCACATATCTCCTAAACCGCTTAGGATATTGGGGTGATTCTTTCACCATTAGGTCTCTTTTTCCACCCCCCCTAAACAACTAAACAAACTTAGAACAAAATAAAACACATACAAATTTTCAATTATGCAAGATCACTCTTACACCACTGGATGCTCCTCCATCATTAAAAGTTAAGTCTGTAGGACAAAAAAAAAATTGTCCTATACCACTAAGCAAAATTGATGACACTCTTTACAAGGCAAACTTGTGAGTGGGCTAGAACATGTTTGTTCTACGCCACTAGAAAATATAAAGAATATTGAGCGGGATAGAGCACGTTCTCAACCGTGAAATTTTACAAGGGATTTCTAGAGGAATGTAACCATATAGTAGCAAGATAAAATCTAAACCAAACTTTGCTAAGTTAAATCACCCAATGTTTGAATATTGCACAAGGGCATAAATACATGAGAAAATTGTATATATTACTTAGCTTTGGATATACATCCACAAATGTTAATTTGGAAATACATCCACATACATTTGCAACTGAACCAGTTTGTAGGATATATCCACATGGGAGTTTCTGAAGGCTACTGCTTCAACTCTTGGATTTACTCTGTGCTTCTGTTGCACTGCTTTGCTCTCCTCTGCTCCGCTCTCTTCTATATCATTGCTCTACTGCTCTCTACTTTATTTTAAATATGACATTGATTTATATAGCTAGATAAAGGAGGGTAAGGCTTAGCAGCTTTCCTACATGCATTTAATTCAAAACTAGGATTTCTATCCAATCGTCGAATAATTGATAACTACAACTGTCGGTGATAACTGCGCCCACTTTAAAATATAGTGATCAGATTTTGAAGATAAGATATGTCAGAGATCATTCAGGTGTAAAATTTGGTTTAATTTATAACAGAATATTGTGGCAGCCATAAAATATGGACAACGTGCCTAGATCATTGTGCACACGAGTACTATGTGGCGGCTTCTGAAGCGAACAACGCAGAATACTATGGTGGCCATAAATGACGGACAACATGCCTGGATCATTGTGGTGTGCAAGTACTGTGTGGTGGCGCACAAGTACTATGTAGCGGTGCATGAGTACTATGTGGCGACTTCCGAGGCAGACAATGTAGAATATTATGGTGGCCATAAAAGATGGACAAAATGCTTGGATCATCCTAGCATGTGAGTATTGTGTGGCGACACTTTTGCAACGTAAAAGGTTTAAAATGATTGCAACATGGTTGTTATAGGGGCAAACTGCACGAGTACTGTATGGTGGCTTTCGAGGTGGACAACGCAAAATATTGTGACAGCCATAAAATATGGACAACGTACCTGGATCATTGTGGTGCATGAGGACTATGTGGCGGTGTGCGAGTACTATGTGGCGACTTTCGAGGCGGATGATGAAGAATACTATGGCAGCCATAAAATACGGACAACGTGCCTAGATCATCATGGCACACAAGTACTCTATGGCGGCGCACGAGTACTGTGTAGCGGCTTTCAAGGTGGATAGCGTAGAATACTATGTCAGATATAAATGAAGGACAACGTGCCTAGATCATAGTGGTGCATGAGTACTATATGGTAGCTTTCGAGGCAAACATCACAAAATACTCTGACGACCATAAAAGACAGTTAACGTGCCTACATCATCGTGAGGACTACCGATTCCACCATGTAAAATAAAAAAAAAAATTATCAATAAGATAACATGTTTAAAGATGTAAGCTTTTGGTCCTGTTTATCTTCTCATCCTTATTAACATCAAGTAACAAGCATGTGTAAGAAATAGTTGCCTTCGCTACTCACGTCACTTGCTAACATCGGGAATCAAATTCTTTTATGTATTTTATTGAAATTAAGACGCATATTAGAATAACATTAGGATAACTTTTATGATGTAGCATCATATTGAGCTGTAGCCCATATATTCAATTCCACTGTGCCACAAACCGAACACTGTACTAAAGAAAAAAAACAAATATAACCCTGCAGTACAAAGCCCTAAATAATGCATTTGGTCACTAACCTCAACTTATGTATGCTAGTGTCAATCGTGGTTTGTGGATTCCTTTGCTTCCCTGTTGTGTTTGTGCTTTTGTCCATTTCTTTCGTGGGCAGGGAAAAAAACAATAATACCCTGTTCTAATTGGAGAACGAACGGTATTATTGGTCTCAGAAGGTAGATCTGGGGAAGGAGCTTTTTAGTTAGGGAAGTTTTCCATTGTAGGCGAACTAGGTGTTAATGGTCTCAGCAGGTAGATCTGGGGAAGGAGCCTTTTGTGAGGTAAGACTCCCATTGTTGGCGAACTAGGTTTGTGAGGTAAGACTCCCATTGTTGGCGAACTAGGTATTAATGATCTCAGCAGGTAGATTTGGGCAAGAAGCCTTTATTTAGGCAAGATTTCCATTGTAGGCGAACCAGGTCGCTTCCAATCATTGCACAAAATCGAACATTAATACGCAAGAAAATCATGGGCAAAAAGCCCTGCTGCGACAATACGAAAGTGAAGAGAGGGCAATGGACCAAAGAATATCTTCTCCGGCTCAAGGTCTTCATCTAACGTAACGGTACTCATGGGGATTGGATGTCTCTCTTTGAAAGGGCTGGTATGTATGTTCAATTCCATCCATTCATTTACATCATTTGTGTACTTATTTTCCCTCCTAACTTCTCAGAGTAGTCTACCTAAATCATCACAACTGGTTTACTGAGCTGATTCGCGTGGCTGTTGTTTATGAAAGTGTAGGTATACAACCGTGCGGCAAAAGCTGTAGGCTTAAGTGGTGGAATTACCTCAATCCTGTTATCAAACACGGCTACTTCTCAGAATACGAGGACAGTCTCATCTGCAACCTCTACGCCGTCTTCGTAGGAAGGTAAGCTGTGGTCGCTTAAGCGATGGTGACATGCCATAACGCTGAATCACAGTTTGATATTTATTTCGCTCTAAAAATGTAATCGATCGTTCTGTTTTTCAAAGAATAGTAGAAAACGCAACTAAATTTTAGAGGGCTTTTTCTAGAACGATGTGTGGTACAGCAGATGGTCTGTAATTGCATCTCGTTTTCCAGGAAAAACAGACAATGACATCAAGAACTATTGGAACACACGACTCAGACTAAAATGGATTCAGTGGCAAAAAACTGGGGTCTCTGCAACTGCCGAGACAGCCTGCGCCCGCCTGAACGCAAATTTTAATTTTAAGTATCTTTGAATGAGCGTTGGATTTTGAGCAAGGAATCGGCACTTTACAGGTATGCTTGTTTCAACACATCTCCAATTCTGAAGTTGCAAAGTATAACGAACAAAATAGGGTATGCGGAGGTTCACTAACTACTGAACCCCATTGAATAATGGCATCTAATGATTTAAGTTCGTTGATGTAAAGTTTAGAATGGGAAGTGTTTTCAATGCAATGTCTGTAGAGGTTGTGATCTCTGTTCTTGTTCACATTGGATTAATTTCCTTTTATGGCAAATGGAATTTCAGATACTTCATGGCTTTCAAACCTCTTTCATACGGACTTGCTCTGTTGTACTTGTGCCCATTAACAGCAGTTTTTGAAGAATATAGATTCACTAGAACCGGTCAAAATCTCCAGTGTCGTGCTGTGTTTATGTCCTTCACAAATTCATATAACTGTTGGCATATTTTTCCAATCGACTTGTGAACGTTAAAAATTACCTTTTATAGAAACAATAAAAAAAAAAACATTTTATCCAAAAACGAAACAAATGTGCTTAATATCTACTAATAATTCACTCCAGAGCTGCTTGTGACCACTTGAAGAAAAAAAAATACCTACGTCGGAACAACTATGAGGAACGACCTCCACGAATATAGGGACCTACGTTTTCAAATAAAATTAGTAGAAAACTAATAACATGTAGTTACCGTGTTAAATATGAAAACTTGTTTTATTTTAGATAAACATAACCTTTATTTTAAATAGACTTATTTTTTCTATTACAACTAAGAAACGTTATCACATACAAGCTGCAAATGCTCAGGTCTTAATAAAGATACGAGCCAATACCGAAGACATAGGTCGTTGAGTCGAACCCAGAGAAAAGCTATAACGACTGCTTACCTATTAATTACAGAATATACGTTATAGATAGGATCAGCCCTTGACCTCCATAGCCTCTAGTAATATACTCTAACAATGAAGATAAATTTTGAAAGCAACTACAGAAGAATGGATTTATTCCTTCCTTTATAATGTCACTGTTCTATATTTTTGTTATCTTACTTTCTAACTTTTTTTAAGACACCGTTATATTGTGTTATCCGCACATTAGAAAATCCCCGCTTAATAAGGCAAGTTACACTGCGTTGCATAACTGTGTTGGATTACCTATGCCGAATGCCCTTGTTCTGTGAAATATAAAATCATTATTTATTTGGTTTAGTCTTTCTGTGTTCGTTTTTATTTTTACAGTTGTTTAGTCCTTCTGTGTTCTTTTTTATTTTTACAGTAGACAATGAGAAAACTTTGTCCGGAACCTCTGTTCACAAAATTAGATTCTCCATAATATCTGTGCTTAGATAATAAAAGCAACTGTAATCCTTCATCCTCAAGTTGAACAATTTGTTTTTGTAGCAGTAGCATTAAATTTCTAGTCCTTTCTTCTAAAAGATATTTCAACACAGGTTTGCTTAACCTAGTTGTCTAGTGTGTAATTGTGCATACTGAAGGAAAAACAGGTTGCTAAAACAAAAGGAAATTGCAGGCGTCTAACAATTGCTTCAAAAATCAAAATAGATTAGCTCTTAAAATTGCATGCTTGTATTTATTCACTTAGAGACCTTGCTAATACATTTTAAGGAACATCAAGCTCTTACAATTTGTTTTCTTCAGTTTGCTGTCTTCTACCTGCAGTTTTTTCTCCTCTCTTTATTTTTTTTTTTTGATTGGTTGAAAGGGTGTTGAAAGGTCCCTGAACCTTGTACAAGACAGCCGCGGGCCTCCGAAGAGGGAGGCAAAGGGGAAGAACGGCGGCAGCAGAACGAGACAGCCTGAAAACAGCAGGGGCCACCTAAGGTAAAGGCGCCCAGAGGAACCAACTAGAAGAACTAACTAAAGGGAAACATGACCAGAGGCTAATCAGAAAAGGGGAAGCGAAACTTAAACAGAGAAATTCACCATTTGGAAGTGTTGTTGCTGCTCCACAACGTACCCCAAAATTGGGGACCCACCTTTTTTGCATGTTTTCCAAGAAGTCCGAAGAGGCCCATATGCTAAAGATCAAAGAAAAAGCAAAACACCACAAGGAGGAAAGTGTCACGATATCGCGACATGTTGCATTTTCGCGGTCCAAAGAAAAGGGAGAAAGCAAGGAGGAAGAAGTGTTGCGATATCGCGACATGTTGCATCATCGCGGCCAAAGGAGGAAAAGGTGTCACGATATCGCAACATGTTGCATCGTCGCAACCAAAGGAGAAAAAATGTCACGATATCGCGACATGTTGCATCGTCGCGGCCAAAAGAGAAAGAGTGTTGCGATATAGTGACATGTTGCATCGTCGCGGCCAAAGGAGAAAAAGTGTCGCGATATCGTGACATGTTGCATCGACGAGGCCAAAAGATAAAAAGTGTTGCGATATCGAGACATGTTGCATCGTCGCTGCCAAAAGAGAAAAAGTGTCGCGATATCGCCACATGTTGCATCATCGCAGCCAAAAGAGAAAAAGTGTCACGATATCGTGACATGTTGCATCGTCACGGCCAACAGAGAAAAAGTGTCGCGATATCGCGACATGTTGCATCGTCGCGGCTAAAGGAGGAAAAAGTGTCGCGATATCGTGACATGTTGCATCGTCACAGCCAAAGGAGGAAAAAGTGTCGCGATATCGCGACATGTTGCATCCCCTCTTTATTTTACTATGTATACAGTGTTGTGTATATTATTATCTATTCTCTATAAACTACTGTGTATGTCTCCATACACTACTGTGCATGCTATGTTATATTATTCGACAAAAACAATAAGGTCTATTTATAATTGCAAATTACTAATTTTGAAATTCTCTAGATGCATCTACCAAGATTTGTGCAACACTCGCTTGCGGTTGGTGAGTTACCCAACAAGACTCACACCAACACTTCCCTTGAATCTTGACTACCCCATCAATGATTCCTAGATAGCGTCTATAATGTTAAAAATTCTTTCTTCATAATGGTTTAGTAAAAATATCTGCGATCTGCTGCTCAGACCTGCAAAACTATAAATTGATTTCTCCACTTTGAATTAGTTGAATTAGTTCCCTAATAAAATGAGATTTGATTTTTATATGCTTGTTGCATCCATGGAAAACATGATTCTTTGACAGCGCTATTGAAGATTGATTATTACAAAATATTGTAGTTCCTTCTTCTTTTTCTTCGTTCAAATCTGTCAAGATTCTTTTAATCCAAATAGTTTGACATGCTGCTGCATTTGCTGCAATATACTCTACTTTAGCTCTGGAGAGTGATACAATTGGTTGTTTTTCAGAAGCCCATAAAATGGATCCTAATCCAGTGTTGAACACATTGACAGATGTGCTCTTGCTATCATCAATATTGCCAGTCACTCTCTGTATAGCTGAGTAGCTCAAAATGATCTGATATAGTATGCAAAATTCCATGGTTTTTTGTGCCATTGACATATCTAGTATTCTATTTCCTACTTGCCAATGTGTCTCCTTTGAATTTTCCATGAATATGGAGACTAGACTAACTACATACATGATATTAGGTCTTTTTGTCATGATACATTAAACTCTCAGCCATACTCTTGTTAATATTAAATTCACATTACTGCTGCAATCAATTTTACTCAATTTCAGACCTATTGATGTTGGAGTTGCTACATGCTTGCTACTCAGCATTCATAATATTTTTAAAAATTCATTGACATATTTGACTTGAGATATGAAAATACCATAATCCATTTGTTTCACCTCTATCCGAAGAAAATACTTCAACAATCCCAAATCTTTCATCTCAAATTTCCCCTTCATTGTTGCTTTGAATTCTTTTATTGATAGATTTCTATTTCCAGTAAAAATCAAATCATCTACATACAAGGTAACAATTAAGAATTCACCATTACTTGGATTGATGTAAAGAGTTGGCTCATTGCTACTCTTGCTAAATCCATTCCTTGATAAATATAAATATATTCTTCTATACCAGGCTCTTGGTGCTTGTTTGAGCCCATAGAGTGTTTTATTTAGTCTATAGACCTTACCTTCATGTCTTGGAATCTCATAACCATGTGGTTGTTCAACATATACTTCTTCCTTTGGCACTCCATTTATAAAGGTAAATTTTACATCCATTTGATGTACTTTCTAGTTATGTTGAGCTACTATTGCCTAGATAGCTCTTACAATTTCCATCCTTGCAATGGGAGCAAAAGTTTCATCATAATCTCTTCCATTCTACTATTTGTACCCTTTGACAACTAGCCTTGCTTTGTGACTTAAAAATATACCTCATGCATTGCTTTTGGTCTTGTAGACCCATTTGACTCCAATTACATTTTTTTCTATTGAAGGATCTACAAGCTCCCAAGTATCTTTTTTTTTGTATTGCTTCTATTTTATCATCCATGGATTCACACTGTTTTTCATCATTGATGGCTTCTTCAAAATGCACTCGATCATTTTCAAAAATTAGAGAAAATTTTATATTTTCGTTATTTTCTTCATATCTAAAACTGTCATAAATTTCCTTTAGGCTCCATGTTTATTGTGACTGTAAAAAATTTGAAGTATTGCTGGAATGATATCTTGAAAGAGTCAAACTTGAAGTTTACAAACTAGGAGCATCGCTGCTTAGATACCTTATTGGTATTAGAATTGAAGCTATTCTTTGTCTTGAAATTTCACCCAAAAAATTCCCTGTTGATGATGCACTTTCTGTTGAGGGAGGTATCACCTAAGATATTGTTGGAGTGATACTTTGCTTGTCTTTGTTGTCATTTAGAGGAGATGCAATGATATATTGTGTGCTTATTTCTCTATTTAATAACCCTTTTTCATTGGAGACCCCCACTTCATTTGAACCTTGAATTTGATTTAGAGGTATTGTTGCAACAATACCTAAGGAGTTGTTTTTGGTGCCTTCCCATGACTCATTCTCAATGAATTCAACATCCTTGATGATGATAAAATTCTTTGTAATTGGGATGTATAATCTATAAGCCTATGATTCTACCCTATAACCTACAAAAATGCACCTTTCTCCTCTGTCATCCCATTTCTTCCATTTTTTCTTTAGGCACAAATGCATATGTCATGTAGCCAAAAACTCGCAAATGGTCAACACTATATTTTTTGTTTCTCCATGGTTCTTGAGGAATCATATCATGCACACATTTCATAGGACATCTATTAAGTAGACATATTGTTGTTACTACAACTTCACCCCAATATTTGTTTGAAAGACCCTTGCTCTTCATCATGCTTCTAGCCATTTTTTGAATCATCTTGTTCTTCATTTTTGCTACACCATTTTCTTGTGATGTGTACCTGGTGGTGAACTATTTATTGATCCCATTTTCTTTGCAAAAATAAAAAAAAATATTTTGAAATGTACTCTCCCTCTCTATCTATTTTGAGGACCTTTATGTAGTGTCCACCTTGTTTTTCAACTAGGGCTTTAAATTGCTTAAATTTCTCAAATGTTCCAGATTTATGCTTTAAAAAATAAAACCATGTTTTTCTACTAAAATCATCAATAAATGTTATAAAATATTTATTTTTTGCTAGACTGAGAGTCTACATGGGATCACACAAATCAGAATGTACCAATTCTAATGGAGCTTTTGCTCTCCATTATTTTCTATAAGGAAAGGCTTGTCTATGTTGCTTTCCTAATATGCAGCCCTCATAAATTCTATTTGGTTATTCAATTAATGGTAAACCTATCACCATTTGCTTTTGTACAGAAGGTTTAATCCACTAAAACTTAAATACCCATACTTGAGATGCCATAGTCTGGATGAATTTTTGACAACAATTTTGAATTCTTCCAAAGGAGGTATTGCCTAAGCATACCCTTGAGCATATTTTGTTGAAAATTCACTTTGCATCCTAAGGAGAAACATTCAATTTTTTATCATTTTGACACTTATTATTTGGTTTATGTTGTCATCTTTATTAAAAATTATAAATTCTTCATTTTGAAATTGAATTTCATAACCCTTTTGGACTAATTAACCAATACTTAAGAGATTATATTTTAGCCCTAAGACATAGTAGGCATCCTAAATCTGTTTTTTATCACCTTGCTTGGTGTGAATGGAGATGGACCCTTTGTCCATAATAAATTTTTCATTGTTTTCCATCCTTACTTTAGATCTAAAATTTTCATCAATGTAATTAAACATATCCATATTTCCACTTATGTGGTTTCTACACCCACTGTCTAAATATTAGATATCACTAGTACTTTGTTAAGCTATATTGCAAGTGATGAATAAATTTTCAATTTTTCTCGTTTTTGGATCATTTTTCCTTAGCAAAATTTACGTTTTTCTTAGACTGATCATATTATCTCTTTCTACGTTCACTTGTAAAATGTCCATATTTTTTACAATAATAATATTGAACATTTGATTCATCATACCTTTGAGATGAAGGGCTAACCCTTTTATTTTCTTGTGAATCTGAATTTGAATCTCTTCCTCCTTCTTGGCTATTGTATCTTCGTCTTCCAGATCCTCTTCTTCCTCTTCCTCTATTGTTTGCTCCTCTCCCCTTGCCTATTACATTCACTTGAGATATGAAAGCTTGTTCCAGGGAAGGAGTGGCTGATCTATTCAACCTTTGCTCATGGGTTTGCAATGAACCCATTAACTCATCAATAGATATTTTAGTCAAGTCCTTGGAATCTTCTATTGCAACAACAATAAGATCAAACCTAACAAGAAGACTTCTTTAGATCTTTTCTACAATTCTAGGATCTTCCATGACATCACCATTAGTTTTAATTTGATTGACTATGATGAAAATTCTTGAAAAAAATTCATCAATGAACTCAAAATCTTTCATTTGGAGATTTTCAAAATATCTTCTTAATAGCTGTAATTTACCCAACTTTACCTTAACATTTCCCTTATATGCATTCTGAATAATTTGCCAGGCTTTCTTACAATTTTTAGCTACTGCTATCCTTGGAAAGATGACATGCCCACTTGAATGAAGCTTAAAGCTTTTGCATCCTTTCTTTTGGTTTCTTTCAACTGGACTTTTTATGTTTGTGTAAGAGCATTAAAAATAACCTAGTCAGTGGTCAGTGACATCTATACAACCACTTTCAACTAATTCCCATAGATCTAAAAATATTTTTATTTTAATAAACCATGCATCATAATTTTTGCTGTCAAACACAGGTGGCTGCTGCCAACTATTACTACTTCCAACCATGATTATAAAAACTGGAAAAACCCATGAAACACCCTTGGCTTTTATACCAATTGAAAAAAAAAGTTGCTAAAATAAAAGAAAATTGCAAGCATCTAACAATTGCTTCAAAAATCACAATAGACTAACTCATAAAATTAAATACATATATTTATCACTTACAAACTTTGCTAATACATTTCAAGGAGCATCAAACGCTTACAATTTTTTTTTCTCCAACTTATTGTCTTCTACATGCAATATTGTCTTCTACCTGCAATTTTCTTTCCTCACTTTATTCTACTATGTATACACTGTTGTGTATACTATTATCTATTCTCCATACACTGCTGTCTATTCTATGCTGTATTATTTGATAGAAACACTAAAATCTGTTTATAACCACATATTACGAATATTAGAATTCTCTAAACGCACCAAGCAAAATTTGTGGTAACACTCACTGTCGGTTGATGAGTTACTCTACAAGATTCACGCCAAGACTCGTGATGAGTTACCCGGCAAGATTCACGCAACACATACAAAACTAAATAAACTAAATATCAAAGCAGAAAAAAATTCAATTATATCATTTGAAATAATACAAGCATAAGGTAAATTATCTTGCACACTTTTCTTTACTAAAGAAAAGTCCCACATAACATTAAAAATTTATATGGGATTGTATTTTGGAAGCTCATGGATTGATTGTCTTGTTACTGGATTTTGTGGGATTAAAATCCCACATAACATAAGGTAAATTATCTTACACACTTTTCTTTACTAAAGAAAAATCCCACATAACATTAAAAATTTATATGGGATGGTATTTTGGAAGCTGATGGATTGATTGTCTTGTTACTGGATTTTGTGAAAATTTTCTTCCCTGAGTTGTTAGATTGAGGTAATGCTTAACAATCGGAATTATTTCACGGACGTACACACCGGAGACAAACACGTGCATTTTCTTTTGATTTTTTTCATCAACAAAAACTATATTAGATGTATAGGTTGTCATATGTGTTGGTCATAATTTCTCTGACAAGCATGTCTTCTTTGATTTGCTCTTAGTGCTCAACTTGAAGACGCGGCTTCACTTTACAGTATTATGTAACAGTTGGAAGTAGTGTTTTGTAGGGGTTTAATGTAACTAAATTTCATGCATAAGGAGGAAACTGGACGCGTATGACATTAACGAAAATTTGTTACAATATTTTAGGATCAATTTGTCGAAAAAAGTAAAAAAATAAATTTGTCGAAAGTTTAAAATAAACCAAATAAAGAAAATGCAGATCTTTAAGACTTGCCCAGTTACAAACAAACACACGCAGGCGGATGCACAAAAAATAAACAGGGTTTATATTATTGAACAGGGGAGGGAGAAATACAAAGAACTGTCTCTTCTGAGCCTACATCTGCGGACATTGCCGCCTGCGGAATACTCCGCCCAAATTCCAACTGGATTACAAAGGGGTTCTGCGCTAAGGAGCAGCAAGAACCGCCGAAGCTCAACTGAGCATACAAACTGCGGCAAGGCTTGGCCGCCGAATCCACTGCACTGCTGGTGTGCAGGGAATAGCCTGCACTGCTGGTGTGCAGGGAAACTGGGGCTGTTGCCCAGAATATCGAATGAGTGCCCGAAGCTTCCATTTATAGTTGCAGAGGTCTCAGGCTGCCTTGGCGGGAATCTCGAGGCCAGTTGGAGGCTTACGGAGTTCACCTACTCCCTTAACTCGCCCATGCTTTCTCTGCCAGATGGGACGTTCCAGCGGCGATGACAGCATATGAAATTTAGGTTAAATAATATTTCTAACATCCTCCCTTAATCTAAATTCCACACAAAAGAAAAATAAGCTTCAGCATTCTCCAAATTTTTACTTCGGCGATTTTCTTTGCGAAGTAACTACTTCGCTGCTCAAACTTCCGAAGTAGATTTACTTCGGCAAAAAGGACTTCCGAAGCAATCTCACTTCGGCCAAAAACTTCGCGAAGCGGCTTCGAATTTCCGAAGTTGATTTACTTCAGCAAAAAAAACTGTTGCGAAGCAGCTTTAATCTTCACTTCGGCAAGAAACTTTGCGAAGTGACTTCAACCTTCCGAAGTGCTTTTACTTCGGCCAAAAAGACTTTTTGAAGCACTTTTCGAAACACCTTTACTTCGGCCAAAACTTCCGAAGCAATTTCCAAAGTAGCTTCAAACCGCCGAAGCATTTTCACTTTGGCAAAAATTGTTGCGAAGTTGCTGCTTCGCTCACCAAATCTCCGAAGAAGCTTCCGAAGTAATTTTACTTCGGCAAAGGACTTTGCGAATCTGCTGATGAATCCGAAGTAATTTTACTTTGGCCAAAACTTGATGCGAAGCTTTTCAAATTGTACTTCGGCAAAGAACTTCTATGAAGCGACTTCAAACTGCCGAAGCATTTCTACTTCAATCTTTTGAAGCAGTTTAAAACTACCGAAGTAGTTTTACTTCGGCAAAAAATGGTGCGAAGCTGCTGCTTCGCTGAACAAACTCCTGAAGCACTCATTGATGAAAAAAAAATGCGAAGCTTCATTTGCCACTTTGCTATTGAACCTCCCGAAGCTTCCACTTTGGACGCAAGTGCAGCGAAGTTCCTTCCTCACCTCACAAACCTGCGAAGTTTCCATGACACTCTTCTGCAACGCTGTGGCCGCCTCCTTCGGTTTGGGTTGAGATTTTTCCTTCTTCATCAACAGTTATTTGCTACCCCCCACGAAATCGAGCTGCGACCAGAACTCCGAAGGATGCATCTGTCCATAAAAACTTATTGCAGCGAAGCTCCATGCAGACTACAAAAACATGCCAAGTCTTTCCCAAACTCTCGGGAACAGATCCAGAGCTCTCTGAACTGTGCTTGACTTGGCCTACTTCTTCTTTTCCTCCTTCTGCCTCGCCTTATCCTCGAAGCTAAAGCCCTTGTGACTGATCTTTATGTCCGACATCTAGGTCTGCTTTGACTGCATTCTCTTCCTGCCACACACTTTTTTGGCCATTCACCCGACAATATCTCCAAAAACTTTTCATGGTTGCTCTCCATGCAGCTTCTCCACAAACTCGCCTATTGTCTCTATCTCCTCGCTCTGATACCATGTCGAAAGTTTAAAATAAACCAAACAAAGAAAATGCGGATCTTTAAGACATGCCCTATCACAGGCAAACACACACAAGCGGATGCACAAAAAATAAATAGGGTTTATATTATTGAAATAGGGGAGGGAGAAATACAAGGAACTGGCTCTGTTGAGTCTACATCTATGGACATTGCCGCCTGCAAAATACTCCACCAAAATCCCAACTGGATTACATAGGGGTTCTGCGCTAAGGAGTAGCAAAAATCGTTGAAGCTCAATTGAGCAACAAACTACGGCAAGGCTTGGCCATCGAATCCACTACACTGCTAATGTGCAGGGAATAGCCTGCACTGCTGGTGTGCAGGGAAACTGGGGCTATTGCCCAGAAAAGAAATGAGTGCCCGAAGCTTCCATTTATAGTTGCAGAGGTCTTAGGCTGGCTTGGCGGGAATCTCGAGGCCAGTTGGAGGCTTACGAAGTTCACCTACTCCCTTAACTCGCCCATGCTTTCTCTGCTAGATGGGACGTTCTAGCGGTGATGATAGCATACAAAATTTAGGTTAAATAATATTTCTAACATCCTCCCTTAATCTAAATTCCACACAAAAGAAAAATAAGCTTCGACATTCTCCAAATTTTTACTTCGGCGATTTTCTTTGCAAAGTAACTACTTCGCTGCTCAAACTTCCGAAGTAGATTTACTTCAGCAAAACAGGACTTCCGAAGCAATCTCACTTCGGCCAAAAACTTCGCGAAGCGGCTTCGAATTTTCGAAGTTGATTTACTTCGGCAAAAAAACTGTTGCGAAGCAGCTTTAATCTTCACTTCCGCAAGAAACTTTGCAAAGTGACTTCAACCTTTCGAAGTGCTTTTACTTCGGCCAAAAAGACTTTTCGAAGTACTTTTCGAAACACCTTTACTTCGGCCAAAACTTCCGAAGCAATTTCTGAAGTAGCTTCAAACCGCCGAAGCATTTTCACTTCGGCAAAAATTGTTGCGAAGTTGTTGCTTCGCTCACCAAATCTTCGAAGAAGCTTCCAAAGCAATTTTACTTCGGCAAAGGACTTTGCGAATCTTCTGATGCATCCGAAGTAATTTTACTTTGGCCAAAACTTGATGCGAAGTTGTTCAAACTGTACTTCGACAAAGAACTTCTACGAAGCGACTTCAAACTATTGAAGCATTTCCACTTCAATCTTTCGAAGCAGTTTCAAACTGCCGAAGTAGTTTCATTTTGGCAAAAAATGGTGTGAAGCTGCTGCTTCGCTGAACAAACTCCTGAAGCACTCATTGATGAAAAAAAAAATGTGAAGCTTCATTTGCCACTTCGCTATTGAACCTTCTGAAGCTTCCACTTTGAACGCAAGTGCAGTGAAGTTCCTTCCTCGCCTCACAACCCTGCGAAGTTTCCATGACACTCTTCTACAACGCTGTGGCCGCCTCCTTCGGTTTGGGTTGAGATTTTTCCTTCTTCATCAGCAGTTATTTGCTACCCCCACGAAACCGAGCTGCGACCAGAACTCCAAGGACGCATCTATCCATAAAAACTTATTGCAGCGAAGCTCCATGCAGACTGCCAAAACACGCCAAGTCTTTCCCAAACTCTCGGGAACAGATCCAGAGCTCGCCGAACTGCGCTTGACTTGGCCCACTTCTTCTTTTCCTCCTTCTGCCTCGCCTTATCCTCGAAGCTGGAGCCCTTGTGACTGATCTTTATGTCCGACGTCCGGGTCTGCTTCGGCTGCGTTCTCTTCCTACCAGACACTTTTCCGGCCATTCACCCGACAATATCTCCAAAAACTTTTCATGGCTGCTCTCCACTTCTCCACAACCTCGCCTGTTGTCTCTGTGTCCTCGCTCTGATACCATGTCGAAAGTTTAAAATAAACCAAATAAAGAAAATGCGGATCTTTAAGACATGCCTTGTTACAGGCAAACACACGCAGGCGGAGGCACAAAAAATAAACAGGGTTTATATTATTGAAACAGGGGAGGGAGAAATACAAGGAACTGGCTCTGCTGAGCCTACATCTGCGGACATTGCCGCCTGCGGAATACTCCGCCCAAATCCTAACTGGATTACATAAGGGTTCTACGCTAAGGAGCAGCAAGAACCACCGAAGCTCAACTGAGCAACAAACTACGGCAAGGCTTGGCCGCCGAATCCACTGCACTGCTGGTGTGCAGGGAATAGCCTGCACTGCTGGTGTGCAGGGAAACTGGGGCTGCTGCCCAGAATACCGAATGAGTGCCCGAAGCTTCCATTTATAGTTGCAGAGGTCTCAGGCTGGCTTGGCAGGAATCTCGAGACCAGCTGGAGGCTTACGGAGTTCACCTACTCCCTTAACTCGCCCATGCTTTCTCTGCCAGACGAAACGTTCCAGCGATGACGACAGCATACAAAATTTAGGTTAAATAATATTTCTAACACAATTAAGGTCTACTCGAATAACTCAATTGGAATATTTTCCAAAACGGAATCGCCATTAGGTTATTGTGTGAAATCCTTAGTAGTATTTTTTTCTTAAGCTTGTGCAGAGTCCGAGTAACAGCTCGACGGCAAGGTTTTCTTTTTTCCACAGTCAAAGGGAGTACTCGAAATTTTCCACAAGTAATACTTAAATTTTGTTAGTAGATAGGGAATAAGTAAGCTTTGGATGCTGATAGTATAAATTTTAGTTTGTTAAAATAGATAAAGTTAACAGAACCCGATTTTTTTTTTTATATCTTTTAAGGCATGATTTTTTTAAGATATTGAATTGAGGTAGTTAACCAGCAAACACTCAACCACTATCATCTAGTTTATTCCCGTTTAGTTAAACACTCAAATGCTACCATCTAATCTATTCATTTCTATGTAAGTCATGGTTTAAACCAATAAAAATAACATTTACAATTTTTATTTAACACAGTTTATTTTTTTCACTGTTTTGTGGAGACACCTTAATGATATATCATTAAACTATAATCCAAACTATTAAAGAAGAAGGCCATATTGTATCCCTATATGGATTGTGACCCTAATTATGTTATATGTTGTACTTCATCCTACTTTAATATATTCATAATAAATATATAATATTAATTATTATTTTTTTATTATATTAAAAGGATCGCTAACTAATTACATTTTCTACGTGTGAATTCGAATTGCGCTCCTTACCTCTAAATTTTTAATTATAATTAGCATTCAAACATATTTAAAACGAGAAACTTTTAAATTATAGTGATGTTGTTTGCTATATATGGTTAAATCCAAATTTATTAATTATCCTTCTTAAAACTTCATGCAACTTATTGTAGAGAATATTGTAGAGAAAATTTTAAATTATAGTGATGTTGTTTGCTATTTATGGTTAAATCCAAATTTATTAATTATCTTTCTTACAACTTCATATAACTTATTGTAGAGAAACTTTTAAATTATAGTAATGTTGTTTGCTATTTATGATTAAATTCAAATTTAGTAATTATCCTTCTTATTTGATACATTGAATACTGAAGATTTTTATTGAACAATAAAATAGTATAGTATCTTAAAGTACGTCAAAATATTGAAAACAATATTTTAATGAAATGTTTAGTATATATCCTGTTTACCATAGATCTTGATATGTTTATAAATGGACTATAAGGTTCACCAAATTCTTGTAGACATCTATAAATGATATCTTTTAATTCTTTTTATTATGAAGCTTAAAGTTTTTGCATCTTTTTTCTGGTTTTTTTAGCTGGGTTTATTGTGCTTGTGTAAAAGTATTAAAAATAACTTAGTCAATGATCAGTAACATCTATAAAACCACTTTCAACTAATTCATTAATTCTTATAAATTATGAGAACACAAAATTGTATTTATTTTAATAAATCATGTATCATAATTTTTGCTATCAAACACAGGTGGCTACCAACTATTACTACTTTTACTTATAATTATAAAACTGGAAAAACCCATGAAACACCCTTGCATACCAATTGAAGGAAAAAAATTACTAAAACAAAAGAAAATTACAGGCATCTAACAAGTGTTTAAAACATCACAATAGACTAGCTCATAAAATTGAATGAATGTATTTACTCACATATAAACTTTGCTAATACATTTTAAAGAGCATCAAACTCTTACAATTTCTTCCTCCAACTTATTATTTTCTACCTGCAATTTGCTCTCCTCATGTATACACTACTGTGTATACTATCTATTCTCCATACACTACTGTCCATGCTATCCTATGCTGTATTATTTGACAGAAACACTAAAATCAATTTATAACAACAAATTACTAATATTAGAATTCTCTAAACGCACCAACCAAAATTTGTGCTCACACTCACTGGCGGTGAGTTACCCCGCAAGATTCACGCCAATACTCGTGATGAGTTACCCGGCAAGATTCACGCAACACATACAAAACTATATAGTAAAGTAGAACAAAATTCAAATAATATAAGCATAAGGTAAATTATCTTACACACTTTTCTTAACTAAAGAAAAATCCCACGTAACATTAAAAATTTATATAAGATGATATTGTGGAAGCTCAGGGGTTGATTGTCTTGTTACTGGATTTTGTGAAAATTTTCTTCCCTGACTTGTTAGATTCAGGTAATGCTTAGCAATCGGTTTTATTTCACGGACTTACACACCAGAGACAAACACGTGCATTTTCTTTTGATTTTTATTCAACAAAAACTATATTAGATGTATAGGCTGTCGTATGTGTTGGTCATAATTTCTCTGACAAGTATGTCTTCTTTGATTTTCTCTTATTATGTAACAGTTGGAAGTAGTGTTTTGTGGGGGTTTAATGTAAACTAAATTCCATGCATCAGGAGGAAACTGGACTCGTATGACATCATTTTTATGACTAGGAGTATGACATTAACAAAAATTTCTCACAAATTTTTAGGATCAATTAAGGTCTACTCGAATAACTCAATTGGAATATTTTCCAAAACGGAATCACCATTAGGTTATTGTATGAAATCTTTAGTAGTATTTTTTTCTTAAGCTTGTGCAGAGTCCGAGTAACAGCTCGACTGCAAGGTTTTATTTTTTCCTAGAATCGGCAACAGTCAAGGGGAGTACTCGACATTTTCCACATGAATAATTAATAATACTTCAACTTTTCCTAAGTAGATAGGAAATAAATGAGGTTTGGATGCTAACACTATAAATTTTAGCTTGTTGAGTTAGATAAAGTTAACAGAACTTGATTTGACTTTTGACATCCTCCAAGGCATTTTTGACTCTAACTCCCTTCAAGGCATTTTTTACTCTAAGTCCCTTCAAGTCATTGAATTGGGGCAGTTTACAGGCAAACACTCAATCACTAGCATCTAATGGGTCCCCTTCTAATTAAACACTCAGCTGCTACCATCTAGTCTATCCCTTTCAAGGTAAGTCATGGTTTGAACCAATAAAAATAACATTTAAATTTTTGTTTGACATAATTTGTTGTTTTTAACTATTTTGTGGGGACACCCTAGTGCTATGTCATTAGACTATAATCTAGACTATCAAAGAAGAAGGTCCTATTGTATCCATAGCAAGTGTGGCCCTCCTGATGTCATGTGTTGTACTTCATATTACTTTAGTATATTCATAATAAATATATAGTATTAATTATTATTTTTTATTATATTAGAGGAATCGCTAACTGGTTACACTTTTCTGTGTGTGGATTCAAATTGTGTTCCTTACCTCTAGATTTTTAATTATAATTATAATTAGCATTCAAACATATTTGAAACTTCATGCAACTTATTGTAGATGGATAGATAGGCATTAACATGGAACAAAATTCCAATCATGGAATATGCCACTAGACTTACATCATCACATTAGAAATTATAGTAATTTTATTTTTGCTATTTATGGTTAAATTCAAATCTATCAATTATCCTTCATATTTAATACATTGAATAATGAAGATTTTTAGTAAATAATAAAATTGTTTAGTATCTTGGAGTATGTTAAAATATTAAAAACAACATTTTAATGAAATGTTTAGTATATATCATGTCTACCATAGATTTTGATATGTTTATAAATGGATTATAAGGTTCACCAAGTTTTAGACATTTATAAATGATATCATCTAATTCCTTTGATTATGAAAATTTTAAAAACTAACATCAATAAATTTATCTCTACCCACAACAAATAATTTATTATTGAATATTATAGGTAAAATTTTCCAAGGTATTTTTCATACACACAATTCTAAGATTCATTTTTGTAGAGAACACAATCTCAAGTCTCTCTATGGGTAGTGGGAAAATTATTGTCATTGTTGAACTTCCACTTGCTATTTCCTACCCCAAAGATAGGTTTACCATATATTACACAAGGAAATCCATAGATTGATCTTGATCTTCCATCATTAACAAAAATGGTCACTATTGTTTATTGTTTCTCATGTTCTTGATAAACCAAAGCATTCTAGGTAGATACAACTACATAGAGTTAGGATTCTACTACCTGCATATGTTTTCTTGTTGTAAAAAGACCAAGGTTTCTTATCATGTTGTATGACGAGGAATAAATCATGTGCATATATTAAAAATAATATTTCCTTGGTAAATTTACCAATATCTTGATGCCAAAAAATACAAATAGGAATCCCTCTCTTCTATTTTTGACATTGTGAATTTGTTTAATCAATAGTCAATAGTCAATTAAAGATTCTCATCTAGTATGAATCAAGTTGGAAGTCACAATATTTTCCAAAAGCATCCTAAACCATCAATTCACTATAATCATATGTTTAAAAATGAAAAATAGTGAAATATAAAAGCATATAGATGAAAAATAAGGAAAGAGATAAACATGATTTGAGAGAAGGAATGAGAGGTGGATACCTATGGGTATCCCCAATACATTTTCAAATATCACTCTATGATTGATGCAGGAGCATCCGACGACAGTAGGGCAATCTTGCATCCTCCAAAAAAAAAATTAGATTTTTTTTCTAAGTACTTGGCATCTTGATGTATTTATTTTCAGTTTGGGAAAGGTTTTGTAAGGCAAAGGGGTGGGGTCGTGAAATCGTGACCTCCAAAGGCTGCAATATAACTTTGGCAAGTTCGTCGCGATATCGCGATGTCGCGATATCGCGACAGTTTGTAGAGCAAGGCGGAAGGGGAGAGTCCTGTCGCGATATCGCGACCAGTTAGAAGCTGCCACGTGGCATATTTCTAAGGCAGCATCAAAGGCTAAAACAAAGCGAAGAGCATAGCAAAAGACTTCGGCAAGGTGAAGGCAGAGGTGGGGGGTCGCGAAATCGTGACATGTCACGATTTCGTGACATGTCACAAAATCATGACCCCAAAGGACTTCGGCATAGTGGAGGCACTGTTGGTCGCGATATCGCGACATGTCACGATTTCACGACCTATCACGATATCGCGGCCGGGTAAAAGCACAGCAAAAAGTAAACGAGCGGATGGCCAGGCAAGGCCAAATTTGACACGTGGGCAGATGTGAAGGGCATGTGTATCAACTATATTGCGACAAGGAGAAGGCATGGCCAGATTTACATGCGGTCGGCTACGTGTAAGAAAACAAAGATGAGGGTCACGTAGGTTGATAAGGGAGGTGTCGGCCACGCATTTTTTTATTTCTTTTGGCAACACAGCAATTACAGGTGATGGCTTTATGGAGGAGACAACAGTGCAGAGGACAGTCAGAACAAAGCGGCCGGTGCAGGGAGGCCATCAATGCTAGCGTCATGGTGGATCGGGCAGTTGCCCATTTATGGCAAAAATTTTGAAAAACTCGGTCGGAGGGAAAGTCGAATTTGAATTTTTTGTTAGGCAGGGGCATTAATTGCCTAGAGGATCGAGGCCTCGATAAAAACTCAAAATTTGTAAGGGCAAGGGATGGTGAGTTCGGGATTGTGGGAGAAGAGTTCTATGCCTGGAGATGATATTGTAAAACTGTTTCAAGCAATTTACAGTAAATTTATGTGAAGTGTTGTTGTGTTAATCTCGGCTTGCCATCAAGTGGTATCAGAGCGGGAGCTCCTGAGCGTGTAACAGACCGTCGGAGAGAGGCAGTTACACCAGGATCTGTGGAAGGATTTGAAGGGGAAGAAAGAAAGATGCCTCCACGAAGAAACCGTGGCGGAGTAGGAAATGTGGTGCCGGCCGAAGACTTTCGAGCCTTGCAGAGACAAGTTCAAGCCCTGCAAGAAGAGTTACGCAGAAGGCACGAGCCCGGAAGGGATGAGGAAAGTGAAGACGAAGTTGAAGAAGAAGACCAATCGAGGAAGAAGAAGAGGCTATGGATCCTGCACAAGCCAGGTTGTACAAGGCCATCTCTCAGATTGGAAAGCAACCAAAAATGGAGGTTTCTACATACTCGAGAAACCTAAATCCAGGAAGAGGTGATTGATCTGGATAAATGATTTAGAAGAATATTTCGAATATGAGGAGGTTGAAGACCCTAATCGGGTCAGATTTGCTAAGACAAAGTTAAAGGGTCATGCCGGCATTTGGTGGAGGGGAATACGGTTGGAGAGGAACGAGAAGAGGGAAGGAGAGAATAACAAGATGGGATAGAATTGTGGAAAAGCTGAAAAGACAGTTTATTTCGACAGATTACGAGTTGGATCTCGCTAAGAAAAATGCGAGTTTGAGACAGGACAAGCAAAAGCTGTCCAGGAGTACACGGAGGAGTTTTACAAGATCTCTATTAGAACTGGGCATTTAGAGGCAAACAAAGAAAAGGTAGCCCGTTATATCAATGGGTTGAGACTCGGTATCCGGGAAGAGGCTGAGCCTAGTTCGGGTAAGCACCATTGAGGATGCTTACCAAGTTGCCTTAAAGGTGGAAGAAAAACTAAATAGGCGGTTTGAAGGCAAGCAAAGAGGAAGGGGCCGTGGTGGAAGAAGCTGGTGGGAGAACCGGTGGAGAAAAGTATAAAGACCCGAAGAAGACTGGTGAAGCCGGTAGTAACCGGGATCAAAGGGAAGAGGATGTTTATCAGCCCGAGATCGAAACAGCTACCCAAGAGGACGGGGTGGATGCGGGACGAGGATTTGGAAGAGGAGTATTTCGTGGGACATGTTTCCACTGTGGTGAAGAAGGACATCGGGCATTTGAGTGTCCACAACACCGAGAAAGGACGAACAAGAGGCCTAAGGGTCCAGCCAGGGCTGCTGTGGCAGAGGAAGATGCTGAGTCTGAACATTCTGAAGAAGCAGAGAGAGGGGAAGCAATGATCGTAAGAAGAGTCCTATTGAATGAGGAGAAGGACACAGATCGAGAGAAGAAGTTTATTCCGCACAAGATGTAAATGTGCGGGCAAGGTTTGCAATATTATTATTGATAATGGTAGCACGGATAACCTGGTTTCGGAAGAAATGGTTACAAAGCTACAGTTAGAGAGGAAGAAGCACCCGCATCCATACCGGGTCGCATGGTTACAGAAGGACCATAGAGCTTTGGTCAATGAGCAGTGCTCCGTTAAATTTAATATTGGAAATTATTGTGATGAGGTCCTGTGTGACATCCTGCCTATGGATGCTTGCCATATGTTGCTGGGGAGGCCCTGGCAGTTCGACCGGAGTGCAGTGCATGATGGCCGTGCCAACACCTACTCATTGACAAAGAATGGTGTACGCCATAAACTAAAGCCCTTAAAGGATGCGGATGAAAAGGTATGTAACAATTCCAGAATCTGTTTAGTTGAGGGGAGAAAGTTCCTGGACGGGTTGAAGCATGAACATTTATGTTATGCAATAATCCCTAGAGTTAGGGGGAAGGAATGCCAGGATACCCCGGAGAAGTCCTAGATCTGTTGGAGGAATTTCCAGATATTGTGTCTGATAATGTGCCTGAGGGTTTACCCCCAGTAAGGAAAATTAGCCACCATATAGATTTGGTACCGGGATCAAGCTTGCCAAATAAAGCTGCACACAGAATGACACCTGTAGAAACTGAGGAGTTAAACAGACAGGTCCAGGAGTTGCTGGAGAAAGGATTGATTAGGGAGAGTCTTAGCCCGTGTGCAGTGCCAGTAGTACTAGCACCCAAGAAGGATGGAGAGTGGAGAATGTGCACAGACTCTCGGGCAATCAATAAAATCACTATCAAATACAGATTCCCATTGCCAAGGATGGATGATATAATGGACTATTTAAGTGGGGCTGAGTACTTCACGAAGATTGACCTAAAAAGTGGCTATCATCAGATCCGTATCCGAGAGGGAGATGAGTGGAAGACAACCTTCAAGACAAGAGAAGGCTTGTATGAGTGGTTGGTCATGCCATTTGGGTTGTCCAATGCACCAAGTACCTTCATGCGGTGATGAATGAAGTCTTGAAAGAATTTACTGGGAAAGTTTGTCATTGTTTATTTAGATGATATATTGATATTCAGCGAGAACCCTGGAGGAACACCGATGCACATCGGGAGGGTTTTTGAAAAGCTACGGGAAGAAGCAGTTATTAATAAATCTGAAAAAGTGTAATTTTGTCAAGAAAGAGTTAGTATACCCGGGGTTTGTAATCTCAGCAGAAGGTCTGAAAATGGACCCAGAGAAGGTGAGAGCCATCATCGAATGGCCTACCCCAAGAAGCACAATAGAAGTAAGATCATTTCATGGTCTAGCCAGCTTTTACGGGAAGTTCATAAAGAACTTGAGCGGCATTTGTGCACCTCTCACGAAACAATGAGGGGGGATAAAAAGGAGTTCAAGTGGACATTAGGGGCTGAAAGGAGCTTTGATGCATTAAAGAAAAAGGTCACGAGAACAGCCTATTTTGGCACTCCCGGACTTTGACAAGGTATTTCGGGTGGATTGTGATGCCGGTGGCGAGTGCAATAGGGGTACATCTTGAGTCAAGGAGGCAGACCAGTTGCTTATTTCAGTGAGAAGCTAAATGATGCTCGGAAAAAGTATTCAATTTATGACCAAGAATTTTATGCTATAGTTCAGGCTCTGAAAAAGTGGAGACACTATTTATTGCCAAAGGAGTTTGTTCTATTTACTGACCATCAGGCTTTACAGTACATTAACAGTCAAACAAAGCTGAATCAAAGGCAAATGAAGTGGGTGGAGTTCCTCCAAAGCTATACCTTTGTCTTGAAGCACGAAGCGGGAAATCAAACGGGGTTGCGAGATGCCTTGAGTAGAAGGCAGACTTTACTGATTAAAATGACGGTGGAAGTAGCGGGATTTGAAGAACTAAAGGGTTTGTACCCTGAAGATCCAGATTTTGCAGAAGCTTGGACGGCTTGCTTGACACTTGTTACTGTGGACAGGACAAAATGGTTGGATTTCTTAATCCAAGATGGAATCTTGTTCAAGGGAAGTAAATTATGCATTCCAAGGAGTTCCATGCGGGAAAACTTAATCAAAGAAAAGCACAGCGGAGGACTGGCTGGGCATTTTGGTCGGGATAAGACCATTGCCCTAGTGGAGGAAAATTACTACTGGCCTCAACTTCGACCAAGATGTGCGGAAGTTTGTGCAAGGTTGCAGAATATGCCAGATGGCAAAAGGTGTAAGGCAAAACACAGGATTATACCAGCCATTACCTGTACCTGAGAGGCCATGGGAGGACATAAGCATGGATTTTATTCTTGGATTGCCGAGGACACGGAGGGGAAATGACTCCGTATTTGTGGTGGTTGACCGATTCTCCAAAATGGCACATTTTATTCCCTGCCGAGAAGACAAGTGATGCGGTTCACATTGCAGGGTTATTCTTCAAGGAAGTGGTACGACTTCACGGTCTACCAAGAAGCATAGTTTCTAACGAGAGATACAAAGTTTGTTGGGTATTTCTGGAGAACTTTGTGGAAGAAGTTGAAGACAGATCTGAAATTCGATTTTGCATACCACCCACGGACTGACGGACAGACAGAGGTGGTGAATAGAAGCTTGGGTAATTTGCTTTGAGATGCTTGATAGCAGATCAACCCAAGGGATGGGATTTAGTTTTACCACAGGCGGAGTTTGCGTATAACAGTTCAGTCAATAAGAGCACAAATAAATCTCCATTCCAGATAATATATGGGAACAGCCCGAGAAATGTGTCTGAACTGAGAAAGTTGGACCAGAGAGAAAAGTGCAGTGCCGAGGCAGAAGAATTTGCGGAACATATGAAAAGTCTGCATGAAGAAGTAAGGAAACAAATTATAAAAATGAATACTCAATATAAGACAAGGGCGGACCAGAAGCGGCGGTTCAAGGAGTTCGAAGTAGGAGATGAGGTCATGGTGCACCTCAGGAAGGAGAGATTTCCTGCCAAGACTTATAACAAATTGAAGATGAAGAAGTTTGGGCCATGCGGGAATACTGGGGAAACGGGAGTCAGGGAATGCATATGAAGTGGAATTGCCAAGTTGGCTTGATATTTCACCTATTTTTAATATTTTAGATCTAGTAGAATATCATGAGGGAGGAAGTACAGAGGTACCAAGTGCAGAATTATGGCAAGTTCCAGCATCTACTCCAACCACAGACGAGGTCGAGGAAATATTAGACACTCGTGAAGGCAGAAGCACCAGAAACAAACAATATTCTGAATATTTGATAAAGTGGAAGGGCAGACCTGTTGAAGATGCAACTTGGTTGTCAAAAACGGAGGTTGACCGCCTGGGTCTTCCCCTAACCAAACAGAAGTGAGGATCACTTTTATTTTACCCCGGGTGTCTGATGCAGGAGCATCCGGCGACAGTAGAGCAATCTTGCATCCTCCAATTTTTTTTTTAGATTTTTCTAAGTACTTTGCATCTTGATTTATTTAATTTCAGTTTTGGAGAAGGTTTTGTAAAGCAAGGGGGGTGGGGTCACGAAATCGTGACCTCCAAGGGCTGCAATGTAACTTTGGCAAGTTCGTCGCGATATCGCGACAGTATTGTAAAAACTAAGGCAAGAGGGCATAGTCATCGCGATATCGCGACATCGTGATATCGCGACGTCGCGATATCACGATAGTATTGTAGAGCAAGGCGGAGGGGGAGAGTCCTGTCGCGATATCGTGACCAGTTAGAAGCTACCACGTGGCATATTTCTAAGGCAGCACCAAAGGCTAAAACAAAGCGGAGAGCATAGCAAAAGACTTCGACAAGGTGAAGGCAGAGGTGGGGGGGTCACGAAATCGTGACCCCAAAGGACTTCGGCATAGTGGAGACGCTGTTGGTCACGATATCGCGGCCAGGTAAAAGCACAGCCAAAAGTAAACGAGCGGGCGGCCTGGCAAGGCCAAATTTGACACGTGGGCAGTGTGGAGGGCACGTGTATCAACTATATTGCGACAAGGAGAAGGCATGGCCAGATTTACACGCGGTCGGCTACGTGTAAGAAAACAAAGATGAGGGTCACGGAGGTTGATAAGGGAGGTGTCGGCCATGCATTTTTTTTTTTATTTCTTCTAGCAACACAGCAATTACAGGTGATGGCTTAATGGAGGAGACAACAGTGCAGAGGACAGTCAGAACAAAGCGGCCGGTGCAGGGAGGCCATCAATGCTAGCATCATGGTGGATCGGGCAGTTGCCCATTTATGGCAAAAATTTTGAAAAACTCGGCCGGAGGGAAAGTTTGAATTTGAATTTTTTGTTAGGCGGGGGCATTAATTGCCTAGAGGATCGAGGCCTCGATAAAAACTCGAAATTTGTAAGGGCAAGGGATGGTGAGTTTGGGATTGTGGGAGAAGAGTTATATGCTGAGAAATGATATGTGAAAAAAAAAAAAACTATTCTAAGCAATTGATAGTGAATTTATGTGAAGTGTTGTTGTGCTAATTCTGGCTTGCCATCAATGATTCAAATGATCAATCATTGACATATTTATAGTGATACTAAAAAATACTAATGAGCAGTTAACCTCAAGATAACACTAACTTGAATTTGAGGTTAACTTACAATAATAAAAAAATAATAAATAACACCTTTTGGTCAAGGTTATTCATAAAAGTGGATTAACTAATATAACTAAGGGTGAATACATGAGGGTTGCATTAGGTTTACATGAATATTCCCATATGGTTACATATAGATGCCCATAGGCTTACATAGAAGAATCCTCATAGGCTTGAATAAAATGTTTATCACAAGCTTACATATAAAATACCCATAAGATTACAACAAGATGCTTTAAGGCTTACATAGAACTTATCCTTAGGCTACATCAAGAGAACACATAGGTACTTCATCAGTCTTGACCTTAGCCTCATAAAATTATATTCCAAATATTTTAATGTCACCCATAATTTTAGCTAAGGATTCAAGGAGAGAAGACAATATAGATTATACAACTCTGATAAATAATGAATGCTCATATAGTCCAATCAATCATGTTATCTTCTCTTTGACAAAGGTATATAAACTGGATCAACCTATCCCAAACATGAAGTCGTAACTCCACCTCCTAGATCAAGATGTTGATATTCCCACAAGAAGATCTTCAACATGCACCTAGTTATCACAATATATCCTCCAATATCAAGATAAGACAGTTGAATCATGAAGCAATAGGAAAATCTCAAAATAATCAACTCCAATGGCTAGAAAGGACCTATAGAGAAATACATACCTTGTTTTGATCATATAAAATCTACTCCTCTAGTAGCTCAAAAGTTTACCAATCACCAAATTAAAGGGTTATTGGATTTAGAGAAAATAAACAAAGATGAGAATAAGCAAGGAAATTTTAAAATCTCTCAAAAATAGTATAGCTAACCAACTGCTACACCAAAAATATCAATTTGTGTTAGATGTTTGGTGCTTTGTGAATATGTCAAACTTGCTATGATCAAAGAAATGAAAGAAAATGAGATTTTAACCTATGACCTTGAAAAATAAGGCTTTAAAATCATATATGATTTTTTTGCAAGAAAAAATACCAGCTAGATCCATTTTGCACAAAATAAATTCCACATAAAATAATAATAGTTCGTTGAAATAATGTCACCAATCTCTAGAGCTTGTAAACTTGTGTAGTTTGAAAAAAAATCCCAAAACACTTTTGTATGCAAATATTATGGCCTTCACAATTTTTGTCATATTGGAGCTAAAAATTAACCAAAACATAAATTATATACCTTAGAGAAAAGTTTAACCAATGAGAGGATACCACTTGTCACCTACATGTGCCACCTTTGCTAATACCACTTACTGACAGGACAACCAACTAGGGTGACAAACAACAAATAAATCTATGACACTTGACAAATGTAAATTAGTTGAATTTACATATCTATATGAAAATAAAGAGTAATACCCAATATTTGGGGTAAATAAACAACTAGAGTTGAAACCAAGGTGCTGTTCTCACAATACAAGATCCCAACCACTATGCCACTCATGCAAATGTAATAGAAGAAAAGAATTTTTAGTTTGAAATGCACTGAAAGCACGAGATTCCGGGCAAAGGAAACACTAATTATGCAACGTAAGACAAAATGTAACACTTTAGCCTTATGCACCAAAACAAAGGAAAGAGACAATTTGGAAAGGAAATAAAAGATGTAAAGAAATCACAGCCCTCTTTATTCAAATATCTTATCCTAGGTTACATAGACGTCTCCTCCCTTTTTAGGGGCTAGGAGCATTAAATTTGTCTTTGTTACAATGTGTGACTTAGTCTTCCTCCTTCCACGTGCCCACAATTGCAATGGGCGGGCCAAGATGATGCCGCCGCTGATGTCGATGAGTTCTTAACCTCTACTGCTTCTCCAGAAGGCCACTGCCACTGAGACAGCTGGCCAATCTACCTTCAACTGGAATTCATCCCTGGGCAGGACGAATTACGAGCGCAGTCGTCCCTGGATGGGACGAATTCTTCTGTGTTGAAGAAACCGACCTGCTGCTGCTCCAATGTCGAATCTCGAGACCTGCAAAATGCCTGCAAACAAGGGGGTTATGTAATTGGGGTCGTTTTGGGACGACCCAGATGGGCAGGTTCTCCCAATTTGGCCTCTACCCTCGGGAATTTGACCTCGACACCTACAAGTCAGCGAAACAACAAAGCGACACAAAACATACTAGAATCTGACCAAAAGTTACAAAATTGCAGCTATGGGTTAATCAAACTTAATAACACAAAATGCAACCTGAAAAAGTAATCTAAAATGCCCTAAACTTAAAATAGGACTTGGGAAGTGCGGGGGTGCCCAAGTGGGCCTCCCACCGTTGGCACTTGATTTTGGAGCCAATCCACTAGGGATGGGCCCAAAACATCTTAGGATTGGGGGGGTCGGCGAATTGGTTAGTTCAGGTGTCCATGTGTTGGATTTGGGTCAGGTTCGAGCTTCCAAAGGCCACCCAACAACCTCCCTTGCAAAAGAGATTGGTGGATGTGGGAAGGTGAACCAAAAGGGATGCAAGTGGGTCTTCAACTCGGTAGCACTTCGTTGCTTGAAAACTCCTTCAACTTGTATATTTTGGGTGAGAAAAGTCCCACCTTTTATAGACCCATGGGGTCTCTTTTGGGAGGGAAGCACAGATGCCATGTGTTGGTCATAAGCGCCATGTGGTAGTATTGTCTTCCCATGAGGGAGGGGAGTCCTCCGTTGACTTGGGTTTTGATAAATGCCTTTTGTGATAGTCTTCTAACGGCCCCTCTGTCCACCTACACACGCGTGCAAGGCAAGAGTCATCAACTGACTGTTCTGGGCTGCCACTTGGCGCCATTTGCCTTTTTGCCCGTTAAGCTTAGAATTCGTCCCACCCAGGGACGAATTCAGAATTCATCCTGGGGTGGGACGGATTCTATTTTGAATTCGTCCCTAGGTGAGACGAATACAGGGCAAAGTGTCCAAGTGTGCCAAATTGCTTCTTGACCTTACAAAATTGCTATGAAAGTGGTTAAGACCACTTGTTTAACCTCTGAGGGGCTGCCCCGGGGGCTGTGTTTGTCAAAGCGATCGGTGTTTGCAGTCACATAATCGGATTGGTGCTGTTTTGGTGTCTACGGATGCCCCTTTTTGGGAAGCGCTGCGGGTGACGCAGTGCTGAGCAAAAATAGATAACCAAAGCACTAATGATTAGGGTTTCTTGGTAACCTAACCAAATTTTGATGCCCCAAATATGGAAAGGGCATGCATTCTTGAATCCTTGCTTTCTGACGAGCTAAGGAATTTGATTTCAAGTATTAACATGTTTTGTTGAGGTGTGACTTGAACTTAGACATTGATCAGTCATGAACAGGCAAAGGGCATTTTTATCCTCGGGGGAACCTTGTGTTCATGATTCACGAAATGCCAAGTGTTTGATTGATTTGATTGTTGCTTGTTTACTTGCCCCAAGCGGGAGCGTGATTGTCTTTGTCAATGATTCTTTGAATGCATGTCGTTTTCCTTAATTGGGTGTGTGATTATTGGTTGGTGACTAAGTGTGACTACCCCCTCAAGCGACGAATCGATGAGGGAATGACCTTCGTGAGAGAAGCGACGGGTCGCTTGACCCAAGATGACTTGTGCAAGGGTACCTTTAAAGGGTTTACCGTTAAGCGTGTGCAATTTTTCCAACATTTGGACCTATTTTTGGTGGGTGTTAACCCTTTTGGTGATGCCATAATGAGGTGAAATCATCAAAAATCTAACTTCCCGTGGAGCGGTCCGGCTATTGTAGCCTTCTTAGGGAAGTAGGAGAGCGATAATTTGGACCTCGAAATCGATTTTCTTTTCCTAGAGGTTAAGTGCATGAGCACTTATGTCTGGCAATGTTTCTCTATGTTTTTGTTGAGTTTTGTACTGTTTTTGAGTGGGCTTTGACCCTTTTGTGATGTCGTTTTGGGATGAAATTGTCTAAAATTCGTCTTCCCGTGGAGTGGTCCAGCTATGGTAGCCTTCTTAGGGAGTATGATAGTGACAATTTGTGACTCCAATGTCGATTTTGCATGCCCTTGTTGTCAGGTGCAGTAGCAATCCTTTCGGGCAATTTTATTGTTTGTTTTTAGTGCATTTTTAGTCATTTTTTTTTATTTTTTTTGTGCTAGCCTGAATTCGTCCCTGGGTGGGACGAATTCCAGCTGGAGAATTCATCCCTAGGTGGGACGAGTGCTTATCAGAGCGCTCGTCCTAGTCAAGGACGAATTCCAGTACAAAAGGCCTATTTAATGGCCAAAACTTGATTTTGGGCTCATTTGTGTCATTTTTTTCTTGCGATTTTGGAGCTCTGGGAGGAGGAGGTAATTCGCATGAGCGAAGCGCTGCTGGAATTCTCTCTGCCATCATGAGTGCACAAACTAGTTCGAGCGGCGGAGCCGAGGCGAGACCTGTAAGTGACCTTAGAGTTTATTTTGCTTTAATTTAATTCATTGTTTTTGTGTTGACGCTTTTCAAAATTTTAAGATTTTTGTGATGTTTTTGTTTAACGGTTAAGTTTAGAAACCCTAGAACTAAAAATTTGATCTGTTATTTTATTTTGTTTTTTTGCAGGTCGTTTGGAGCCGGTACCGTGTACCCGCTGCATTTACTGAGGCGTGGTTAGCATTGACCGATGATGACTGGGAATTGCTTGATGCCCTTGGGCTCAAGTAAGTGGTTCGACTGGAGCCTATGGTTTCTGATCAGGCCTATCTGATGGCCCTGATCAAGATTTGGGATTCACGAACCAATACTTTCCATCTCCCGACAGGGGAGATGATTGTGACTCTTGAGGACGTCTATCGGTTGCTTCGGATTTCGATAGATGGTCTGCCTATTAGGACTTCTCCGTTTGATCAGCGGACTGCTATACTTACGAGATGTTTTGGGCATGGGGGGAGCTGGGTGTAGCAAACCCAGTGGAGACAGCCGAGGTGGATTGCCAGGCTGGCAGGATTTTGGTTAGCCGATGGAAGGAGAGGGGGGTGTTAGGAGTGAGGCACGCATTCTTGATGGGCCTCATTTCTAACATTCTTCTCCCTGATTCGTCAGGTGTGAGGTTCCCGTGGAACCTGCTGGATTCGGTGTGGCAGTTGGCAGAGTGCCCGATAGAGGCACCGTTGATTCTAAGATGGGGATAGACTTTGTTGGCACAGCTCTACGGGGAGCTGTATGGGGTCCGTTGTCGACAGCGGAAGGGTGTTAGTTGCAATTTTTTGTTGCAGTGCTATGGTTGGCAGCACATAGCTATTGAGAGGCCTACCGGGTTACCATGGATGACTCGGGCGGCGATGGAGGATGCGAAGATTGGTTACACAGTTTTGTGGTGATGGTCTACGGAGCAGGGGCAGAGTCGGCGATGGGCAGCTGCTGTTGAGCACTACACTGATGCCTTTTCTTGGCTCACTCCAGGGGAGGTGTTTTGGCGTCCCTATCGGGACTGTCTAGCCTGGCCTGAGGCTGGAGAGTGGCTCCGACGGGTACGGAGGGAGCGATGGTTGACTGGGCGGCACGGGATAGAGCATGAGTTCTTTCCGTACCACCGGGTTACATGACAGTTTGGTGTGCGCCAGGGGTTTCCTGGTGAGCCCGTAGTCTATCGGCGTCGGGGAGATGAGAGGGATCTGGAGCCACCGGTCACCGTGCCATTGGGCGAGGAGTCAGATGCGGTGATTGAGGTCCCGGATGTGGATGACGTCGGTACTACCACTGAGTATGACTCGTGGTGGGTATTGCAGCGCTGGAGAGGAGAAGGGCCACTGGGAGGCACGGAGGCAGCAGTGGAGGATGCTGAGGCAGCAGGGGGTGATTGGGGGGGGTCGTTGGATGATGCGGACATGGTGGATGTGGGAGTTGAGGATGTGGGCTTGGGTGTTCCGGAGCGGCCGTACATGCAAGATGTGGAGGTGCAGTGGGAGCCTGAGAAGGCTACTGTCCTCGTGAGTCCTATGCGTTCAGCAGATACAGAGGAGGTGGGGTCGGATGTAGGTGTTGAGATTGCACGACTGACAGAGCTGCTACGGATGCGGGATCTAGAAAGGGATCTTCTGCAGGCTCAGTTGGTAGAGCAGGATAGAGTTTTGGCATAGCATGATGATGCATTGTCTATCTATCATCGGCGAGAGGTAGAGTGGTGTCTGTACCGAATAGACTTGGAGAGGGAGGTCATATTCCTTGGCGGGCGGTTACCTGAGCCTTCGATTAGTAGATCTTCTCGAAGGACGAGGGATAGTTTGACTGAGCAGTCAGCATCATCTTGTCGCAGGCGGTTAGATGAGGGGGGTGGTAGCAGGCATGATGCGGGGGCTAGTAGTAGCCGCCCTGCAGGGTCCCCTAGGACCCATACCACAGGGGGTAGTTCTTGTCGCATCGATCCTACGTGATCATGATGGTCGACGCCTTAGGTCAGGTTTTTGGATATGATTGCGGGGTCTGAGGACCGGTTTTGTAGCCTGCGGGCATATTTTTGACGATATATATATATATATATATATATATATATATATATATACCGGTTTTATTTTTGGTTTTGTATATGTGATGTGATTTTTTTTTTTTTGTTATGCATGTTTATTTATTTTGATGAATGCAGATGTTATGATAAATGTATATGTTTTTGATGTCTATGTGATATGCGAGGTTAAATGGATGAATGAAATTTGTGATGATTGCACTGTAGGTTGTTTAAGAATCTCTTTATTTACATGGTTTTATGTTTTATGATAAGTAGTGCAGATGGTTTTGGGCTGAATGTAAGATTTTCTGAGATTCAGTCAGTTTTAACTCACCATCCATGACTGTACTTTATCTTACAAGACTTTTTGACCAAGGTATGAATCAGACTTGTTTTTGACCCAATTATTTCATATCCCTGTGTGTGCAATTGAGTTCATTTAGTGGTATTTGTTAGGATATCGCCAGTGCCAGATGGGCTTTCAACCGAACTTCGTGCGAGGATCACCTAATTAGCTCCACGAATTCCTTTGTTGTATGTACTAAGATTAATCTGCGGTGTAGTCCAGGATGCCATAAGCTATCTCATCCACATGCAAACATTGATCTGTATGCAAGTTAATGTGACAGATATATCGTCATGCGGGAGGTTTACTACATTACCGATAGGCTATCAACCAAATTGGTATTGAATCTTGCCTTATGACCTATAGAATGCTGAGAGTTCCAGGGATTCAAGGTCAACTCCCTTCTTTTCTTCAATTGTATTGGGATACTTGCTCATTGTAGTGATGAGATCACTGTTTATTTTGATTTGTTTTTCTTTTGAGCAAGGGATTGGGGATTTGAAGTGAAGTTTGTGCCTTTTGATGTGTGCACTATAGTTTGTCAAATTTGGAGTTTTGACATTTTGCTTTTGTGTTTTGCAACTGTTGAGAACTTTAGGGATTCTTATGGAATTGGGTAAGGAGGATGCTTGTCCTTTTGCCAACTCTCAACATTCTAGGGGTCACTCGCACAGGGGGATGAGCAAGATAACCGTTTCGCTTGTGGTGACCTAGATTATTTTGCAGGTTTCGTCTTTCGTTCACACAATTTGGGAATTTTAGTGTTTTGATATGTGTTGGGATGTTGTGTAACAAGGTATATTTCAAGTATGACTCTACCTTCGTAAAATCTGTTCGACTTGATACACTACATGGCTAAAGAGAAAAATGATGACTGAATCAGTGAAACTCTTGGTACATTCCCAGACCATTGACTATAGTGTGGTAAAAGTTATGCATGGTGTTTTTGTTGTTTTTGTAACATGAGACAATGGGGAACAAGATGGACTATCAGAGCTATTGCAGCCTATGGTATTTGACCTGTATGACTACAAATATGCAATGTATGGATGCAATGCTTAATGCAGCTATATATTTTTGTATTTTTGATGGATTGTTTTTGTTGAAGGTGAAGATGAGGTGCGAGAATATATTTTTTTTTTTTTGATGAATTTGAGTATGCCTAGAATTGAGATGCAAATGTCTGTTGTTTTTGATGATTTTTGTTGTTTTGTTTTTTTGAATTTCTTGATTGATTTTTTTTTTTTTTTTTTTTTGACCAAGCGATTGCGATAATCCTTGGAGCTTTTGGGTTGACCAAGAGTTTGCAATAATCCTTGGAGCTTTTTGGTGACCAAGAGATTGCAATAATCCTTGGAGTTTTTTTTGGGTTGGCCAAGAGATTGCGTTAATCCTTGGAACTTTTTGTATTGACCAAGAGATTGCGGTTATCCTTGGAGATTTTTGGGTTGACCAAGAGATTGCGTTAATCCTTGGAACTTTTTGTATTGACCAAGAGATTACGATAATCCTTGGTGGTAATAAATTATTGATCATGGTATGATAAATAATTTAGTTTATTTTACAAAAGTAGACATTCTAGTCTAATAAATGAGAATAATAGTTGATAATGGATTAAAGGTATGGGACTTTAATTCATTGATTGATTGGCCAACTGGGAATTCACTTTGAGGGAATTTGTGAAAACTCCCTCTAACATCAATATGATTTCTCCAAAATATAATTCCAATGACTTTCATAAATAATGTAAGGTATTATAATAGGTTCCTTATTTGTGCCATGGCTTCTAAAAGAATCCTTAATGGCCTTATGATTATTAATGGAACAAATGAGTTCCTTATTGGTATGGGAATACTTTAATGATTTAGAGAAAGGAATTGGAAAATTCCTTACTGGCATCATAAACTTGACATGGGACATTTGTATTCCTTACTTGTATTTGACCAAAAGGGATCTGTAGATGCCCTTCATAATTGTAACCTTGATGCCTTAAGTTTATGAATATGAGGAAGATATACATTTTGGAGGTTGGGTTTATTCCCCATGAGGGTTCCCAAGATAAATCATTGTGTCACTCTATTTTGTGGTTTGATGTGTATTTCTTGTTCCTATTGCTCTTACTTTCAAAAAATGATATATGTGGATGAGTTGGTTAAATGTTTAAATGGGATAGTTATACATGTTTCTAGATTACTACAGTGTTTACACTGAATACTATTTATGATGCTAAGAATGTATGTTTAAATTTATGAGAATATGATGACTTAATTTTGTGTGATTGTGCCATTTACTTTTTGGATTAAATTGGATAATTATGAATGATGCAACTAGTTAGTTCTTACTCTTTGTAATCAATGGATGTGTGGAATTATAAATCCGATCTCAAAGGAATGTAATTTGTGATTAAGTAGATCTCTCATGTGTTGTTTCAAATCTAAGGTTATAATGTAATGAATCTTATCATAAAAGGACATCATTGATTTATATTCACCTCCTAAACACTCATGATGGTTTAAATTAGAACACATTGGAATTTGGAATGGGATGAAACCCACAAGAAGATGATTTGGTTTAGAATTGGAAACCAAAACAAACCTTATATACTAAAGCTATGAAGTTGAGTGTGCATGAGGAGGGGTACTCCTATGATGAACAAGTACTGTCTTTAAATGACTCTTACAAATAGCAATCTGGATACCTAAAGGAAAGAATGGATAAATAAGTCTTAAGAGGGTTAAAGTTATATAATCATACTAATATGAACTTCCATGGATTCTATGAGCTTAATCATGGTGGTGATATTATTGTCTCAAATATCTCCTATAGAAGGAGTGGATCAGATCTAGGATTTATGAATAACCATTGATAAGGATACTTCATTATGATAAATTTCCATCATCAAGGCATTCACCTATATACTGGTCTTGGTGGACCAGGGTGATTTTCCCTTTTATGTGGGATGAAATCTAATGCTTGGCCAGTGTTCTCATACCAGTGGGGTATGAGGGTTTTGTAGAAGCTGATCACTTCTACTCAAAGAGACTCTAATCAAGTCTCAATAGCTCATGATGCTATCTGCATTGATAAGTTACAATCCAACTAGAATGGATCTACCTTAAGTCATGATTATGTTCCTTGTCTCATGAATGATGTATGAATATATATATATATATATATATATATATATATATATATATATATATAATTGAGTGGTTGAGTAGTGACAACTAGGGTTGTTACAAAATATGCCATCTTTGAAAACTTGTAAACCACCACAAATATGGAGTCATTCCCCCTCTGTGTCCTTTTTAGGCCAAGAAAAAAAATTGATGTTGATGTCTTCCCATGGTTTCTCTAGTATAGGTAATGGTTGATATAACCCGGTGTTCTACCTCACACCCTTGGCCATCTGGTATATTCTACAACTTTGTACAAATATATTCACATATTATTGTAACTATGGCCAATAATATTTCTCACTAATGAGGGCAATGGTCTTATCTCGACCAAAGTGTCTAGCCAAACCTCCACTATGCTTCTTGTTGACCAGGTTCTCTCTCATTGAACTCCTTGGAATGCACAATCGGTTTCCTCTAAACAACATTTAATCTTGGATTAGGAAATCCAACCATTTAGTTATGTCAAAAGTAATTGGTGCCAATCAAGCTTTTCAAGCATCTGCAAAATCTAGATATTCGAGGTACAAACTCTTAAGTTTATCAAAAACTACAACCTCCACCTTCATTTCTTTAAATAAGTTCTACCTTCTACTTAGGGTATCTACAACTCTATTTTACTTCCCAATCCTATGCTTCAACACAAAGGTATAACTCTATAAAACCATAACCCATTTTAAGTGCTTCTAATTTAGCTTCCCTTGGCTATTAATATACTAAAAGACCTGATGATTAGTATATAAAACAAATTATTTTGGAAACAAATAGTGTCTCCATTTCTTCAAAGCCTGAACTATAGCATAAAACTCTAGATCATAGATGAAATACTTCTTCCTAGCCTCATTAATCTTCTCACTAAAATAGGAAATAGGCTTACCTTCTTGACTCAATACGACTCCTATGGTACTACCACTAGCATCACAATCTACCTGAAATACCTTATTAAAATATGAAAGTTCCAAAATAGCTTGTTATGTGACTTTCTTCTTCAACATATCAAAAATCCTATCTACTCTTGAAGTCCACTTAAACTTCTTCTTATCCCCTCTAATTGTCTTTGTTAGGGGTGCACAAATACTACTAAAATTCTTAACAAATTTTATGCAAAAACTTGCTAGACCATGGAATGATCTTACCTCTGTAATGCTCCTTGGGGTAGGCCATTCAATGATAGCCCTCACCTTTTTCAGGGTCCATTTTAAGACCTTAAGCTGAGATGACAAATCCTAGATACACCAACTCATTCTTCATAAAACTACACTTCTTTAAATTAATCAACAACTGCTCCTCCCTAAGATTCTCAAAAACTCATTAAGTATACATCAGGTGCTCCTCCAAGGTCTTACTAAAAATTAAAATGTCATCCAAATAGACAATGACAAATTTTCGTAAAAATTCTTTCAATACCTTATTCATAATCTGCATTAATGTGCTTGGTGCATTAGTTAGCCCAAATGGTATGACCAACCACTCGTATAAACCCTCTTTGGTATTGAAGGTTGTCTTCCTCTCATATCCTTATCTGATACATATCTAATGATACTCACTCTTCAGGTCAATATTTGTGAAGTACTTGGCTCCACTCAAATAGTCCATAATGTCATCCATCCTTGGCAATGGAAATCTATATTTTATGGTAATATTGTTAATATCTCAGGAATTTGTACACATTCTCCACTCCTCAAATTTCTTTGGTGCTAGTACTGCAGGTACTACACATGGACTCAAGATATCCCAAATCAACCCTTTTCTTAGTAGCTCTTGAACTTGTCTGTTTAGATCCTCATTTTTTGTGGGAATCATTTTCTGTAGGAATCATTTTGTTGAACTTGTCTCCTTCTCTCTAACTATAATTTGGTAACCAAAACTTCTTCTCTTTTTGCTTTTTTAGAGTGCTCAGATTCAACACTTTTTCTATTTTTTCTTTTTTAGAGTGCTCATATTCAACACCTTCATCTACAACAATAGCTCAGGAATTACCTTCAAGTCTTGTATTTGTCCTCCCTTGGTGTTGTGGACACTCGTATGCTCGATGTCCTACTTTCCCACATTGGAAATAGTTTCCACGAAATCCTCCTCTTCCATGTCCTCATCCAGATCTTCCTCTTCCTCTTTGGTAACCATTATTTTTCTCATGAGGGTAGTAAGCATTATCCCATTTTTGGTCCTGACTGTTTCTAGCTTATCCATTCTTCTTTTGGTCCTCATTTCATCCTCCATTTGTTCTCCCACCAGTTCTTCCACCATGACCTCTTCCTCTCTACTTGATTTAAAATATTATGTTCAACTTATATTCTACCTTCAAGGCAAACTCGTAAGAATCTTCTATGGTGGTCATCCTAACTAGAATTAGCTCCTCTTGGATACTTGCTCTCAACCATTTATATAATGGGATACCTTCTCCTTGTTGGCCTTATAATGGCCTATTCTGATTAAAATCTTGTAGAACTCCTCTATGTACTCTTTGACAGACTTACCTAACTGCCTCAAACCCTATATTTTCTTTAGAAAATCCAACTCATAGTTAGATGGAATGAACTATCTCTTTAACTTCTCCACCATTCGCTCCCACCTTGTTATCCTTTCTATTCCTCTTTTGATTATGTCTAGTTGTACTCCCTTCCACCAGATACTAGCATGACCCTTTAGCTTGGTCTTAGAAAATTTTATCCTCTCAAGATTTTCCACCTCCTCATACTCAAATTATTCTTCCATATCATTGATCTAGTCGATCAACTCTTCTGGATTAAGATTTCTAGAATATGTAGAAACATCAAACTTCATTCTCTTCCCAATATGGGATATGGCTTTATACAATCTCGCTTGCACAGGATCTACTACCTCTTCTTTTTCCTCAAATTGGGTCTCTTCTTCTTCAACTTCATCTTCACTCATGTATTCTCTTATTTGATCAAACCTTCTATGTAGCTCCTCTTGCAGTGCCTGAACTTGCCTCTACAATGCTATAAAATCCTCTTTTGGTACCATAATATTTATCCCACCACCATGGTTTATTCATGGAGGTATTCTGATCATATTTCTCATAAACCCTAACCACAAATCTAGGTGTAATATGCCTCATGTTTAATGATCTATCTACACACTCAGAAACTCCCGCTCTAATACCACTTGGCACAAAACTGTAAAAACAACTCACAAACAATCTATAGAAAATAGAGAAATGGCAATAGGAACCAGAGCTTTCTTGTATTACTTTAAAAAAAAAATGCAGTTATAGAGACCCACCCCTTTTACAATTTTGAAATTCCCCTATAATACCCTATTTTCTCTTTTCCCACCTAGGATAATTCATTTGAAATTTGAAATTTTGGGGTAAAACTTCCTGGGGTCATAACTCCTCGCTCGTTGCTCGGATTTACTATTAGTGCATATTTTCATAAATCTGTCAAAAATAGCTACAACAACATAGTGCAACAAATTTTCACACCTCTACAAGGCCTCTAAGGCCTTCAAAATTCACCCTTAAGTTTTAGTAGTAGGATTTTCACCATTTTGGTAGGATTCAAACTAACTAGTTTTAGAAGAGAATAAAATTAATACAAATTTTAGATGATGCAAGATCACTCCTACACCATTGGATGCTCCTACATCATAAAATGGTTGGCACATGGTCCAAGGAAAGTTGCAACTAAACATTTAGGTTATTTTATCAACGATTATAGATTTCATATCAAAGACAAAGAGGACCAAAGAATGACTCAAAACAACAGTGTGTGTGTGTGTCGATGTTACTACTGTGTGCAGAGTAAGCATAAAAGACACAAATTTGATTCTTTAAATAGTCACATATTATGGTGTTATTAGAGAAATAATCTTGTTGGATTACTATCGGTTTCAATACCTCCTATTCAAATGTGACTGGGTGAATGTTATTGATACGAGGAATGGATGTAGAAAGGATTAAATGCACTTCACAGTGATCAACATGAATATATTACTTGGTTATGATAGACTAAAATATGATCTATTTATCCTAGTATCGCAAGCCAAACAAGTCTTTTATGTAAATGATCCACTTGATACTAGCTGGTATGTGGTTCTCGCATCACCTCCAAGAGGGATAAAATACATTGAAGCATATAATGTAGAATATGTTAGTGTCTCTAGAGCAACATATTTTATTGGACCTAAAATTGCACAAGATGAAAATGCAAATGACGACAAATTTCAATATGTTCATGAAGAATGTGAGGGTGCATGGTTGGAAGTCTAATTACTATACTTCAAAAGTAGTTATAATTAATGAAAATAATTAATGAGTGTTGTTATACATTTTTTGTTATTTTTCTTTTAAATACTAGTAGATAATTAATGGGTAGCCAAGCTAGGAGTGAGGCTAGTAGGTATCCTGAGCATGAGGTTGGCCAATTAGATACAAGAATATAAGTTGGTAAAAATAAGAGAGATAATACAAGTGCCACTAGGGCATAGGAAGATTCTAATCATGCATGCATGTTGTAATATGTTGAAATGAAGGTTTATTGTGTTGAGTGAGTGTTATTTATGAAATCAATATTTCATGTTTGACTCTTAGTCCTAGTCCTTAGTAGCAGTACTTGATTTGCATATATGGATATTTATGTATCTAACAGAAGTCTCAGGATACCCTCTCACCTCATCTCTAATGGTTGGGGTGGGTATGGATGTTTAGAAATATATTAGTTATATGGAGTGCTCAGGTTGTCCATTCACCTATACATAAAAATAATAATTTTAGTTGAAATAAAAAATTTCCATTAATCATAAACAATAGGAAAGTATCCTTTAATCATAAAGTAATCTGAGATAGAGACTTTAAAAGCAAATATTTCAACTGTTAACAATATTGAAAAACTTTAAATTGATTAAAATATATTTAATAGCCAAACTAGACATGACCTATATCAAATAGATAATTTATATCACTCCAACATGAATGATGTTCAATAGTAGAGAAAACTCAGAAGATTTAAGTACTTTATTTATTTCAAATAGGTTTAAGATATCAATGATTGTATGTGTCCAAATTTATATGCTTATGCATAGTGTCTTTGACTCCACCATTTTACTTTAAGTTCAAAATGATTATTAAATGATAAAAATAAGCATTATTTAGATTTATCTTTGGATATATTATAATAATCTGTGTTATACAAAGCCATCAGAAAATTAGGACCTTCATAGTTATCACTAGTCTATTCTACTACTCTTGCCAAATTCACCATGGGACTATTCACTGACAAAATGGTTCATAGGTCAATTAAACTTGAATAAGGATCCCAAATTAGAAAGTAAAATCCATATAGATTAGAAGATCTATATAGAGCACCAAATGACATATTTAGCACTTCCCATATATGTATGATGATAAATATCATTGTTTTATTTTCAACTAGTTGTGGTCCTCTATTATTTCATCAAAAAATAAAAATTCTTAGTTGGAAGGAATATGGATTGTTGTCAAAATGTTTTAATCATGAATTTATAATATCCTTTCATGGCAATTTTAAATTTATATACAAATGATGGCTCATGGTGTCAAAATCTTTGCCCATATAGGATTACTTTAGAATTCATTATGATATATGCAATAGCGTTAGCATCTAATGAAAATTGTAGACCAAAATTTTCACTTGGTACTCAATCATCTACAATAGTTCTCATGATACAATATCTAAGGGGTTTAGAAATAACATTAAATTATGGAGGAGAGATTCACTTCGTGATTAATTATTTACCACTATAATATGTCCCAAATATATTTTGTAAACCCACACTCTTATCTAGATTTCTAATCATTTTTACCGCTTGAATGCATGCTTTTATCATGGTGTAATGCATTCAATCTCTTATTATTGCAGACATGTTTCTATTATAATCTAATCTTCATGTCCAATTTGTAACAATGAAATAAACTAGAGAATTGACCTTGATGTATTTTAATATTTCCAAAAGCACATTAGGAATGAATTACAAATTATTTCTAACCTATTTGTATGATGTCCAAAGGGTTATATGCATGATTTTATTTTATACTTGACAATAAACTATATTTTATGTAATGTTATATAATATTGCACTAACATGAATTGTATTTGAAACCATATCCATGGGATACTTTCAATGTTACCTCTAATGCAAAGCCCTTATGATATGTATATATATGCAACCATCAAGGATGAGGAGGATAATTTCTAAAGTAAAGACAATACAAACAAACACACTATAAAGGGATTGACTAAGAAGGTTAAGAGTGGTCACCTTTCCAAAATAACACATAAAAATAATAACATGGATTCAAATGGTTTTGGTTCTAGGTCTAAAAACTTTTGTTTACTCCATTGAATTTAAGAGGCTTTTGATTGTGGGTGCAAGATTTTTTTTATATTCTCTTCAACATCAAAATGGGCACTATGTTGGTTTGGATTTAGATGCTCCTTTGACTAAGTGCCATGTTTCAGTTGGGGTAATCCACTATTGAGTGCTATGATGTTTCAACCGAGGCATAATTTATATATATATTTTTAGGTGACACCCTAAGAGAGTGGTTTTAAACCACCCTCTTAGCTAGGTCACCCTAAGACAATGGTTTAAAACTATCGTATTAGGATGACCTAAGAGGGCATTTTAAAACCACCCTCTTAGGACTAATATAGTGGTTTAAAACCACCCTCTTAGGGTTTAAGAGGGCATTTATAGACCACCCTCTTAGGCCTAAGAGGTCTTAACCCTAAGAGGGTCGTTACTAAACATCCTCGTAGCCCTAAGAGGTCAATTACTAACCATCCTCATAGCCCTAAGAGGGTGGTTTTTAACCGCCCTCTTAGACTCTAAGAGGGTAGCTTTTTGAGGTAGTTTTTATCCATCATTGTATGATGTAAAATTTTACAATGCCTTCATAGATTATGGTTGAATAACCTTCCTTAAATGCCTTTAAGGGTGATTTAAAACCACCGTTAAAGCCCTTTTTGATGTATTTATCAAACTCTTCTATATAAATACTTCTATATGAGTACTCCTAGGACTTGGATCTGATACAATGTGAGAAAAACTATAGACATGAAGTTGAAATAATATCACATTGATAGAATAAATTTATATGTCCAAAGCATATATTGTATTCCTAGAGAGATAAATTGAATACATAAGGAAGAATACACAAGGAAGACTAACTACAACTAAATAGAAGAGGAAGAGGAGGAAGTAATATAGAAGAGGAAGGAGAAAGAAGGATGCAAAAAAAATATTCAGGTATTGTATTTATAGGTAGGGATTTTTTGGTACCTATGGGATCTATAAGGTTGGCATCAACCTAATTCAAATACCTTTGATCAAATTAATTTAATTTCAAGATGTTCCTCATAGTAACATTCAAATTGTATTGTTAAGTTATTAGAGACATATACAATGTATTTTTACACTTAATGAAGTGTACAAATACATCGTATATATCTCTAGTCATTTAATGTAAGAATATTGAATCTCTTACTTTGACTGTAGTATGTTCGTTTGTAGCTATACTTTGAATGACTTGAAAATAAGTCGTCCACCTCATATTATTTTTCAAAACAAATTATAAATAGTTTTAATATTTATCAGCATAAAATCACATTGAATCTCTTGAAAGAGAAGTGATCTACCTCACACTATAACCATATTTTCAATCCTTTGAAAATAAGTGATCCACATCACACCATTTTCCCATTTGAATATATTCCTCATGTGCTCAAAAAATTGTCTTAAACATGCATTCAATGCTTTCAACATAACTAGAATTCATAACTATAGTCATCACCAAAGAAAGTTGTGAGGTTTAACTAGTTGAAAAATAAAAAGTGAGGTTTAAGTGATTGAAAAACAATCTTTTATCTAGTTGATATTAGGTTTTATGAATGGAGACTATATTATTATTTATTTATTTAAATTTAAATTTCTCTCTAGTTTAAAGTTAATTTATTAGGGTATTATTGTGCCTACTTAATTTTTAAATGTTCTTGTGAAAGATATTATGAAATATAAGACATTATGAATTCTGATTGAGGAGGGACATTTTTCGTAGGACTGCCCAAACTATTGAACTTATTTTGGCCATATTTAATTCATCTGGACTCGTATTGAGCTAAAATTTTGAGGGTAGATGCCTGAAAACCCTAGAAGATATCCATCAATTTTTAGATCATTTGGAGCAACACATATTCTAGCACATCCCTGTGTGAATGAGATTTTTGGCAAGCGTTTGTGCGAGGGTTTCATCTGGGTTGAGTGCAAGTAGCTCCAGAGGTTGGTTTTTAGGGCCTTTGGGCCCTAGAGGACAATATCTTTGTGGTTTATACTCAACATTTTAGTAGGATATATTGCAGTGGATCCAAGATGGGTTAGAAATCTATCTTTCAACAGATCATGCTATGAACTTGAGTGACAAAAACTTCCAATTTGATGCATAAAATAAAAGTTAAAACCATACCTTTCCATGGTGTTTAGGGCAAGGATTAAAGAGATCACGAAATAAGTTTCAAGCAACTGATCAAAAAATGGCTCAAATATCAAGTGAATATGGTGTTAAGGTGTATCCACAAAATAAATCTACTATGAAAACCCCTATCAAGGGTAAGAATTTCAAAGACTCAGCCCCAAAAATAAATTTTAGGGATGCCCTCCATGGTGGACAGCCTCAACCCAATGCTAATATTAATATTAGGGCTTCCCATAAACCTCTAAGAATACCTAATATTGATCCCAGGAAAATAGATTTAGGATGTATTAAAGCAGTTGATGGAACTCCTATTGTTAAGCTTGATATGGGTAAAATTCAGACTAGCACTAAAGATCTAGAAAAAAGATGACTAATTTATCGATTTGTGGGTTTTCATCCGAGCCTATCTGCTTTCAAATTTTGGGCTGCAAAAAGTTGGAAAACTAAAGGTGAGTTACAAATATCTATTTATCCAAATGGTTATTTTAATGTTTAATTTTATAATAATGAATATAGAGAGAAAACTTTTCAAGGGGGTCCCTAGTTTTTTGGAAGGATAGGGCCTTTCATGAAGCCCTGTCATACTAAATTTAAAGCCAAAGAAGAGATGCATTCTATAGCTCCCATGTGGGTTAGACTCTTTGACCTACCTATTGAATTTTGGAATCCTACTATTTTTCTTTAATTGGAAACTCTTTAGGAACTTTTATGATGATTGTTAATTGTACTCAAAATTTTGAACAAATTATTTATGCTTGTATTTGTGTTTTAATGGATTTTGAAAAAACCCTACCTAAAAAGATCACATTACAATTTGGGGAAGACACTTGGGAGCAAGTAGTGAACTATGAGAACATTCCCTTTCATTGTAGAATTTTCCATGAATATGGTCATTTGGCTAGTGCTTGCTCAAATAAAATTCCTGATCAAAATAAAGAAGATATAAACTCACCAGGTTTCCAAATGCCTAAGAAGAATAACACTAAAAAAAAATAGTTATGAAGGATCAATCAAAGTCATCTGCTAATATGTTTGAAAGCCTTTCCACAAATGATGTCCCAAGTGAGGAAGAGGAAATAATAGAAACTAAAATCTTAGAAACACAATTTAAAGATGAAGGGAAGAACTCAGAGACAAACCAACACATCAAAGGTTTTCAATTGAAAAAAATGAAGAAAATTTGAACAAGAAAAACAATCTTTTAAATATCAAATCTTCAAATAATATAGGTCCCAATATATACTTTGTTGAAATCTCTAGTAAACTTTTGGTTGTGTACGAGCATTCTTCAAGGTTAGAAGCCATCTCAGATTCAATTGGAGTAAGTCAAGAAATAGGGAAAAAAACTAAAGATGGATTCTAATCAAAAGGTAAGTCGCAAGACCAATCAATATCATATGGTAAAAGAAGGTGAAAATCTTGTAGAGGAAGGTAAGATTAATGCCCTTCCCAAATTTTTTAGCCCTTGTATTAATGAAGATAATCACTTGGAATATTAGAGGACTCAAAGGGAGTCTTTCAAAACAAAATTAAATTAGAAGAATGATTTAGATAAATCATCCACATCTTGTTTTCCTTCAATAAATGAAGATGTCAATGGAGGATATAGACTCAATTGCTAGTAAAATTTGGCTAGCTAGAAAAGTGGTTTCCCTTAGTTCCCATGGGACTTATAGTGGCATTTCTTGTCTTTGGGACCCAAAAGAGGTAGTTATTCACCATATGATTGGCATTTGGGGTATTTTGGCTATAGCTATTCAAAGTAGAAATTCCAACCAACTTATGCTCTGCATTATTGTTTATTCTTTGACTACTTTGGAGGAAAAAAAAAGACAATGGAAGGATATAACTCATATTATCTCTTATTTTCTTGAATCTTGGATCTTGATCGGAGGAGATTTCAATACCATACTCTCTATGGATGAGAAAATGAGGGGAAATAGAAATTTGGACAAAAGCACTGACCTCATGAGTGAATATATTGCAAACCTCCATATTATGGACATCCAACTAGATAATGGCCTTATGACTTGGTCTAACATAAGGTAAGGCTTAGCTTGTATAATGGAGAGATTGGATAGGTTTTTTCTCTCTGAAAATTTCTTAATCCATGGTCACATTCCTAAAGTGAAGACTCTTAACAATGTTGGTTTGGATCACTGGCTAGTCATGGTGGAAATGTGGAAAACCAATGTGAGTTTATCTCCTTTTCATTTTTAATTAATGTGTCTCAGAGATAGTTCCTTTAGACCTTGTATGCAACAATGGTGGAAGGAAGGTAAGCCTAGGTATGGGACTAAGATGTTCTATTTTTCCACAAGACTACAATACATTAAATCCAAAATAAAGACTTGGAAGTGGAAGGAGTTTGGGGATGTTCATAAAAAAACATGGATTTATTGCTTAAATTGAAAATTTGAATAAGAAAATCCATTTATATGGCCTCACAGAGAATAGAAGTGTATATGAAATCAAACTCACAACTCATTTAGAGGAATGGAAAAAAATAGAACTCTTATGGAAGCAAACATATAGAATTCAATGGCTCAAAGAAGGAGATTGAAACATAAATTTCTTCCACAAATATCTTCTAGCCCTAAGATCTCACAAATTGATTTCTTCTCTAGAATCATATTCTGGAGATGTTATCTATACTTGGGATGGCATGAATTCTATTGTTGTCGATTACTTTTCCAATATATTTCTTGCTACTCTTCTTGACTCAGCTTCTCAACAAAATGTTCTTCAAGCAATCCCCTCTCTTATCACTTCTAAGGAGAACTCTATTTTGAATGCTCCTATTAATCTCAATGAGCTTCAATAGGTAGTTTTTAAAATACAAAAAGGGAAAACCCTAGGTCCTAAAGGTTTTCCCATTGAGTTCTACCAAGAGTTCGAGGATATCCTTCATGCTGATTTATTATAGGTGGTGGAAGAAGCTAGGAAAGCCAAATAAATTTTGAAGGTTATCAATAAAAATTATATTACTCTTGTTCCAAAAGCTCAAGAGGTTGATCATATGTCAACTTTAAGACCTATTTCTTCATGTAATGTTCTTCTCAAAATCATTACTAAGATAATGACAGAAAGGTTGAAGCCTCTTTTGCATAAGATTATTTCTCCTGAACAAGGGGGTTATGTGGAAGGGTATAAAATAGTAGATGATATATTTCTTTCTCAGGAAGCCATCCATTCCATGGATATGCAAAAATTGCCTTCCATGTTCATTCGGATAGACTTATCCAAAGCTTGTGACAGAGTGGATTGGCACTTCCTTATCAATTTTTTGAGGCAATTTGGTTTCTCTAAGGATTGGATGGATTGGATTATGGGATGTATATCTTTAGTTTCCTACTTAGTTTTTATCAATGGTAGTCCTTCTCAGTCATTACCATATTCCAAAGGTATTAGGCAAGGTGACCCGCTATCCCCTTATTTATTCATCATTCTTGCTAAATGCTTGGGTAGAACTATAACCAAAAATAGGGAAAACAAAACCCTTGAGGGAATTACCATTTCTCATGGAGCTAGACCTATATCTCATCTTCAATTTGTTGATGACTCTACTCTTTTAGGTAAAGCTACAGTTAGAGAAGGTTCTAATATTAAGCAAATAATTAGCTATTTTTCTAAGGCTACTAGGTAGTTGATCAATGAAGACAAATCTAAAGTTATTTTCATTCATCGCTCTACCATATAGGAATCCATGGTATTGGATAAATTAATATATAACAAGACCTTCCTTCTGATCACTTATTTAGGTATTTCCATCAATATTCAGAGGGAGAAAAAAATATTGGAATTGGTTGTTGGAAAAAGTCAAGGAGAAAATTGGAAAGTGGACCAACAGGTGGATTTATTTTGGGGGTAGAATCATCTTGGAAAAATAATTCCTTCAAGATATTCCTATTTGTGTTTCTTCTGTGTTGAATATCCCAAAGGCTGTTCTTCAAGAACTAGATCAAATCAGTCATCGATTCCTCTGGAGTGGTACTAAGGAGAAAAGAAAATGGGCCTTGGTGAAATGAGACACTTTATGTCTTTCTAAGAATGAAGTGGGATTAGGATTCTAATATTCTATTAATAACAACAAATATTTATCTACTAAATTATATTGGAGGATGTTGCATAACCCGAATGTTCTTTGGGCCAATAATCTTCATGATAAATATGTTGAGAACAAAATTCATGAAGACCTTGTTTGCTATCAACTTCCTACCAAAGGTTCTCCCATTTTAGAATTTCTTAAGACTCGTGAGGATTTGATAAAGAAAAATTTATTTTGGATCATTCATAATGGTCAACAGGTAAATTTTTGGATAGATTCTTGGGATGGTCACAAGCCTTTGATAACTCAGTTTCCGATTGGAGGTCTTGGATGGAGGAGCTTCATCGAGCTAACTGGATAAAGGTGGCTAATTATTATTGGTACCATACTGGTAATTCAAAGGTTGGTAGATATTGGATCCCTATTGAGGACTGGCCTATTCAAATCCCATAAAGGTAAAGATAAGATATCCAAGGTATCCTTCATATGATATTTCTCTCTTGGTCCCATGAAAAAGATTGTTTTGGATGAAAAACACTACTAAGGATGAGTATTAAGTTGCTCAAGGTTATTTGACCTTATGCCATAATAATCCCAACCAATATTCTAACATATTTTCTAAGTTGTGGGATCAAAATATCTGGCCTAAGGTGAGGTTCTTTACTTTTATTTTATTGCATCATAGGATGCTTACTGGTGAGAAACTTATGAAGCATGGTTTTCATGGCCCTTTTAGATGTGACATATGTGGAGAGAATGTAGAAACTCTCAGCCATATTTTTATTGAGTGTACTTTAGCATCTAAGCTATGGAGGAGAATGGCCACTTTACTTGGCTTACAATGGTCCAATTTTTTTACTTTTGAACATCTTTGGATGGATTGGCCTAAACAAGAGGGTGTTGATCACTTTATTAGGCATTTATTTTGGATGGGTTCTACCATTCTTCTTTGGAATATCTAGAATGAAAGGAACATCCAAATTTTTAATCAAGATAGAAAGGATATTCACTTTATTTGGTAAAATGCCATAGCCAACTTAGTTGAATTAGTCCATCAACTCCTTAATAACCCCCAAAACTCCCACCAAATATGGGATCAAGTGATGCAAAGATTGAATATTAAATCTTCTAAGGGCAACCAACTTAAAGGGAATGTGAGTATTTGTAATATGGATAAGACAAGAAATTGGCAACCTCCTCCTAAGGATTTTGGAAAATTCAATATTGATGGAGCCTCTAGAGGGAACCCTGGAAAAGCTAGTGCTGGAGGAATTGGTGGACTTTTAGATGGCTCCCTTGTTTTTACTTTTTCTAAGAATTTGGGTATTATTTCTAATAACTGTGCTGAGGGGTATGGTATCCTCAAAGGCCTTCAAGAGGATACTAAGGTTGGATGGTAAAAGGTGTTAATTGAGTTTGACTCTCAACTCATGATTAATATTTTGAAGACTCCTAAGAATCATAAGGTTGATTGGAGAATAAAAAAATTATTGAGAAGATTCAATTAATCCATATGGAATTTTTGAAAGTTGATTACAATCATGAGGTCAGAGATCAAAATAAGACTTTCGATGCTTTAGCTAATTGGGCTTTGGACAAAGGTGATCTTACTTGTTATGGCCACCCTCCTAGATGGTGAGCTTAACAAATAAGAGAAGCTCTTCTTTCTATAATTTCTTTGGATGGATCCAGTTCTGAAGGTACCTAGTTTATTCTTGCTTTATTTTTGCTTCTATTTGGTTCGATCAGGGTATTTTAATTCCCTAGCTCAAACTATTTTTTTTTTTCCTCTGTTGATTCTTACCTTAAAATTCTTTTGGTCTAGAAAGGTCTTTGTTATGTTCAATTTTTTTTTTCTTTTTCCTTTTTTGTTTTTTTTGTTTTTGTTTTTTGAGGTGTGTGTGTTTTTTTGTTTTGTTTTGTTTTTGTGTTCTTTGTGTTGTTTTTTGTTGTTTTGTGTTTTTTTGTGTTTTCTGTTACTGTCCTTGTATTTTTGTTGTTCTTGTTCTTGTGTTTATATATGATTTTGTTAATTCATATTTTTGTGTGTGAGTGTTTTTTATGTTTTTTATTTTTGTTTATTGTCTGTTGTTGGTTGTTTTTTATTTTTATTTTAATTTTTTAAATTTTTAGGTTTTGGTTGTTTTTTTTTCATGTTTTTGTTGATTATGTCTTTGTAGTATTATGTTGTTTTTGTCATGTTTGTGTTTTATTTTGTTTTTATTGTGTTTTTCTATGTGGTTTGTGTTGTGTTGTGTTTTTTTTTTTAATCTTATTGTGTGTGTGTGTTTGGTTGTGCTTTATATTTTTGACACATTCAAGGAACATGTTTTTTATTTTATTTTATTATTTTTATTTTTATTTTTATTTATTTAATCTTATTGTGTGTTTGTTTGCTCCTTGAGTATGTCAAAGGTGGTAGGCCAGGTTCGAGCCCTAGGTGATTTTGGTAGAATGGATACCCCTACCTCCTTGGGTCTTACCCGAAAATGGCATCCCTTCTAGGATGTTTTCCACACACAAAAAAAAAGATATTATGAAATATAATTATATTCAGTCTTATTTAAATTTACTTTGACATATAATTAAAGCATGATAAAAATATGATGAGAGAAAGAACAACAAGGAGACTAAGGATGCCATAAATAAAAGGTATTGAAGACAAAACAACCATCAAAACTTTGTCTTAGTTTACAATATGATTTGAAATTTAATATCATTTAGGTATTTGTTTTCTAAATATATTATAAGATCAAGTTACTAGAGTAGACTGAATTGAAGATCAAATTTTTAACACATAAGACAAGGGTTCTATTGAGGTATATTATATTATTTTTTACATGCTAATGTACCCCCATGGTACCTTCATTATACATTTGTAAATAGTATATTAGATTTGATTCCATAGTTTAGGGTGTCATTTATATTTTCCTTTTTATGTAAGTGTCAATCTACAGGAAATGCACAAGTGTCATGTAAGAGATAATGTGCACAAGTGTCTAATATGTAAGAGTGCAATTATGTAATGTGAGAATGTGCACAAGTTTCCTAGATTAGAAGTGCATGTAGAAGTGCAATAGTCATGTGTGCAAGTGTTGTAGAGTAAAGTGTCCATCTAGTATGCAAGTGACAAGTTGATAAGCCAAGAGTCTTGAGACTTGGAAAATGGAGAGCAAAAGTCAAGCACTTGAAGAGTCATATTACTATGGATATAATATGGAAATGATGCTTCATGATATAGAAATGCAAATACAAATAATATATCCCATTATCTAATTTTAAGAGTGAGAGGAGAAATAAAGCTTGTTGTAGGCACAAAAAATTTACCCACTAAGGTAAGTAATTTTCCCTAGATCCCTTGTTTTCTCCTTGAATGGTTGGGTCATATTTGAGCCAACTTTTACCCTTCCAAAACTTCCCATTTTCCCTCAAATAATACACCATTGAATCAGTCTTAGAAATATATTTTCAATGGTATATGATTTATCTCATTCTGACTCTGTTTGATCCTCCAAAATGCATTAAAACTATGTAGGTGTCCAATAGTTACGAAATCACGATCCACTTTTGAGGGGCACAATTGCGCATTGCAAAATCGTAGTCAGCATTTGTGGGGCATGATTTCACATTTTAGGGTTTTCTCCCAAGGAAACCTAAATTTTTAAAGTTGGCATGTTTGGCATCGATTTTCCTTGGTTTTTCCTGCCCATTCTGCTTTCAAATCTACTATAAAAGAAGGGTTTGAAATATTCTTTTGGACACTAAGAATTTTTTTTTTATGTGAATGATAGTATAAGTGATTTATCTTGCATGCTAATAATTAATATCTCATATTCTTCTTCTTATGCAAGCAAGTAAGCTAACTCGCAAGTGTGAAACATAATCCTGTTGAAGTTTCATTTTTTGTTGCATTGGATTTATTACTACTATTGCTAACTTTGGTGGACAAGTGTTGAAGCTCTAAGGAGAGATCGACTATTCGAAGGTCTTAACCCTTATTATTTATTTTGTGCTATCTACCAGGTGTTTTGCTTTCTTGCATGTGCACCTTAATTTTCTTTGTGACATAATTGTGAATTCATATTTTTCTATTGTTTTTGCTTAGCTTCTATGAAATCATACCCAGTCTCTGTGAAGCATGATTTTGTTGGCCTACAAAATTGTAATCACTCCTTACAGAGTGTTATTTTTCACAAACACAATTTGGAGGTAAGTTGTTTATCTCCAAACTCTATATCTGCATTCTAGAGTGCATATAGAGTATACTATTACATTTTGTGTTGTATTTTATCATTTTGTTCAGTTGTATCCTGTTATGATTGTTCATATTCCAAGGGTCAACTTTCACTTATATTTGAAAAGGTCAACTAAAAGGACCAAAGGGTCATGATTTTTGCACCTGCAAGCATTATTGTACAGTGGCCTCCTAAAATTGATTATATTTTTCAAGTGTTTGCTAAGTTATCTTGTAGGAACAAGAATCACTGGATATCACTGGATAAGGGATAAAATCTTGGATCAACCATAGGACAAGATAAGTGTCATAATTAGTATTTAGGTTATTTGTTGGGTGTTTTTTATTTCTATTACAAACCCTAGATCTTATTTAAAAATAATAATATTTAATTTATTTCTAGGCATCTAAAAATAAAACAACATATAGTGTGCACTTAGGGTTTTAGTATAGCTTGTGCATCTTATCTTGAGCCATTGCTTGAAGGTTTCTATATTGAAACCTTATGGTTATAAAGAATTCAAAAAAGAATAACTCTAGGGTTAAATATTTTATTCTTGCATATTGTATTTATGCATTATCATTTATCTTTCATAGCATAGATCTAGAAAGACCAAACATAGGTGATTGTATTGAAATGAATACATCAAACATTCCTTAAAACTAGTGGAATTGGAGTGAGTCCTTAAACAATTCCTGGTGAAACCTTCCCCCCATTTTACACTAAGTGTAGATAATAATACAACCCTCACAATCACCTCAAAGCTTCCTTGTGGATCAAGCCTTGATAATCATACATGATAGGGTGGTTTTCCCCCTCTACATCTTTGGTGAACCTGACGTGAACACCTCATTTTTTTTTAATTTTAGACAAGGTCATTAATTCTATGTGTTAGATCATAAAACATTAAAAACATAGCATATTTTTCTTGTTTTTATTTCCCTTAGTTCCTTCCTTTCCACCCTAATCCTTTTCTCCTTATAATGGCTTCCAACCTTGGGAGTGAGCGAAGGCCTCTAACGTTTGATGAGATTTTCCAAGAGAATGATCAAATTGATAGAGAAAATCATAATCTTGAAGAAGATGTTGATAATAGCCTTGATCCTATTAGGGGACCTAATGGAAACCTTACCTTCAAATATTTTGAGCATATATGGACCTTTTACAACATCACAATCATACCTTGGATGCATATTTAGAGGAAGAAGCCCTAATTTAGGAAGTTGGACCATCTCATGATAACTCCTTGAGTGAATATTTGAATCATGGTAATCCTATTCATAATACAAATTATACCACTACTGTAACCACCAACGTTAGAAGAAATCTACAAGTCCCTCCAACTAGTGGTGTCATTCAAAATTATTTTTTATTTCCTCCTTAATATTCTAGCATCAACACTTTTGCCTCTATTCCACCAAATATTAGTTATCCTATACAACAAGATACCACATACCACAAAAATATTAATATCTCTAACATCCCACCCTTAGGAAATTTGGGGTATTGCATAATAATAATTCAAAAGCGTAGAATTTGATAAATATGGTAAAGTAGTTGGTTTCAAAAGTTGATATGATTCAGCCTTTGAGTTTCACTTACAGTTATAGAGAGATGTGTAATCATCCATTAGATCCTATTATTGCTACAAGAAATTATCCTAAGTACTTTCCTATGCCAACGTTACCTATATATAAGGGTATGGAATATCCAATAGAGCATTTAAAAATATTTAGAACAACATGCAATTATCTCATATATGATGACATGTTGTTACTAAAAATATTCCCTAAGAGTCTTGGTGGCATGGCTATTGATAGTATGTTAAATATTACTCCCAAGTTGTGGAGAAGGGGGTAATGCTAGTGTATTGGTGCATGTGGATATGCTGGTGGAGTCGCTTGTTTATGGAATCCAGTTAAGATATCCCCTCTTACTTGGATTTCCAACAGATGGTCTATTTTTATGGTCGGGCATGATAATGAATCTGGTGAAACCATCCTACTTACAAATGTGTATGCTCTTGTTTATTACAATGGTACAGTGAATTTGTGGGAGCACATTTTCTTTGAGAGAAGTTTGGTTCCCCTGTACCCATGGATTTTGGCTGGAGACTTCAACTCTATAACTTGTTTGGAGGAGAAACGTGGTGGGGTGGACCATCTCGAGCCTTTTTCTTATGTCTTTAGTGCTCATATCCAGACCCTAAAATTTGTTGACATCAATCCAGAAAATGGGATCTTTACTTGCAACAATAGAAGATGTGGGGAAGCTTCCATCTTAGAGATACTAGATAGGTTTTTGATATCCAGTTATTGGATGGGTAATAATAGAAGTGCTAGTTCTATGATTCTAGAGGGTAGACGATCTGATAAGTGGCCTATAAAACTCTTTGCTTTTGAGTTAGGGCTAAAAAATAATCCCTCCTTTAAGCTTCAACTTATGTGGCTTTGTGATCCTAAGCTTTATGATTTCATGCGAGGCTGGTGGACCACTAGCAAACCTCCTCATGGCACCACTATGTATTCCTTTATGAAGTGACTACAATTTGTAAAACATAAATTGAAGATATGTAATAGACTAAATTTTGGGAACCTTTCCTTGGCTAAGTTTGCAGCTCTTAGGAGGATGGAAAAAGCTTCAAGGAAGATTAGAGATCAGGGATTCACGAAGGAGCTTCTTGTTGAGGAATCTGAGGCTATGAAAGACCTTTTTGAATGGGAATTGAGGGAAGAAATTTTTTGGAAACAAAAATCTTGAGTAGATTGGCTTTAGGAAGGGGATAGGAACATAGCCTTCTTTTATAACTCAGTTAAGGATCGTCATAATGGTAACCTGATTACCTCTCTTGTGAATTCTTAGGGTGCATTGCTCTCTTCTTTCAGGGATATTTCAGAAGAGACTAAGAGGTATTTTTCCTCTCTCTTCAAGGAGGACTCCCTATCAGATGATGAGAATGAAAAGCTTATTCTAAACTGTATTTCAATGATTATTTCTAGAGAGATGAATGAGCACTTGATGGGTCCAATTTCCCTTGAGGAGTTGGAAAATTTTGTATTCAAGATGAAAAAAGGAAAAGCCCCAGGTCCAAATGGATTCTCGATTGAGTTTTATCAAGATTTTTGGGATTTAATAAAATTTAATATTTTGGAGGTGGTCCATGAGTCCCAAAAGAACAAATAGATGCTAAGGGCCCTAAATGCTACCTTTGTGGTGCTTATACCCCAAAAATAAGGAGCAAATTCCTTGGATATGTTCAGGCCTATTGCTCTCTGCAATGTTGTGTATAAGATCATCACAAAAATTATTGCTGAGAGGTTGAAGATATGGTTGAGCAAAATCATCTCTAAGGAGCAAGGAGGGTTTGTTTCTGGCCGACAAATCTTGTATGGGGTTGTTATTGCTACATAAGCTATTCACTTGATGGAAACTTCTAAGGATAAAACTATGTTCATTAATTTGGACATGGCCAAAGCCTATGATCGAGTCAGATGGTCCTTTCTTCAGAAATTTCTTGCAACTTTTGGATTTGAGGAGGAATGGATTAGATGGGTGATGATTTGTGTTTCTTCTTCCTCATTCTTTGTTCTTGTTAATAATGAGCCATCAGAGCTATTTGAGGCCTCAAGAGAATTGAGGCAAGGAGATCCTTTATCTCCTTATTTTTTTATCATTATGGCGAAAGGGTTGGAAATATTTCTCAAGTCTCAAGTCATGCAGGGTATCATTTAGGGGTGGAAGTGGGATAGTAGTTTGCCACCTCTTTCCCACCTTAAATTTGTTGATGATACTTCTTTGTTGGGATTTGTCACTATCAGGGAAGATGGAAATATTAGATAGTATCTTGACATATATCTTGGTGCTTCTAGACAGTTTATTAATGAGGACAAGTATTCTATTTTCTTCTTCAATATCCCTCCTCTTATTCAAGCCAGGATTGTTGGTATTCTAAGATTCAAGGTTGGGACTCCCCCCTTCATTTATCTTGGTATTCCAATTTCATCTCATCCTCTACCTAGATCTTCTTGGTAGTCTATGCTTGATAATTTTAGAAGGAAGGTGAATCATTTGACTTTCATATGGATATCCACTACAGGTAGAGTGTTGCTTTTAAAATTTGTTGTTCAAGCTTTACCCATTTATAGATGTTTTGTATAAATAGCTCCCTCTCACTTCATCAAGGACATTGATGCTTTGTCAAGACAGTTTTTATGGTTTGGAAAACTTGATCAATATAAATGGAGTTTGGTTAGGTGGGATTCTATATGTAGGTCGGTGCAAGAGGGAGGCCTTGGGTTGCAACAAATAGCTCTTTTTGGGAAGGCTTTGGATGCAAAAAAATATTGAATATGGTGTACCTCTCAAGATAAAATTTGGGCTAAAATATTATCTTGTAAATAATTGAGAGGTATTTCTGAGGCTGAGATCCTTAGAGTCAGCTTGGTTGGGAAAATTTTAGTTATTTGGGACACTCTAAAAAGAGGAGCTAATTTAATCAAGCAGGGTTTTTTCTGGATTTGCAATCAGGGATCAAATGCTCTTTTTTGGGAGGATTATTGGGATGGTCACCCTCCTATCTTGAATCAATATCCTAGGTTACATTCCCTAAGAATTTTTTCTTGGAAGCAGGTTGGTCTCGTGTGGAGGACTTTAAAAAATTCTAGTATTTTGGAAATATGGAGATGTACAAGTGGAAATATTTGCAAGAATGGCCCCAGGGGGACTGGACAAGGATAGAGAGGTGCTTTCTCTTATTCTTATGGGGAGGCATTGTTATTAATTGAGGGGTAAAGATATTATAGCTTGGAACCCTGATCCTAAGGGAAACTACTCGGTAGCCTATGGTTATCAGGTTCTTGATAAGCAAAAGTATGGGAGTTTTCCTATCACTTGGTGGAAAAATATGTGGAACAAATTTTCCTGGCAAAAATGTAACTTCTTTCTCTGGTTGGTAGCTTGTAATAAATGCCTCACTTGGGATAATGTGAGGAAGAGGGGATTTCAGGGTCCCTATTTTTGTGTCCTTTGCAGTAAGAATTAGGATGACTCTTCTCATTTATTTTTCCAATGCTCCTTTGCTAGAGACATTTGGCACCACTGGTGGAGTGCTTGGAACCATCCATATTTTCATGTGATGTCCCTGGTGGAGTTTTGGAGTAGTTTGGGCAGACCTTCGGCCAAGGCCCCCTTCCTTTGGGTGGCTTGGAATTTGGGACCTTCTTGCATCATCTAGTAAATTTGGCTTGAACAAAACCGGCACATATTTTAGGGTAGTTATTTGGCTATTCAACAGATCTAGAAAAGGAACATGTATATGGTTCAGGAAACCATCGATAGCAAATGTGATGTGGACCCTCTTTTGGATTCTAGGGAGGTGAAGGTACAACAAGCCCTTGGTCTCTTTGGGGATGGTGTGAACTCTTCTAGCCCTAGTAGTGTTCCTCAGCTCAACAAGAAGGTTAGGAGAGATAGTAGGTGGAGGCCACCCCCTAGAGGAGTTTTAAAAATTAATACTAATGGATCGTCTAGGGGTAATCCTGGACATGCTGACATTGGCGGTGTTGGGAGAGATTCTACTAGTGGTGTAAGTTTTTTATTTTCCATTTATAAAGGCGTTCACTCCAAAAATTTTATGGAAGCACTTGCAATTATTGAGGCCTTGCAGAGGGGGTTTTCTCTTGGATGGCATAGGATTATCTGTGATTCTGACTCTCAAATTGTGGTTAATATTTTAAACAACAAAAGGGTGGATGAAGTTTATTGGCAGTTGTCCTTTGTAGTCATTCAGATTCTCAGAATGAGTGAAGATTTCAAATTTATATCATGTGTGCACATTCCAATGGAATGGAATGTGGTTGTTGATTACCTAGCCAAAAGGGTTTATGAGTTGCTAGATTCTTGGAGTATCGATAATTGGGAGAATCTCCCATCTAGGGACTCTCAACGCTTATGGGAGTTAATCCATAAGGATGTATAAACATAATGTGGTTTGTTCTTGTTGTATTTTCTGGGTGTCATTCTAGTCTAGTGGTTTTAGTCTGTTTGGTTTTTTATTTGAGTCTTGATTGGAAGCTCAATTGTATCCTGTAATCCAGACTTTTTATCAATAAATTTTTACCCCTTTATTTAAAAAAATAGTGAATTATTATGAATATTTTAGGCTTTAAAATTTAAAAAAATATTAACCTAATTGGGTATTACTTTGTCATACAGGTAATATGAAGGAGTTTTGGCTCTCTTGTTTGGATAGAATGAAAAATTATTTGGTAAGTTGGAAAGTTGAGTTATTAACCATGGTAGGAAGGCTACAACTTAGAAATATTGCATTGCAATCCATACATGTTTATGTGATATAACATTCAAGAGATCTAGTAGGTATACAATGAAAAATAGATAGAATTCAAAGAGACTTTCTTCGGAAATGATGAGGAAAATCTTAGGCTTCTTATTTGTAAGTGGGCTTGTGCAGTAGGCTTATGGGTTTGGAAATAGGGGAAATGATTGGGTGGAGATTATTTGAAAATCAAGGAAATAATTGGGAAAAAATATTATTGCAAGAGCATATAGGTTTTGTTGATGTAATAAAATTATTTATGAAAATAACCTTACCTAAGGGATTGTTAACACTATGTAAATTTTTGGTTTGCTACTTAGTTGAAGCCCTATCCTCTTATGTTTGACTTAAAATGGTAACCATTGTCTTGGGCATGCCTATATTGTAAAGTCTTGAAGATCAAATACTGTATTAATATGAGAAAATCTAGATTAGAGATTTCTCTTAGTAACCTGGTTAAAGGAGAGGAACTCAAACAAATTGTAGATGAACTTCAAAATGAGTTTCAAGAGTTTCATTTGTCAAATTTTATATGAAAGTAAGATCTGGTTTGAAATATTTCAAAAAAGAGTGGATACTTTATTAAGTTGGCATATGAGGAATTAGAACAATAAAAAATTTCAACCCCCAAATATTTTCTTGAGAAAAATATTTGGTCATTAAAAGTCTCTCCTTAAGGCCTCAACACTCATTTTGTTAGCAGTTCAAAGTAAGATTCTTATAGAGGAGATTCTACAAACAAAAGGATATAATTTTCCTTTTCGATGTACCTTATTTGAGAAGGATTTAGAAACATTAGAACATTTACTTCTTCACTTCCCCTTTGCTTACACCATTTGGGATTACTTTTAAAAAATATGAAAATATATTTGGTAGCTCCATTAACATTGAAGGAGTTGATAAAATATTGAATTAATTATTTCAAAGCTAAAATATTATGTATTCTATGGAGGATTGGTCCTTCCATTAGTTGTTGAAATTTATGGCTTAAATGAAATAATAATTTTTTTAAAAATAAATCTCAAAATCATATCAAAGATTGGAATCATGTTATTGGTCCTCTTGCAAAATGTTTATAGATACGGTGTTCATCATGGGAAGAATTATGTGTGAAATAAAGAGGTGGAAACAACATGGTTACAAGATTTGAACATACATGGAAGAGTTATATATGATAATGGCATTAAGTTAATGGATCTATTGTGATCTAGGTTAAAATAGAAATATCAAAAATTAGGTATATCCAAATTAATTTTGATGGTGCTTCTAAGGGAATTATGAGAAAATCTAACGGATGTGTTGTTTTTTGAAATAACGAGCAAAAAATCTCCTCACGTACTCAAAATCACATGGAACTCCAACCTAAAACTATGCAAAGGCTAGGGAGGAATTAAAATTTTAATAGAAAAAGGAGGGAAATATATTTCAATTAAGGGGATTCACAAATTATAATCAATGCTATTAAAAGTTTATAAAAAAACTTAAAGTAATATTTTCTCTTAACAAAAATGATTTCATGGATCTCATTATAAAAACATGATACTTAAAGAAGAATGTTGAAGAAAAATAAATTATAATAAAAAACATGTTAAATATGAATTAATTGACTTTACATCAATGATAATATTTTTTTATTTTTATAAAGTAATTTCAAATAAAATTTGCATATAGTTTCTTAAAAAATTATACTAATTAAATTAATATTTAAAAAAAAATAATAATAATCATACAATATTTTAATTTTTTTAAATCTATATTTCCCTCTAAATTGAAAGCTGCCTAAGTATTTAGTCAATTTCGAAAAATAGCAGTAACTAAGTGCAAACTGAATTTGGGGCTAGCTAAAAAGAATTATTTTGGACAAATGTGTTGCTTTTCTAATATATCTACAATTCATAGTAGCAAGTGGCATGCAATTTTCAACGCATGTATTTCAAACATAAAAGAAAGTAAAATGCAACTCTCTTACACAATCCCATTGTGGTAAATACCTGTAAAATGTGTGAACATGGAACACACTGAATTGTTGTTTAGATATGGACATTTGCATTCATAGATTTTTATTATTATTATCTTTATTTATTAGTAAAATTGTATTGAGGTTTTTATTTTCGATAAATTATAACTTTTTCTTTAAATATTGAAAATTTATAAATAATTATTTTTGGGTATCATTAATTTGAAGAGGGTTTTGAAAGGTATCCCTCAACCTTTCACATCAAATCCAACATGAGTAAAGGAGCATACCGACCGCTGAACTTATAGATTTAACAATCCCACGTACCGGTAAACCTAACATCCAAAAAAACAAGAGCAAAAAATATTTACAAATAAATTCAAAGAAACAATACCGCTCATATCAGTCAAAAAATTGAACCAACTCTTCTAGATCAAGAGAGGAACTTGCTCAAACAAAAAGAAGGAGCGGTAAGGAATAAAACTAATATTGAAATTTAAAAACATCCTTCCTACTAAAAAAAACTAGGCCCTACCACATGAAACAAACAAGGAGCCCTAGCTTCCAAAACACTAATCATATGATGGCAGAGAAGTCAAACAATAATCCAACCAAGAACAAAAAAATATTTCAAATCAGCACAAACACGTGGATCCTAGAAAGTTGACCCAACACACCCAAGCCCCATGTAGCTCCAGGGGAAGCAAAACAACACCCATGCTCATAAATCTTGCAATCTTGTGCAGCATGGAAACCAACAGAACAAAGAAACTGAATGCAGGAATCACCTAGTTCTAAAAAGCAATCCCAACAAGCACACGGTCCATAGAAGAAAGGGCTACCAACCCACCAAGAAAACCATTGTTCGAACAACCAAGAAAGCCCACCAAGGGGGAGAAGAAAAAAGAAATGATTGTCCAAACAAGGATAATCCATGAGTAAGCAAGAGAAGAATACAACTTGAAAACGCCCACTCAAAAATGAAAAAAACCACCAAGCTCTTGTCGAAAGCCAGTATCCTTCAGTGAAAACCACTTCAAAGCATAGAAGTTCACTATGACTCTTTCAAGAATCACCCAAAATGTCAAAATTCAAGCCCACACACCGATAACTCCACCCAAGAAAGATCTAGAGAAAGATACTACATTTATTAGATAGCTACACCGAGTTGATATAGTTAGATATCCACTCATTTTAATTGAGTTGGCATTTATTTTTATAATAATTTAATGAAGAACACATGCTTATACTGAGGGGGAGGTGAAAATTATAAGACCAACTTTTACTTTTCTTTTCCAAACAATATTATCCAATATTATCAATGGTAATATCGACATTAGTAATCAAAGCAATGCAAAAATCATCACACACAATAGAGACACCAATTTAATGTGGTTCACCCAATGTCGGTTACTCCATAGAGAAAATATTTCCACTAAAATTTTCTCAACAAATATCTTGGGAATCACTTCCCTATTACAATGTTTATGGACCTCTATCCAAAGGAGACACCAATCCCCTAATGCTTTGATTTGTGGATCATTTTCCACATGAGAACTCTTTCCACTTTTATTTGGTTCATGAAACTTGATCTAGGATAATGCTTTCTCTTCAAATGGTTCGTATATATCTCTACACAGAAGAAATCTATCTTCCCTGCTAGTTCATGGATCACACTCCATAGGAAAACACTTTCCCCTTGCTCTGATTCATGGATCTCTATCCATAGGAAAACTCTTTTCCCTCTTCTCTGGCTGATGATCTTATAGAAGAATTTTGCTCCCACTGCTCTGGCTTGTGGATCTCTCTCCACAAAAAACCTCTTTCCTCACTACCCTAGATAATGGATCTCTATCCACTAGAGATTGTTGTCCTTTGATCTATCACCTCCAAGGATTTCTCTCAACTTTGTCTTAGATATACACCAAAATCTGTCCCAAGTGTAGTACAAATCTACTCATAAATCTATATCTCAAATCTATCCTCAAGCCTTAACACAAAGCTTGATCCAATCACAAATCAAATCTGCTTAGATTTACCCCAAGCCTTAACACAAATCTTGAACAAATAAATAAATCAACTCTACTCAAATCTGCCTCCAAGCCTTCTTAAAGACTTGCTCAAATATAACTTCAAGTCCTTTCAAGTACTTGATCAAATCTACCTTTAATCCTTCTCAAAGACTTTCTCAAATATACCCTCAAGCCTTCTCATAGACTTGCTCAAATCTACCTTCAAGTCTTCTCTAAGACTTGCTCAGTTTTGTTGTCAAGCCTTCACAAATAGTTACTCAAATCTACCTTCAAGTCCTCTCAAATACTTTCTCAAATATACCTTCAATTCCTCTCAAGGGCTTGCTAAAGTCTACCTTCAAGCCTTCTCAAAGACTTGCTCAAATATGCCCTCAAGCCTTCTCAAATACTTGCTCAAATTTGCCTTCAAGTCTTCTTTAAGAATTGCTCAAATATGCTCAAACACATGCTCAACACAACTCATAAGATATGCTCATTCAATCTCAAATCTTGCACACAATACTATCAAATACTTTGTCTAATCTTCAAAGTAATTCCTTTAACTTGAAGCAGTTTAGACATATTCTATTCAGAATTCATTTAACCTCTAGAACATATAGAGAATGATGTAGTCTATCAAAAACTCAATATGTTCTACTCAATCATTAAGTCCTTCACTTTCATAAATCTGTTTTTTAATGTTTGCACATTCACTTTCAATATCACTCAAAATCAATGCTCAAGAAGTTTCACTCAATCATTCAATCAATGAAACACAACTTGCTCACTAACCCTAAACAAGTGTTTTCATACTTCTTCGAACAAGGAGAACAATGTGGGTCTCAAACCCTAACTTAAATAATCTTCAATCTCTATCTCAAATGTTCTCTAAGCATTCACCAATGAAGCATATAAAAACTAACTCAAATATTTCCAACACTGCTTATCAAACAATCCCTTTCACTCCACCTTATATTTCACAACATTCAATCCAAAAACACTTCAAAAAAAGGATGATGTGCCCATATATTTTTTCTTTGATGGAGATATATCTTCAAAACCTATCTCACTCACAATATCTTTTGCAACTATTAAAGGTTAGTACAACACTTATTTATGAGTTAGTAAACCTTCAATATGTGTACCCAATTAAATTTTAAATCACTCTCTTGGTTTCTCAAATTATTGCATCAACTCATCAAACCCTTCAAAATATTTTAGCAAAACATACAAACAATCAAAATACCTCATACACCTTTTAACTCCCTCTTAACACATTCGAAACAAAATCAGCAAGGGTTCTTATTACTCCAACAATTCACTTTCACACTTAAATCACTAAAACTTCCTTCAAAAATTAAATGCATAGAATAATAATAAATATTATTCCCTTATGTCTCCCACTTATCATAAATGCATTTTCAAAAGAAATATAACCATCATTCAAAATAATATTCCAAAGCACTTAACAAATTCACTAAAGCCAAATTATTTCAAACTCTTTTTATGGAAAAAATAAAAATTAATTTTCAAACCTTATACCTCCCAAGTTAGGTGCATACCTTGTAACTTAGAACCTTAGGCATCAATTTATTTAACCAAAAATTAATGCCTTGCATACTACCTCCCACAGGAATCAAACCCCGCTACATCTGTCGCCTACGGCTTAGCCACGACCTAACTGTCATGTGAGCTAAGTGCTCACTTGAAACCTCTATCGTTTCCACAACTCTTTATACCTTCCACCGGCACCAAACCATGTTACAACAAAAAACCTCCCTCTATGTTGTCGCTGAGAATCAAATGTGAGACCTATCATCCACCAAGACTTAACGTTGCCAAACCTACCACTAGGTCAACCACTTGGTTGGTGATAGAGGCATGCACCCTTGCCTCTTTATTTTTCACATTTTCCTTTATGCCTTTAAAATTAAAAACCTTTGACCTTTTTTGCTCACGAAATTCGTATCAATCGATTAATTCAAACACTCGCACATGCATTTGAGAGACTTGATTTTAGCCTTCAAAATTTATGGTATAAATACCATTTTTCCTCCTTGCTTGAACATCGGTGGAAATTAAACATTTAAATTTTATTCTTGGCACCAAACCCACTTAGGGTTATAAAATTATTATAATACAAATATTATAATTATTTTATAATTAACCTTAGTCTTTCTCTTAATACCTTAATCTTATAATAATAAATATTATAATATTATTCCCTTTGGGCCTAGGTATTTCCTTCCTTCGGGGTATTTAGACAATCTTTTGACCAACCATGTGAAGCTTTAAAACAAATCTCTTGGGCTTAAAATATAAATTTTTTAACCCTCATTTTTTCAATTTCCTTGCACTGAGATGAACTGACTTTTGACATCAATGACAACATAATTACTCAAAATTTCCTACAATTTAAATTTTTTATTTTCATTTTTTTCATTTAAAAAAAATATATATATATATTAAATACAAATAATTCAAAATTCAACATCTTGCTTCTTGATATTTGTTTTGCAGCAATCTTCACAATACCAAAACTTCAGTTCTATTATTAATGTGTTGTATCTTAGTAGAATAATTTTTCCAAAACTTTACGCTATCATAACCCACTTCACTAGATTTGGAATTCACTAGATTTGGGTTGTTAGTTTCATTTTAGAAACATAAGTGCAACCACAAAAACTAAATAAATAGTTTATCTTTCATATCATTGTTATAAAATACAACAAATATTAGCAACAAAAAATGTTATAATAAATCTTAATCATTATTTGATTTAGACAATCAATATTTTCTTGTCATATTTAGCTAAGATAACTACTTCCTCTAACTTCATGATCATCTTATGAAACCCTTCTATTGGGTATCCTATTTGTACCTTTATTTCCCTTCAGTTAACATATGTGTAAACATGAAAGTATAATGTGACAAAATATCACCCTTATAAATTGAATACATCTATCAGGGCTATGTGCTTCAAGATTAGGGATTGGGTGAGTTGATAGGATAAGTTTAGACTCCTTTATGACTAAATAAATCTCTCTTTTCATTACCTCTAAACTCATTTTATTTCCTTTAAATATGTTTTATTCCTTTCAAGCCACACAATCCAAATTTTTGTATCTTTCAGTGTATCCCAAATTATCTGTAATGCCTCACTTTTAAAAGTGATATGTCATTGCCTTCATCATTCTTCCATTCTAACATTCATCATCATGCATTTATCAAACATATTAATAATACATTTCCATGGTTCCTAGACTATTGAATAGTGTTCCAAGAGTTGGTTTATCCTCTCATACTCCTTTTTACATAGAGCATATTGTGAGGGGCTATAAACCCCCTCTTCCATTAGGTTATTCTAAGATACAATTTTCCTATGACCTACTAACCATACAAAAATTTTAATTTTTGGAATGCTTAGGCTATCCTAAGTATCTTTCCATATTCTTATGGTATTATTATTATGTTGGTACTTTAAATTTTATTTGCTTCTTACTATGTATTCCCCTAATCTATTAAATTCTCAAATTTTCTTATTCTTAGCTCTCATTGGAATAATCACTATTGTTATTATTTTGCTCAACTACCTCCTAGAAACAATCTCCATTACACTTGTAAAATAATATTATTACCATTTGTATCTTGCTTTCTAATCCTTGTACATAATGTTTCAAACCCTATCATCAAATTTATGTTGAAGTAATCTCATCCATGGTTTCAAAATTGGATCTAGATTGAGTTGATTTTAATCACACCAAGTATCCATCCATAATGAAAATAATTATCTAGTTTCCATCACCTATATTAGACCTTTAATCACTAGACCAATTGATAATTTAAAATTTTTCCATAGTGTACAACCATCTGGTAGTGATAATTGAGTAAATATTAAGCTTGGGTCTTTGAATCAATGTATTTACTTAGAAGAATTCATACCCTTTGTTTTTTACTCTCTTTGTACAATCTCCAGATTAATTTTCCCCTTACATCTAAGTTTGCATCCATAAGAACACTTAAACCAAGATCTCCCCTAGTTTTATCATCACACATCTTGCCCCATTTCGTCAAAGGAAATTTCCTTTTATCATGTAATCCTAACTATAAAATTAATTACATAATATAAATTAAACTTTTTCTACCAATTTTGGCATAATATATAAGGATACATAATAAGTTGAAATGGCCTATAAGGCTAATTTCATTACCTACATTATTCTTGCTAACGATAACCATCTACCTTTCCATGCTAGTGGTTTATTTTGAATAATACTTATAATTGGGTTCCAGAATTCTATTCTCATTTTCCCCTCAAATAAGGTCATCACCATATGTGTTGTTGGTAAACTTACCTCCTCAATTTGAGGTAACTTGCATATCCCTACTTTGATTATAGATGGAGTGTTTAGGAAGTTATTTTTTATTTTTTCCTATTATATTTTTGACTTTTTTTTTTTAATTTGTGGAAAACATCCCAAAAGGGATGCCACTTTCGGGTAAGACCCAAGGAGGCAAGGGTATCCATTCTGCCAAAAACGCCCAGGACTCGGAC
>JAQPPZ010005384.1:15000-36800 GCA_028583015.1 Wollemia nobilis | reverse complement strand
GACATGGCCTACCACCTAATCATGAAGGGACTAAAGAAGAATGTGCCCACATTATAAAAGGAGTGTTGTAGCCTTATCAAGTCCAAAGACTTGTCAAATGGAGATTTATATTTAGGAAAACACAAATATATCATATAATTATATGGATTCTTTAGGATTCCAGATGAACTACCTGCATTCATTCCAAATTATCAAATACAATTTTTTTTTATGATATTAAATATCACTAAACAAACACCAAGCTTTGAAAATGATGAGAAATAAAATATTAATTTAATTAAATATTAAATAAATTAAAAGTTTAATTAATAATTAATATAACTTTATCAAGTGACATTAGCTCAACTGGTTATATTCCTCAAAATTTAAGGAGGAGACCAAGGTTCAAATCTTGTCAAGTGATACATGGATAATATCCAAGCTTTGTTGTAATACCACTATGTGGTGATGATGTAATACAGGTGGGACCCGTTTCAATCCCATATAATCAATTGAGTAAAATATAAATAATATAACTTTATAAAAAGGTATATTGTAAAAATGCACATCTATTCAAATTGTTCCTATTCATAGTAATATTTATATTGAAACATATTGAATAAAATCATTCAGTTTTGCATCAATAAATCATATATTTCTTGCTCATAAATTTCTTTGTATTAGTTGGTATCAAAACATGCCAATATGCCTATGGGTCAAGGCCATAACCTGCCTTAGCATTTTGTCTATTCAACATGGTCGACTATATTTTTGAATTATTTGAACTTTTTTGATACAATTTATTTTACAAGACAAGTCTTGTTTTGGTCTCCATTTGTCAAAACACACACCTTTAATGCATTCGCAATAGTTCAAAATTTATTTCAAAGTGCATATATTATTAAATTAATATATAATATTTTTGTATAATATTATTCAATTTTATTAAATTAAAAAAAGTGCACATGTTGTCTTGCGTTGACCTTGTCCTCCAATGCATACATTCCCATGCATTGTTCTATGTAGACCCCTACCCTACAACGTGTGTTGTGCACATTATAACATGTGCTTATGCCTTACAATACATTGTGCATGCATTACTATGCACTTATTATAGGGTGCACCTTGAAGCATACTGCATGCTCTGTGTGCATTAGGATGCATGCTTTGTAAGCATGTACTGCATAAAAGGGGGGAATCTCCCCTTCTCCCTAGTCCCACTTAAAAAATAAAATAAAATCCTCCTTTCCAATTTAAAGAATAAATAAAATTAAGACTCATTTCTTTGATCAACCACTTATATCAAATATAGGTTGGGGGAATCTCCCCTTCTCCCTAGTCCCACTTAAAAAATAAAATAAAATCCCCATTTCCAATTTAAAGAATAAATAAAATTAAGACTCATTTCTTTGATCAACCACTTATATCAAATATAGGTTATGATCACTCTATGCAAGCATGTTATTGATATCCAAAGTCGAAGAACATATTATTATATGTAATTCCTATCCATCTATAGTTACATATAGGCAAACCTGCTTCTATTTTTCCAAAAATTGAATCCATCGTTGTGAAGACTCTGGATTCTTGAGAAGGAAATACCATCAATACATTTTGGAGAATATTCTCTGGTGCGCCTTTGTGCACTCGTTGCCACATTGTAGGCCTCCCCTATGGTCATCTCCTCCTCATATTAAAACTCCTTTATTCCTCCTATTCTAAATGCATTAGGGTCCAATGTGCATATTGTTGGGAGGAATGATGAGAAATAAAATTCAAATTTAATTAAATATTAATTAAATTAAAATTTTAATTAATAACTAATTATTAATTATTTAATAATTAATATAAATTTATAAAAATTATATTGTAAAAAGGCACATCTATTCAAATTGTGTATATTCATTTTAATATTTATATTGAAACATAATGAATAAAATTATTTGGCTTTGTATCAATAAATCATATCTTTCCAGCCCATAAAAGTCTCTGTATCAAAAAAGTTGGTGAACCTACTTCAGAATGTTGAGACCTCATATACAACAGATAAAAAATAACAATTACTTCTTATAAATATAAAAGAGAAGCAACCATTTAGAAGAGGCATAAAACCTCCACAACACTTCCAACAAAGAAACAACTCTCAAGGAAATTAAAACTAGAGAAATGATTCTCAGGAAAATATTTTTCCCACATAAAATAGTCACACAATGAAGGAATGTTGCATATTCCATTAAAAAATAGATATCCTTCATGAGAGATGAACCAACAAGATAAATCATCTTCAAATAAGTAAAATCAAATTTGGAGAAAAGCACATAAAAATAATATAGCCAAGGAAAATCAAGTTAAAGAAGAAGAATAAGAAGAATTGTTTGTTGCACAATCACATCTAAGTCAATCAGATCAAGTTTGGTATGACGTAAAAGCATCCAAACATATCACAATTTAGAAAATTGGATTCATCCAAATCATCCAAGTCATACAGGAAATAATGCAACTAGGGACATCAAGAACCAAGTTACACAGAAAAGCAAAATAAAAATACAAACACCTAAGAGTGAAGATGTACATTTCAAATGTGATTCTTCACCATCCGTAGAAGAATTTGAATTAGAATTCAAAAAATAAAATAAGGAACCAATGTAATGGTTTTTAAAGCCTTATACTACCATAGAATATCACAGGTTATATCTCACATGACCCAATATAAAATAGCCACAATATATATATATATATATATAATAATAAGAGTAGAATAATATGAGCAAATTAATATGTAAATCAAGGCTTATAATAAATTAAATAACTTTCAATAATATGTTGAAATATAAATGTAAATAGCCTGAATCATTCATGTACTATGCATGAAGAACAACTTACAATGTTAATTGCTCAAAATGTATATAAGCTTTATTACTCCTCTACTTCTTACAATAAGATAATAATATTTTGATCTTTCTCCTCTATATCTATCATGGTGGAGTATTACCTCTAAAATATAGCCACAATAATGTGACTCTTTGGATACTTGCCTAATACTCTCTAAGTCTTATGACTCTTGGCTTATCTACTTGACACTTGCATACTTGATGAAAACTTGACTCTATAATACTTGCACACCTTTACATGACTCTTACACTTCTACAACTTGCACACCTAACCTAGGATACTTATGCACATATTTACATTATATATTCTCATACACACAAGACACCTATGCATATTTACTCAACTCACAATTGCACACTAACTAACATGATACTTGTGTATTTCATACACATTCACACTTACATAAAGAGGGAAATATAAATCACACTCTAAACTATAGACTCACTCCTAATCTATTATTTACAAATGTACCATGAAGGTACCATAGGAGTATATTAAGCAGGTACCAAATAATGTAATATTCTCAAACACCCCCTTGTATTACATTATTTGGTATTGAAGACTTTAGTATTCAATCATAGTCATATTTGTCTTCAATCTCCAAATGATCTTGCATTGTTCACAATCTTCTGCTTCTCTTGAATATGCTTCATCTTTATAAACCTTGGATTCACCCAATGCTTGTGTTTGTAGGAAAACTTTTATATCATATCTTTCTAAATATTTAGGTAATTTATCATCATCTTCATATTAAGATAAACATGTAACAAATTATTGAGAAAAACTAATTGAACTAAAGCATATATTCTATTTTTGATTGACCTTGTAGCTTTTGTTATGTTTTCATTCTTGATAATGTACTTGCTATGTTTATTTACATATTTGAATTCAATTGATCTTCCATTTTCAACCAATTGATTAGTAAAATAAGATTGTTTGATAGTCCTATAATATAAGACATTCTCTAGTACAAAATGTGCAAAAGGCATAGTAGGTATTACTTTACCGATTCCATGAACTAGATATCTCTTATCATTTGCAATATTTAGTGATAAATTATCCTTGACTTCTAAAGATTCAAACCAATGTAAGTTACCAGTCATATGATGACTAGCTCTAGAGTCTATATACCAAATTTTTATGTTTGAACCTTTTGATTAGACTCACATGAAGTGATCTTGCATCTTTGATAAGAATTTTGAAGAACACTTTTATGATGTTGCCCATTGAATTCAAAAAATTATTTTTGATATAGATTTTGTCTTTGAAAGTTTCCTTTTATAAAATATGGTTTTGTATTTTTATAATATTTCCTATGTTGAAAAGTTTCTCTTGACCATTTAACCATTTGAAATACCTTTAAGTTGAAATCCTTTGAAGTAGCAAACCTTATGACTCCCTAGTTTAGACAATAATAAGAAATTTGTAAATTTTTATTTTCTAACCTTTGATGTAGAAATCCTTTTAACTCCAAACTTCTTAAAAATTACAAAATTTAAAAAACTTATAATAAAATTTTCAATTTTTCTCAAAAACTTGAAGATACTCAAAATTAAAAAATTTCTATCAAAATAACTTTTAGAAAAAACTAAAGTAGAAATCCTTATTATTGCAAACTTTTCAAAAAACAAAAACTTTAAAAATAATTATTAGAACTCCTAAACTAATAATTTATCTAATTCCTCCTTATAACTCCTAATCTTTAAATTTATCAATTAATTTCACTAATTTCTCCTTATAACTCCTAATATTTAAATTTATCAATTAATTTCACTAATTTCTCCTTATAACTCATAATATTTAAATTTATCAATTAAATCTACTAACTCTTTTTACATCCTTAGAACTCCTAATATGCATACCTTATCTTTTTATTAACCGCTTCAAAAACTTTCCTTTAATGCACTCCTCCTTGACATTCGCTCTCTCAACTTTGCTTTGACCAAATTGGACACTACTTGGGGCGTATACTCAAATATACTTTGAAACCCTAATGATTATCTACACCAATTACCACCTAAAGATGCTTACTACCAATTGCATTGATTTCAACTGAATTCTAAGAGCTATTTCCACCAACCAGATACGTTACTTCATGCTACCTTTTGTTTCTTCAAACGTGTAGTTCAAGCATTACTCAAGAACTCCAGAGGCTAGCAAGACACATGAGAATACCCACAAGTGAGTGTTTTCTTCAACCACATTGTTCCACTAGGTCTCAGATGTTACTTAGATATTTTTACTTTTGCTTGACTCTTGAAATGCTTCTTCCTCAATTCTTTGAGTGCTACTTATAACTCCAAAAACACTGCTATCCTACTGAACTCTTTAGCTAATGTAAATTTCCTTGAGCACTATAATTTTTCTTATCATAGCTCCATAGATCTTTACATTTTAAGCTCTATTATGTCTTCCTTGTTTCCTTATTTATCTAACTTGTTGTAATGCTTCACTATATACCTTCAAACGTTGCTAGACTCTATTAAGCTTAAATTATATATGTTGCACTTTGATGTAGTTCTCCAATCTATTTCTAGATGTTTCTCATCTCTGTTAAGATTTGGTGTGCTATTAGACGTTACTCAACTTTGTTAAGATTTTTATATCACCTAAACTCTTTACTAGCTTGTTGTAGAACATTGATGCTTGTTGTAATACTTCACTAGATTGTTGTAAACATCCATTATTTATTGCAATACTTCACTAGCTTGTTGTAAACATCCATTGTTCGCTACAATACTTCACTAGCTTATTGTTCAACATGATCTCTTTAATATTTTATTGCTAATATTTGAATATTCTTTGCTACAAGTATACAATCCGAGTGAAGATAGAATATTGTTGGTGTTCAAATATCTTTAATATTTTATTGTTGGAGAAGTAAAGAGCATAAAGGAACACATAAGCAAGAAACAAGAAGAGAAATATCCCCCTTGACTATTTTTTCTTACTTTACTTTCTACAATATCAAACTTTTCTTATTTATGCTTACTTGCTCTTCTTGCCTTCCTAAGCCAAATCCTTATAAGATCTCTTTCGCTTTTGTTGTAATATCTTATTTCTTTATATTGACTTCTTTGGCCAATGTCAAGGTTTTTATAACCTGAATATTTTTTCTTCTTTCAATAATATTCCAATATCAAGGTTTATATGACTTGAATCACTTTATCTTATCTTATAGCTTCCTTCTTATATCAAGGTTAATAAGACCTAAATCACTTCATCTTATCTTATAGATATCTTCTTATGTCAAGGTCAATAAGACCTGAATTACTTCTTATTTCAAGGTCAATAAGACTTGAATCACTTCTTATGTCAAGGTCAATAGACCTGAATATTCTTCCTTATGTCAAGATCAATAAGACTTGAATATCTTTCTTATGTCAATATTAGTAGATCTAAATATCTTCTTCTTTTCAAGGTCAATATCTATATGACCTAAAACTTCTTTCTCTATTTGTTGTTTTCTTCTATCTATCTTAGGAAGCTTTGAATACTTCTCAATCCGCTGTAACTTTTAATTCTTCTGTACTCTGTACGAAGTTGAAATTCTTCTTTATCTGTTGTAGGAAGCTTCTCACAATTCCGTTACTTAATCTCTACTACAAATATTTCTTCTAAAATATTTAAATATTCCAATATACTATCAAGGTGACTTTGAATTTCCCTAAGTCTTCAATATTCTTCTACAATTCTTCAAACTATAAATCTTCAATATCAAGGGTTGGTTATGTCCCTGAATGATCGACTATCTCAAAGTTAATCAACCTTGTTAAATGTGGACAATGTCAATTTATAATAGTGGCTAAAAATAAACTCTATCAATCTAGATAGAGTCTGATGGTAGCTCTAATACCACTGATGTCTTTTGAAGCCTTATACTACCACAAAGTATCATAGGTTATATCTCAAATAACCCAATATAAAATAGCCATAATATATTAAGATCAAGATACTAATAAGAGTAAAATAATATAAGCAAATTAATATGTATAACAAGGCTTATAATAAATAATATAAAATTCAATAATATGCTAAAATATGAATGTAAATAGCTTGAATCATTCATGTACTATGCATGAAAAACAACTTACAATATTAATTTCTCAAAATGTATACAGGCTTTATTACTCCTCTACTTCTTACAATCAGATAACAATCTTTTGATCTTTCTCCTCTATATCTAGATACTTGACTATTACTCTTCATATGCCAAGTCTCATGACTCTTGTCTTATCTACTTGTCACTTGCATACTTAATGAACAATTGAATCTATAATACTTACACACCTTTACATGACTCTTACACTTCTACAACTTGCACACCTAACCTAGGATACTTGTGCACATCTTTACATTACATATTTGTTCTCATACATACAAGATACTTATGCACATTTACTCAAATCATACTTGCACACTAACTCACATGACACTTATGCATTTACTACACATTAGAACTTGACATGAAACTATTTTATTTCCTACACATTCACACTTACATAAAGATAAAAATATAAAGCATACTCTAAACTATAGACTCACTTCTAATCTATTATTTACAAATGTACCATGAAGGTACCATGGGGGTACATTAAGCATGTACCAAATAATGTAATATACTCCAAAATAATATGTCAAGAATTTAAGATTCAACCATCAATAGCACACCAAAAAAATTATGAATAGATCACTTTCCACAAATGTCTTCTTTAGATGAACAATGTCAGGACAAAGAAGAAGTAAAAGGTGATTGGTTTCACTACATAAAGTGATGATTAAAATACATAATGGAGGCAATTCAACATAGGTAATTGTTGGAAATATTAATAAAATTGAGTTGTCATTGATTTCAAAGGGTTGATGCCAAAGAGAGCATGGTATTCAAGGCAGAAATATTCTTCAAGAATGATGAGTTTACAAGGTTGGACAATGGAAAGCAAGGCAAACATGGTTAAGGATTATACTATTTAAATATTATATTTAAAATTTTATAAAGAGAGTTTATAAAGGTTCAAGAGGCTTGAGGACAAAGGTTAAAAAGAGAAGGTTCAAGGATTAAAGTTTAAATATTAAAACAAAAGGAAAGAGGTTTAAACTAGCAAAGGATAAGGCTTAAAGATAAATATTATAATATTTTTCAAATATTATAATATAAAGTGTTAAAAGGGACAAGGTGCCAAAATTATTAAGTACATAAAACAAAAGTTAAATGTCATATTAGCACCGACGTCATGAAGCAAGACAAAGGATAAAGCAAAGGATATAAATACATCAACAATTTTATTGCAAAGACTAATGTTGTGGTATATAGCATTTTTGATATCCCTTCGTGCTTGAATCGACGAATGAGAAAATGGAACAAAGCGTAATTTGTGGCACCAACGAACGAAGTACAAGTATTTCATGTTGTGTATTGAGTTTTAGCTGGGAGGCTAGCCTAGTTGGTCATTGAGCTAGTACTAGGGCGCTTGGGGTAGGAAGGTCATAGGTTCAAAATCAGGCAGCTCCTATTTTTGCTTGGTAAAGTTAAAAATATTTTGATTGGTCAAAGAAAGCTTCAAATATTTTGTACTGCACTAAGGTTACTACCCGCTAGGGTAGCCCAGCTGGTAACCAAGCCTTGGCTTGGGTGCTACGTGGGTAGAGGTCACGGTTTCAATTCTCCTACTCACGGGGTGTGTTGATTGAGGTATGAGCGCCAAAATTTTTATTTAAATTTTTGAAAGGATAAAGTTTGCTGCCCTTGTATTGATTAAAATGAGGATATAGTTTGTTTCCTTGTGTATATTAGAAATAAAGACAAATATTTTTGTGAAAAGGAGATAGATTTTCTGGCTAGTTATTGAATGAAAAGGGGGCAAATTTAAGTTTATATTTTATTTAATAAAAGGAGTTATAAGGTGTATAAGGGACTGGTTGAAAGTATATTTTTGTATGTAAAAATTAGAGACGAGGTGATTTTACTATTGCTTGAAAAGTATAACTCTTGCATGTTAGTAAAGGGGATATAAGGTGTATTGTGGATTATTTTGAAATTGTAATTGTTGCATTTTAAAAAGAAGACATAAGGTGTATTGTGTCTTATTGTTTAATTGTATTTTTGTATGATAAAGAAGAAAATTGTAATGGTTTAAAAGCTTTATCTTGTGAGACCAAAAAGGAGTTATAGAGCATTATTTTTCAGGCATTATTGTGCATATATTTTGAGAAGGATTTTTAATGTATGAAGAAGAGATTTGCTAACCAAATTTTCAAGTGGCAAAAGAAAGAGAATTATTTTTTAGACAGGTTTTTGATGGCACATCTTCATCAAGGCATTTTTTAGAGGTATGGTGATTTAATACCTTCTCAAGGTGGTTTTGTTTGAGGAAAATATTTTTAAGTCATAAGGTGGAGATATAAGGATTAATTTTATGTGCATTGTTGGAAATATAAGAGCTAGGATTTGAGAACAAAGTTGTGCATTAGTTTTGAATGATATTTAGAATAAATTTGCAAGGGTTATAGAGCAGTTTTGTGAAGTAATTTCTGCATTGGTTTTGAGTGACATTGGAAATGAAAGTGCAAGAGTTATAGATCAATTTTGTGAAGCAAATTTATGCATTGGCTTTGATTGATTTTGGGAAGTGCATAAGAAGGTCAATTATCAAGTGCTATACTAGAAATATCTTTTGAAAGCAATAAAAGTGGGACATGTGAAAGTGATAGACTTAATGAATGTGAAAGAACATATTGGGTAATTGTATTGCATATCATTCTCTATATGTTCATGAAGAAAAATAATTATGGGTAAAATATATCTGAATTACTTTAGTAAAAGAAAGCACTTTTGGGAAAGATATATGCAATGGTTTTTATACAAGATTTGGAAATAGATGAACATTGTTTGTATACAAAATATGAGCTGGATTGAGCAGGTTTTATGAGCGGGTTTGAGGTAAAGTTGAGCAGGTTTTATTGAGCATATTTGAGCTGTGATTGTGAGCAGATTTGAGCAAGCCTTTTGAGTAGGCTTGGAGCAAATTTGAGCAAGCCTTGTGAGTAGGCTTGGAGTAAATTTAAGCAAGTCTTGTGAGTACGCTTGGAGTAGATTTGATCAAGTCTTGTAAGCAGGCTTTGAGCAGGTTGAGCAAATTTTGGTGAGCAGATTTGAGCAAGCCTTGTATGTAGGCTTGAAGAAGAATTAAGTAGAGTTGAGAGCAAGTTTTGGAGTAGATTTGAGCAAGCCTTACATGTAGGCTTGAAGTAGATTTGAGTAGTATTTTGAGTAGGTTTATGTGAGGATATTTGAGAAGAGTTGTGGATAGAGGTTCATGAACCAAAGTAAATGGAATTGGTGTCTCCTGTGGATAAAGGTCCACGAACTAGAGCAAAGGGGATTGGTGTCTCCTATGAATAGAGGTCCAAAAACTAGAGCAAAGAATATTGGTGTCCCTTGTGGAGTAGTGTCCACAAAACTTGAAGCAGATGGGATTGGTGTCTCCTATGGAGTGGTGTCCACAAAACTTGAAGTAGAGGGAATTGGTATCTCCGTGGAGTGGTGTCCACCAAACCTGAAGTAGAGAGGATTAGTGTCTCCCATGGAGTGGTGTCCACAAACCCTGAAGCAAATGGATTGGTGTCTCCTATAGAGTGGTGTCCACAAAACCTGAAGCAGAGGGGATTGGTGTCTCCTATGGAGTGGTTTCCACAAAACCTGAAGCAGAGGGGATTGGTGTCTCCTATGGAGTGATGTCCATAAAACTTGAAGTAGAGGGGATTGGTGTCTCCTATGGAGTGGTATCCATGAACTTAAGAGAGGATTTGTGTCTCCTTTGGGTTGATACCCATAAAAATTATAATAGGGAATTGGTTCCCAAGAGATTTGTTGAGAAAATTTATACGAAATATTTTCTCTGTGGACATATCCCACATTGGGTGAACCACGTTAAATCTATATCTTATATGTGTGATAATATATGCATTGTTTCATTATTGCAATTTATGATATTAGATAATACTGCTTTGTAAAGAAAAGTAAAAAGTTTTATCTTATATTATGCACCCGCCCTTCTTAGTATAAACTTGTGTTCTTCAATTGGTATCAGAGAAGGTTCCTTCGTGAAAGTCTAATAGCTTGAAGGAAGATATTAAAAGAACACACATGGCCACTGAAGTGATAGAAGATGCTCCTATGGTTGAAATCAATAAGAAAGAATTAGGAAAATAAGAGGAAGCCATAGATGATATGAAAAAAACTCATTGCTGCTCTTAGAGAATTGAAAAGGGTTAGAAAGAAGAATTTAGGATTGAAGGCTCAAGTTCAAGAGGATGAGGAAACAAAGACAAATCTTCTACAAGATCTCATAGACTTGAAAGTGAAGGTTGAAGAGACAAAAAGAATTGAAGAAGTTATGGTTGAGAAATTAAAGACAAAAGAATTAGAATGTGAGAAATTGGAACATAAAGTTGTCTCTATAAGAAAGAAAGTAGAAAATTCTAAGGATAAGCTGCAAAAAAATACAAGGTTAGAGAAACAGAAAGAGGAGTTAAGCTCAAAAGGAACAAAGACATAAAAAAGGGTTAGTAAAAAGGAACCCATGACCTATGTTGATGTATTGAAGGAGGAAGAAGATAGAGAATCATCATGGATAGAAGTCAATTACAGGAATAGAAATGAAATAACCATGCGACCATATCATTCAGGGAAATCAAACAGGTTTAAAAACTTCTTCGATGATTATTGTTTTCATGTAATAAATATGGTCATAAAGTTGTACATTGCATGTTCTATGTGAAAAATAATGTTGGCATCATAAATAGAAATTACAATTCTTTTGCAAATCTCATGAATAAAAATGTCATGTGTTACAAATGTAAATATTATGGGCACAAATATAGATGGTGTAAAATTGTATTTCTTGAACTTCCTAAGAAAGAGGAAGGTCAAACAGTTCAGAAGGAGATGTCCTCAAAAGTTTGGAAAAGGAAGAAACAAGAAAAAGAAAAGTCCATGTTGGTACAAATAGCTCTTCATGTATAGAATGAAGGAAATCAATGGTACATTGATAGTGGTTATTCAAGCCATATGACAGGTGACAAAAGAAAATTTCTTTCTCTCATAAAAATAAATGGAGGAATAGTGAAATTTGACTAACAATTCTGCCAAAATTGTTGGAAAAGGGACCTTGAGTTTGGATAATGGAAAATCTAGAACATAAAATGTGTTATATGTTGAAGGATTGAAGCACAATATACTAAGCGTAAGTCAACTATGTGATCAAGGAAACATACTCACATTCACCCAAATGGATGTGAGATCAGGAAATCCAAGACAAGAAATCTTATTGCAGTCGCCAATAGAACTACAAACAATATCTACATGTTGAGTGAAATTAAAAGAGGAAAATACTTTTTATCATAAGAGGATGAGAGCTAGTAATGGCATAGAAGAATGGGTCACCTAAAATTTGACAACATAGTGAAAATAAGTAACAAACAAGTAGTCAAATATTTTTCCAAAATAGCAAAACCCCCAAGCATGATTTGTGCACAATGTCAGCATGGTAAGCAAATAAGATCAAATTTCAAATCAAAGAAGTTTTCTTCATCCAAACCATTGGAGCTAGTTCACACCGATCTATGTGGGCCTACAAGGACAAATATTTTATAGGGTGAGAGTTACTTCATGTTATTTATTGATGATTTCTCTAGAATGACTTGGGTAACATTCTTAAAAGAAAAATATGAAGCATTTGAAAAGTTCAAGGCATTTAAGGTACTAGTAGAAAATAAAAAAGATAAAAATATCAAGTGTCTAAGATCAGATAGAGGAGGAGAATTCACTTCAGGTGAATTTGTAGAATTTTATGAATAGCATGGAATCAAAAGATAATACTTAGCAGTAAGGACACAAAAAAATGGAGTAGTTGAAAGGAAAAACAAAACTATTTAGGGTATGGCTAGGGCTATGTTAAATGAGTCTAAGATTTTTGATGCATTTTGAAAAGAAGCAATTCATACAATTATTTACATTATCAATAGAGCTCAAATAAGAATAAATCACCATAAAACCCCATATGAGCTTTGGAAGGGGAGACCAGCTACTGTGAAGTACTTCAAAATTTCTAGAAGCAAATGCTACATTATTTGAGAAGAAAAATCTGGGTAAGTTTGATTATAGGTGTGAAGAGGGTTTTTCCTTGGTTTTCCACTAAGAGCGCCTTAGATGCTACTAAAATATCACATAAAATTGTGGAAAGTACAAATGTAAGGGTTGATGAAGAAATAGATCTAAGAGAATCGGCTCAAGAAATTTGTATCATAAGAGGAAATTACAAATAAGAAGAAGGTGAAGAAATTAGAAGGATGAGACAAAAGGGCACCACCAAGACACCATCCGGTATGTACAAAATATCTTGTGAGCAAATTATTGGAACATTGAGAGACAAACAAGGAGAGATGATAGGACGGGGATATTTTCCTTGATTCAAAGTTGAGCCCAAGGATTTCAATGAAGCTGAAGAAAATACTAGATGAAAGCAATGGAAGAGGTTAGACCAAAAAGAGAATGAAACTTTGAAACTTGTCCCAATCAAAAGACAAGATGTAATTGGCACCAAATGGGTCTATAGAAATAAGTTAAATGAAGATGGTGTTTTAAAGAAAGGACTTGTGGAAAAGGCTCACACAAGTTGAGGGGTTGACTTTGAAGACATTTGCTCTTTGCTGTATTGAAGCCATAAGAATGTTTATGGTTTTCTTAAGCTTTAAAATATTCAAGGTATATCAAATGGATGTAAAATCAGCTTTTTAATGGTTACTTTGGGAAGAGGTCTACATAGAGACCCGTGGTTTAGCCTAACAAATATAAGTTGGACTTGCAAATTAAAGAATCTCTCTATGGACTAAAGCAAGCCCCTAGGGTTTGGTACTCAATATTGGACAAGTATCTCCAAGAATAGGGTTTCAAAAACGGTATAGCTGATAGCAATCTATACATCAAAATTTAAGGAAATGACTTATTGATTGTAGTGGTCTATGTGGATGATATCATTTTTGGAGGTAGTAATGATAATATGTATCAAAAATTTGCAAAGGGTATACAAAATGAATTTGAGATGCCAATGCTTGGTGAGTTGTCTTTCTTCCTTAGATTGCAGATTTCACAATTAGATAAAGGTATATTTCTCTCAGACCAAGTATGTGAAAGAACTGTTGAAAACGTTTAGGATGGAGGATTGCAATCCTGTAAGTACTTCCATGGTTACATGATTTAAATTAAGTAAATATGATGAGTCTCCTGAAGAAAATCAGATATTGTATAGATCCATGATTGGAATTTTACTATATGTCACAACTACTAGACCATATATAATGCAGGCAATCGGATCGGTGGTAAGATTTCAAGCTGCACCAAAAGAAACACATGTACAAGAAGTAAAGAGAATATTTAAGTGTTTGAAAGGAACTATGAGTTTTAGACTGTGGTATCCCAGATGCAATAATTTCACACTCATTGCATATACAAATGCGGATTGGGCACGCAATTTTGATGACATAAAAAACACAAGTGAAGGAGCATTCTTTCTTGGAGATTGTTTAGTCTCCTAGCTAAGCAAGAAATAAGCATCAATATCTTTATCCACTATAGAGGTAGAGTATATTGCAGTAGATGCTTGTTGTACACAGATTTTATGGATGAAGTAGACTTTAAGTGATTTCAAAATAGAACATGATCATCCTATCTCCATATTGTGTGATAATACAAGTGCCATTAATATGTCAAATAATCCAGTGATGCATTCAAGGACCAAGCACATCTCAATAAAATATCATTTTTTGAGAGAACAAGTGATTGATCAACAAGTCAAATTGGAATACATTGCTACAAAGGAATAGATTGCTGACATCTTTACCAAGCCACTTCCAAAGGAAACATTTGAGTATCTCAAAGGAAATTTGGGAGTAGTCTTACTCCCATCCCATAATTAATCACCTCAAGGAAAGGAGGTGATGAGGGGGCTATGCTAAAGTGTCTTATTTTTAGTCCCAAGGAGCCCTTTGCCATTGATGTCAACAGGGGAGAAAATTCAGTAAGGGGGAGCAACTTCTCAAGGGGAGCAGTTTGGGAATCTAGTTGCAGTAAAAGAAATTTTTTGTTAGGGTTACCATCAATGACAAAAGAGGAGATTGTTGGAAATATTAAGAATATTGAGTTGTCATTGATGTCAAAGGGTTGATTCCAAAGGGTTGATGCCAAAGAGAGCATGGTATTCAATGCAGAAATATTCTTCAAGAATGATGAGTTTACAAGGTTGGACAATGGAAAGCAAGACAAACATGTTTAAGGATTATAATATTTAAATATTATAAAGAGAGTTTATAAAGGTTCAAGAGGCTTGAGGACAAAGGTTTAAAAGAGAAGGCTCAAGGATTAAAGTTTAAATATTAAAACAGATTGAGAGAGGTTTAAATTGCAAAGGAAAAGGCTTAAAGATAAATATTAAAATATTTTTCAAATATTATAATATAAAGTTTTAAAAGGGACAAGGCACCAAAATTATTAAATGCATAAAACTAAATTTAAATGTCATATTAGCATCGACGTCGTGAAGAAATGCAAAGGAAAAAGCAAAGGATATAAATACATCAACGATTTTATTGCAAAGACTAATTTTGTGGTATATAGCATTTTTGATATCCCTTCATGCTTGAATCAACAAATGAGAAAAGGGAACAAAGCGATTTGTGACACCAACGAACGAAGGACACATATTTCATGTTGTGGATTGAGTTTCAGCTGGGAGGCTAGCCCAATTGGTCACTAAGCTAATGCTAGGGATCTTGGGGTAGGAAGGTCACAGGTTCGAAATTGGGTGACTCCTATTTTTGCTTAGCAGAGTTAAAAATATTTTTATTGGTCAGAGAAAGCACTTCAAATATTTTGTGCTACACTAAGGTTACTACCCGCTGGGGTAGCCCAGCTGGTAACCAAGACTTGGCTTAGGTATTGTGTGGGTATAGGTCACGGTTTTGATTCTCCTACACTTGCGGGGTGTGTTGATTGAGGTATGAGTGCCAAAAATTTTATTTCAATTTTTGAAAGGATAAAGTTTGCTGCCCTTATATTGATTAAAATGAGGATATAGTTTGTTGCCTTTTGTTGGTTATAATAAAGACAAATATAGAGTTATAGAGCATTATTTTTAAAGAATTATTGTTCACATATTTTGAGAAGGATTTATAATGTATGAAGAAGATATTTGCTAACCAAGTTTTCAAGTAGCAAAAGAAAGAGAATTATTTTTTGGACAGTTTTTTGATGGCACATCTTCATCAAGGCAATTTTTAGAGGTATGGTGATTTAATACCTTCTCAAGGTGGTTTTGTTTGAGGAAAATATTTTTAAGTCATAAGGTGGAGATATAAGGATTAATTTTATGTGTATTATTGGAAATATAAGAGCTAGGATTTGAGAACAAAGTTGTGCATTAGTTTTTATTGATATTGGAAATACATTTTCAAGGGTTATTGAGCAATTTTGTGAAGTAATTTGTGCATTGGTTTTGAGTGACATTGGGAATGAAAGTGGAAGAGTTATAGATCAGTTTTGTGAAGCAAATTTGTGAATTGGCTTTGATTGATTTTGGTAAGTGCATAAGAAGGTCAATTATCAAGTGCTATACTAGAAATATCTTTTGAAAGCAATAATAGTGTGATATGTAAAAGTGACAAACTTAATAAATGTGAAAGAACATATTGGGTAATTGTATTGCATATCATTCTCTATATGTTCATGAAGAAAAAGAATTATGGGTAGAATATGTCTGAATTACTTTAGTCAAAGAAAGCACTTTTGGGAAAGATATATGCAATGGTTTTTATGCAAGATTTGTGAATATATGAACATTGTTTGTATACAAGATATGAGCTGGATTGAGCAGGTTTTATGAGCAGGTTTGAGGCAGAGTTGAGCAAGTTTTATTGAGAAGATTTGAGCTATGATTGTGAGCAGATTTTAGCTAGCCTTGTGAGAAGACTTGGAGCATATTTCATCAAGCCTTATGAGTAGGCTTGGAGAAGATTTAAGCAAGCCTTGTGAGTAGGCTTGGAGCAGATTTGAGCAAGCCTTGTGAGTAGGCTTTGAGCAGGTTGAGCAAATTTTGGTGATCAGATTTGAGCAAGCCTTGTATGTAGGCTTAAAGAAGAATTGAGCAGATTTAAGAGCAGGTTTTGGAGTAGATTTGAGAAAGCCTTGTATGTAGGCTTGAAGCAGATTTGAGCAAAGTTTTGAGCAGGTTTATGTGAGGATATTTTAGCAGAGTTGTGGATAGAGGTTCACGAACTAGAGCAAATGGGATCGGTGTCTCCTGTGGATAAAGGTCCATGAACTAGAGCAAATGGGATTGGTGTCTCCTATGGATATAGGTCCACAAACTATAGCAAAGGGTATTGGTATCTCTTGTGGAGTGGTATCCACAAAATCTGAAGCAGGGGGAATTGGTATCTCTTGTGGAGTGGTGTCCATATAACCTAAAACAAAGGGGATTGGTGTCTTCTATGGAGTGGTTTCCACAAAACCTAAAGTAGAGGGGATTGGTGTCTCCTATGGATTGGTGTCCATAAAACCTGAAGTAGAGGGGATTGGTGTCTCCTGTGGAGTGGTGTCCACAAAACCTGAAGTTGAGGGGATTGGTGTCTCCTGTGGAGTGGTGTCCATAAAGCCTGAAGCAAAGGGGATTGGTGGCTATTGTGGAGTGGTTTCCATGAACTTGATATGGGATCGATGTCTCCTTTGGGTTGGTGCCCATAAACATTGTAATAGGAAATTGGTTCCCAAGAGATTTATTGAGAAAATTTATAAGAAATATTTTTTTCGTGGACATAGCCCACATTGGGTGAACCACATTAAATCTATGTCTCTTATGTGTGTGATGTTTTGTGCATTTTTTTATTATTGCAATTAATGATATTGGATAATACTACTTTGGAAAGAAAAGTAAAAAGTTTTATCTTATACTGTTCACCCTCCTCTTAGTATAAGCTTGTGTTCTTCAGAAATATGATAACACACAACAAAAATTTTTACTTGTCAATTCAATAATTGAAATAGGATGCATGGTGGCACACCATATCAAAAATCAAATGAAGCATGAATACATCACATATCACAAGAAAAGGCTTAATCAAATGAATAAATCCAAGGCAAAGAAGAAAAGGTAAAAGGTTATTAACCTTGCCATAATAGAAGATATTGATCAAGATAGACTTGGCAACACATCTACATGGAAGGAAACAATTTGATCTTATTAATAGCTAATATATTTGATGAAGATACTCCCCATGAAGACATTATCCGAGGCACATAATTCATATATTGAATAAGTAATTATAATAAGTGTATTTTTGGAGTGCATTATTGGTGAAACTCAATACTCCTAAGTATATAGTAGAAATTCTAGATAGAAGCCTAGAATATTTCATCAATTTAGAAGCCTAGATAGAGCTATGACTATGTTGTAATAAGGGGGTATGTTAGGAAAAAATTACTTTCTTAGTTCTCTTAGCAATTCTATCAAAATGTCTATCATTTAAGTGGAAGAAACCACCTGGATGACAAAATATTTCAAGGATAATAAACTCAATCTTGAGGAGGGAGTGGAACAGGTATATGATAAAATCTGATTGTCAGCTCTATTTAGATTTATGTTGCCCTTCCTCTTTCTTTGGTTTCTACTCTTTGTTGTCTTGTAGGCTAGGCCGCTTTTCCTTTTTTTTTGTTTGTCTCGTATGGATTTAGTTAGGACTCCCCTTGTGGTCCTAATTCTAAATATGTAAAAGGTTTTGAGACCCTTTCAAAACCCCTTATTTTCCATATAATATAAAAAAATTACATCATAGTCCATACGAAGTGGCATGCGGTACAAACACCTATCACAAGGTCTATGCATGCACTATAGGACAAAGGTAGTACAATTTTAATCAGAGGTTTTTTGTGTCTAATTTAGGCATTCTATGTATTTATATACCTATAATTCCATAATGCAAATAATGGAAGCATTGATTTCTAACAAAAGAAACACTTATCAACAAACCCAATGTTCTTCTAATTTTAACTTTTTTGAATGATAAGAGCAGCCATATGGATGTAACTCTATCTAGAATAAAAGTATTATTGCATAATCCAACAAAATTAATCTTATCTCCTAATGTAACTATTATGTAAATCACTAGTCATACTTCTCCAAAACCTATAATTTTTTCATAGTATCTATAACAAATAGAGGGGACCATTTACAAGTCAGAAATAGTCTCGTTCATCCAACATCTCAAAACAATTTAGAAATAGTATCATTCTACATAAATGGTGATCCCTTGTTGGTATGTTATAGTATGTACCTACATAGAAAGACCTAAACATATTTGTCCAAAATATGCATGAGGAGTTGGCATTTTTACCTAGAAACTTCAAGCGTGTCCTATTTTAAGAATGACATATATAAATCCAAAATGGTAAATACTATTCTAATAAATTTGGGTCAGCTAAAAACAAAGACTAAAAAGCAAGAAGATAAACCTTCATATTCCTCCAAAACTCAACTAAAATGACAATACATGGCAATGGAGTCAATGAATCATGCAATAAATCCAAAAATGTCAACAAAAAATATAGAATATTTTTTTCCTAATCCAAAAAATTAGGTGATTGTAATCCAAAAAATTCATCCCAACCTAGAATAAGATTCACTAGGATAGACGAACCCTTAAAAATTGTCCTAGAATAACTTCTCAACACTAAGGTGATGGAGTTGTCATCCATAAAACCTCTTGAACTAGGAAGAGAGAAGGCTTCTTGGTTAAGACCTCAAATTTAATTGTCACCACACCAATAGATGTATGGGCCTCAAACATATGGTATAAGAACTTATTTATGGTGGTCAAATTATTGGTTATAGCTCTAAAAAAATATATAAGGGAATTTTTGGGGATTGTTTTACATGGATTGCAAAATTAGGGCAATTTTTTTCTAGAAAAACATCTCATGTTTCAGGATCCAAATATTTTGTAAAATATTGTCTAATTCAAATTATTATTGTATTATTTTGTGTTGAGTTTGAAGATATTTAAATAGAGTGATCATAATAAGGAATATGAGTATTATTGAGGAAGATACTACCCTATGAAGTCAGTCATATAGAACAAGGGTAGTGGCAATTTTTCAAACCATATTTTTTTAGAAAAATAAAATTTGATATATCATTTAGATGTAGATAAGCAAATCATCTATTGTTGTGTATGAGGGATATTTTTTCTTTTGGAGGTTTAGCTTCAAATCAGTAAGGAGATATTTTTTATGAAACCCTAGTTTGCATTATCTTTTTGTTGGGGCATGAACTATGGAGCTACAAAAGTTTTTTGGAGAAGATGATATTGATGTTAAAGAATGGTGGAAACTATTTAAATCCTTGTATTCTACTAATTATTTTACTTGGCACCTTATGCTTCCTCTTTGTCTTAGAGAATAAGCTCTCTCTTGGTTTTATAGTTTTTGTAGTGCCCATAATTGTGAACTAACTTGGGATAAAATAGAGCAAGCATTCTTGAGTCAATGGGACCCATATAAAAAGATAGCTAGTTTGAAGGATACACTCAAAGGCTATGTAGAAGAAATAAACATACTTTAGAAAGAACAAAAGGAATTAAAAAATATCTAGAAAATTTTAAAGCATTAGAAGGTAAAAAAAATGTCAATGTGCGGACATAGGAAACCATACCTTTGGTAGCAAATAAGTTAAAAAGTGGATGAAGGGATTTGTTTGAATATAAAAAATCTATTTTGTAGGTTTATGGTTACATTCAAAAGGAAAAGGTTGGGGGGGGGGGGGGGGGGGGGGGGGGGCGGGGGGCCGGGGGGGGGGCGCGGGCGCGCGCGGGCGCGCGCGCGCGCGGGCGGGGGCGCGGGGCGGGGGGGGGGGGGGGGGGGGGGGCGGCGGGGGGGGCGGCGGGGCGGGGGGGCGGGGGGGGGGGGGGGGGGGGGGGGGGCGGGGCGGGGGCGGGGGGGGGGGCGCGGGGGGGGGGGGGGGGGGGGGGGGGGGGGGGGGGGGGGGGGGCGCGCGGGGGGGGGGGGGGGCGGGGGGCGGGGGGGGGGGGGGGGGGGGGGGCGGGGGGGCGGGGGGGGGGGGGGGGGGGGGGGGGGGGGGGGGGGGGGGGCGGGGGGGCGGGCGGGGGCGCGGGCGCGGGGGGGGGGGGGCGCGGGGGGGGGGGGGGGGGGGGCGGGGGGGGGGGGGGGGGGGGGGGGGCGGGGGGGGCGGGGGGGGGGGGGGGGGGGGGGGGGGGGCGCGGGGGGGGCGCGGGGGGGGGGGGGGGGGGGGGGCGGGGGGGGGGGGGGGGGGGGGCGGGGGGGTGGGGGGGGCGGGGGGGGGGGGGGGGGGGGGGGGGGGGGGGGGCGGGCGGGGGCGGGGGGGCGCGGGGGGGGGGGGGGGGGGGCGGGGGGGGGCGGGCGGGGGGGGGGGCGGGGGGGGCGGGGGGGGGCGCGGGGGGGGGGGGGGGGGGGCGGGCGCGCGGGGGGGGGGCGGGGGGGGGGCGGGGGGGGCGGGGGGGGGGGGGGGGGCGCGGGGGGGGGGGGGGGGGGGGGGGGGGGCGGGGGGGGGGGGGCGCGGGCGGGGGGGGGGGGGGGGGGGGGGGGGGGGGGGGGGGGGGGGGGGGGGGGGGGGGGGGGGCGGGGGGGCGGGGGGGGGGGGGGGGGGGGGGGGGCGGGGGGGGGGGGGGGGGGGGGGGGGGGGGGGGGGCGCGGGGGGGCGGGGGGGGGGGGGGGGGGGGGGGGGGGGGGGGGGGGGGGGGGGGGGGGGGGGGGGGGCGGGGGGGGGGGCGGGGGGGGGGGGGGGGGCGGGGGGGGGGGGGGGGGGGGGCGCGGGGGGGGGGGGGGGGGGGGGGGGGGCGGGGGG
>JAQPPZ010005384.1:0-10000 GCA_028583015.1 Wollemia nobilis | reverse complement strand
GGGGGGGGGGGGGGGGGGGGGGGGGGGGGGGGGGGGGGGGGGGGGGGGGGGGGGGGGGGGGGGGGGGGGGGGGGGGGGGGGGGGGGGGGGGGGGGGGGGGGGGGGGGGGGGGGGGGGGGGGGGGGGGGGGGGGGGGGGGGGGGGGGGGGGGGGGGGGGGGGGGGGGGGGGGGGGGGGGGGGGGGGGGGGGGGGGGGGGGGGGGGGGGGGGGGGGGGGGGGGGGGGGGGGGGGGGGGGGGGGGGGGGGGGGGGGGGGGGGGGGGGGGGGGGGGGGGGGGGGGGGGGGGGGGGGGGGGGGGGGGGGGGGGGGGGGGGGGGGGGGGGGGGGGGGGGGGGGGGGGGGGGGGGGGGGGGGGGGGGGGGGGGGGGGGGGGGGGGGGGGGGGGGGGGGGGGGGGGAGGGGGGGGGGGGGGGGGGGGGGGGGGGGGGGGGGGGGGGGGGGGGGGGGGGGGGGGGGGGGGGGGGGGGGGGGGGGGGGGGGGGGGGGGGGGGGGGGGGGGGGGGGGGGGGGGGGGGGGGGGGGGGGGGGGGGGGGGGGGGGGGGGGGGGGGGGGGGGGGGGGGGGGGGGGGGGGGGGGGGGGGGGGGGGGGGGGGGGGGGGGGGGGGGGGGGGGGGGGGGGGGGGGGGGGGGGGGGGGGGGGGGGGGGGGGGGGGGGGGGGGGGGGCGGGGGGGGGGGGGGGGGGGGGGGGGGGGGGGGGGGGGGGGGGGGGGGGGGGGGGGGGGGGGGGGGGGGGGGGGGGGGGTGGGGGGGGGGGGGGGGGGGGGGGGGGGGGGGGGGGGGGGGGGGGGGGGGGGGGGGGGGGGGGGGGGGGGGGGGGGGGGGGGGGGGGGGGGGGGGGGGGGGGGGGGGGGGGGGGGGGGGGGGGGGGGGGGGGGGGGGGGGGGGGGGGGGGGGGGGGGGGGGGGGGGGGGGGGGGGGGGGGGGGGGGCGGGGGAGAGGGGGGGGGGGGGGGGGGGGGGGGGGGGGGGGCGAGGTGGGGGGGGGGGGGGGGGGCCAAAATTTAGATGAAAAAAAAAAAGTAAATTTTGGGGGGGGGGGGGGGGGGGGGGGGGGGGGGGGGGGGGGGTGGGGGGTTGGGGGGGGGGTTTTTTTTTTTTAAAAAAAAAAAAAAAAAAAAGGAGTACCCCCCCGGGAGAAGTGTGAAAGGATTATTTCCATTAACCCTAGCAACAAATATAATTTCATTAATATTGCTTTGGCTAAGAGGTTACAGGTTCATACAATAAAAATTAAGGACATACAACTTGAGGGTGAAAAGTTCAGGTTTTTTAACATTTGAAGATCACCATGGATAAATATAGTTTACATTCATATCTGCATGCTATTAATATGGATGATGTGGATTATACTTGGTTGTATTATTTGGGTACTATTAAAATTAATATGCAAAAGAATTTTATGAAGTTATTATACAGGAAAAAAAAGATAGCATTGGAGGATATTTCTTAGCTTACGAAGCAAGGATACAAGAAGAAACAAGAAGTAATTATGGTAAGAGAACAAGAAGTGGTTGCAGAGAAACAAATTGAAGAACAAATAGAAGAACCTGAAATAGAATCCAAGAAGGAAGTAACAACAATATATTATGTGGAATAAGTTGTAGCAACAAGTTTCATGGAAATAACAGTAGAAAAGTCTAAGGAATCTTTGATAGAAGAGCACAAGGACACACCAAACAAATGGAACATGAGATAAAATGTAGTAGAATTTAAAATAGTGAAGCCAAATGTTGAGGATTTAAAGAAGGTAGAACATCAAATTAAGGTTTCAGCATATTGCCATCCACACCTCTAGGAGCGACAATAATCTTGAAGGCATGGCTTAGGGTAACAATATTATGATTCTACATGGAATCAAAAGGGTACCAAGTATGGCAATGTTTCTGGAAGAGAAATCATAGTGATCCTAGTTTTTAGAGTGGTGCAATAACATCAAGGAACAAATGGACCCATCATTTGAATTATCATAATAAATCACTAGAAGCATGGAGCTAACAAAGCATATTTGGATACTCAAGTAGCAAAATGGTATATCAACATCAACAAAGGCCACCACCAATCAAAGTTTCACTAGGATGGATGGGTGATCGAGATCGGTACCAGTTGCTAACATTGATTATCAAATCATATTATCTTGTTTCTCCATATGTTTTGAGGATGAAATATTTGTAAGGAGGGTGGAATGTTAGGGTACCTAGGAATAGGTATATGGGAATATGATATTATATTGTATAAGGGTTGGCATAGGCCATACCTAATTCAAGGTTGATTATATTAAAATATTATATTATATTAGTAGTCACCTTTCCAAAGTAGAATTAGAAGATGAGTATATAAAGAAGGGATATTCATCATTGTAATCACCATGTAGATCAATCATATGTAATCGTCTATGCCCACAAAGTGGTTTATGGGACTTTGCCCTCTCTAAGTGGTGCTCTCATATTGGGAGATCTTGTGGAGTTATTCCTTCCTTAAGAAGTATTGTTGGTGTTACCCTACCCTTAGGGTATTATCTATCTCTATCTCATTATATGGTTTATTATCATGGAATATTATTTGTGGATGAATGGTTTAATATATTTGCATATTGGAGAATGATTTTTGTTGATAAAAATAAAGTTTCATAACACAAGAAAACAACAAAGAAATATCCAAACTGGCCTACCATCAACGAGCCAATTAGTGAATCCTCCTATAGTTATAAATCCACAACAAAAAACAAAAACAAAGGTTCTTATCTTGAAAATACCCCAACAAAATCTCAATCTTAAACCTCCTAAAATCCTCCTAGACTTATCGAGATATCTTGGTTAAGGTTTCAAGTGAATGAATATCCTTAGAATCTAAATATTAATAAATTTGCCTTGACTTTTAAATTTATATGGGTGGATAATAGGAACATATCTTTTTATACATATGATATCCTACAAACTTCTCTAGTAGGGGATCCTCCCCTATATGTTATAGCCCAAATTTATGATAAATTTAATAAAATAATTTTATTTAATGGTGGATCGAGACTAAACATCTATAACTTGAAATTATTTAGCTATTTTGGCTTAACCAAATATGACCTTGAAAAATCTAGTCTGACCATTAAGGCCTTTGATAATGGGAACCACAAGGCTAGTTGCATGATTGTATTACATCTCAAAGTGGGTCCTAGAACCTTAAACACTCTTTTCTATATCATTCCTTGTGATTTATCCTACAATATATCTTAGGATGTCCATGTATTCATGTAATGAGAGCAATCCCACCCATTATACATCAATGCCTAAAATATGAATTTAAAGGCCAAATAGACAATATGTCTCTTGATCCTAAACCCTTCAAGTACTATAATGTAGATAAATTTCAAAATCAAAAGCCTAGTATTTTCCCTCATCACAAAGAGGCTAAAGTTGTCATATCTACTTGAAAAATATCAAAAAGGTAATCTAGTAAAATCTCTAATCCCACTCCTAAAAGTTAGATAATGAAAGCATTAAATTTGCTTCAAATTTCTAATGATCATAATCCAGTAAATAAATAATATTCTATAGTAACTAAAATCATATGTAATTTTTATCAAGTAGACTTATCCAACATTCCTCCTTCTAGGATGTTAAGATTATCCCTTAGGAAAAAAAGAAAAAGAAAAAATGATGTACATAGAAAGTTATTCCTTTATTTTGGTTAGTACTACTCATGAGGAAAAGTTCATTGGTAGTAATTATTATCCTAATTGGTGACAATATGATTTGTGTTATTTATCTAATGCTTATCCTATTCCTAAATAAATCTTATCCAATATAGGTTATTGAGGCAAAAAGTTAGAGTTGAATGAACAAGGTATTGAAGAACCTCTCTAAGTAGAAGCCTAAACAAGATATTGGGATAAGATTTAACCCTAGTAATATTGATTCATATCCATACTCTATCTATAATGAAGAAGAAGTGCTTAACAAAAAGTATCATTATGATCAAGCTTCCTTGACTCATACCATATCCTTAAATATCCTTGATTGGAATTATAAATATTATAAAAGCCCTGACCCTATCATATTGAGAAATGATATCAGTCATTAAACCCATCATGGTGGTGTAAATTATCTAATCATAGAGTATCTCGAGCTCATTTCTAATGATACATCTTATAATTGGGAAGAACCTTATATTATTTCTTTCCCAAATGACTATAAAAAATATGAAGATTACTTAATCTAAAATTAGATCTACTATAAGGTATCATTTCCTCAAATAGCCAAAATAGCTCTATCTCAAGATACTAAAGATGATCCTCAACTTACATACCAAGATATTACCAGCCTAGAAATTCTAGGTGTCTTACCAACCCCTCCTCAATTAGAGGATGAATCTTAAAACTTGATAGAAGAAACTATAGGTGTTAACATTGTATCTCTAAACAAATCCTAAATTCTTAAGCTAGGCAAAGTCTTAACTTCAAATAGAAATATTAATATACCAATTTGTTGATCGAATTCAAAGATATTTTTGCTTGGTCATATGCTAATATGCCATGCTTAAATCCAACTTGAGTCATGCACAAAAGCTATAAAAGATGCATATGAATGTTGCACTTTTGATAAAAGAGGAACTTCAAAATCTTCTTGATATAGGCTTCATAAATTTAGTTGATTATTCTAATTTTATATCTAACATTATTCTTGCCACTAAGAAAGCTAAAAGTATTAGAATATATACATATTTTCAAAACATTAACAAAGGTTGTCTTAAATATTATTTTTTCCTTCTTAATATTGATATGATCATGGATTTTATAGTAGTATTTGGAATGATATCATTAATGGACAACTTATTTGGATATAATAAAATTAAAATTGCTCTAAAATACCAACACAAAATAACCTTTACCACTTCATGGGGAATATTATACTATCAAATGATGCCCTTTAGGATCAATAATGCAAGAGCAACCTATCAAAGATCCATCACATATATTTTTATAATTGATGCATTGGTATAATAAAATATTATATTTATGATATCCTTGGTCACTTACTCAAGCAAAACATATAGAATATGGCTCACACCTAAGACATATTTTTGAATGACTAAGGATATATAAATATGGCTCACACCTCAAATTTTTATTTTTGAGATGACATATGGAAAACTTATAGGATTTAGTGGGTCTTGAAGGGATATAGAAGTGTACTCTAATAAATAGAAGCTATTAGTAATATGCCACCCTTGTGAACATTAACTCAACTCATAAGTCTCCAAGGAAAAATCCAATCTATCCAAAGATTCAATTCTAAACTTTGATAAAGTCCACCCATTACAAATATATTGAACAAAGGTATATCTATTACGTGGAACAACTAATGTCAATAAGTATTCACTATTACAATTATATCTTATGAAAAATTTTATCCTTGTCCCTCCCAGTCTTAGTAAACCATTATTTATCTATATAGCCACAATCAATTATGCCTTAGGATATATTATAGCCCAATATGATAACCATATAGAGATAGGTATTTCTACATTAGTAGAACATTGGTTAGCTATGAAACTTGACATACTCTACTATAAATCTTATATCTCTCTATAGTGTTTGCTTATCAAAATTTCTGACACTATGTATTGACTCATAAACTTTTGTTATTACAAGAATCAATCCTTTGTGATATCTCATAACTAAAACCGATCTTTCAAGAATAAATGCCAAATGAGTCATGTTACTAAGCAAATTTGAACTTGAGTTCATTAGTCAATAATCCATGAAAGGTTAGGTGATTGTTGCTCAATAAGTGGATGTAAACTAAGAAGATAGCCAACCTTTAGAAATGGATTTCCCTGATAAATCTATTATCAACATTAATGTAACACTTGAGGGAGAAAATTCTTTGTCTTTATGCTTTGATGATTCATAATATGATATAGACTAGATAAAAAATACATCTAGCTACTCATTAACATCAATTTATTCCATTATCATTTAAGCTCAATTTTGCTTGTGCTAACAACATAACATAATATAAAGACCTTATTTTAGGACATAGAGACATTAAATCCATAAAAATAAAAGTCCTTTATATATTTGGATACTCTTAATTAATTGTTAATCAAGTTAATGGAGTCAATCAAATCAAAGATAATAAGTTAAAACCCTATAAGAATATTGTTTATCAATTAATAGCAAATTTTGATAAGGTTATAATTGAATGTATATTTAGGATTACTAAAATTCTATGGATTCTATAAAAACCCTCATCCCATTAGAGCTTGATGATTAACTAAAACTACATTCAGTATAAGACAACTTAAACAACCAACAACCATAGAAACTAGTTAGCTCCTTTAGATGTTTTTGTTTTAGAAATCAATTCCTTAATTAAACTTGGTATCATGATATCTACAACTACCTCAAGGACAAAATTCTACCACAAGATTTAAACATATATGAACAAAATAATCCTAAGCAGAGAGCTTGTTGTCATATTATAATTAGTGATCTTTTATGTCGTCACACTCTTTATGGCATATTATTTAGATGTCTAGACCATGCAATCCCAAAAGGTAATCCAAGAACCTCATGATGGGTCATGTAAGGAATTAATTAGTGGTATTATCATTATAAAGTAACTACTTAGAATGGGTTATTATTAGCCTAAAATAGAAAATAAGTCCTATGATTACGTTAATAAGTGTGATAAGTATCAAAAACATGACAATCATATCCATACACTATCTCAATACTTACAATCAATCACTTATGTATGGCCATTTTCCATGTGGGGAATGGACATAATTGGCAAAATCAATATCTCATCTTGTGATAGACATAAGTTTATTATTATGGCAACTAAATATTTACCAAATGAGTTGATTCTATGTCATTAGCTTCTATCACTAGTGTCCAAATATCAAAATCCATCTAAAACCAACTCATCTAAATATGGTATCTCATCTATTATTATTTTAGATAATATAATCCAATTTAAAAAATTATATTAATAAAATATATGTGAATTTTCATATATAGCACTAATGGTCTACTGCATATTACCCACAAGGTAATGGTCAAGCTAAAGTATCCAATAAAACTCTTGTAAAAAATCCTCAAGAAACTTGTTAACAAAATAGGAGATTGGTATCTACAACTCTACCCTACTCTTTGGGTTTAACAAACTAGTATTAGAACTCCAGGTAGAGCTACACCTTATATCTTAGTATATGGTACTCAGACTATGTTTCCTTTTAAACTAGAGGTTTCATCACTATAGATCCTCCTACAATATGCTTTTGTTAGAGACGAATATCATCTAGCATGTCTAAATAAATTGGAATTTCTTAACAAAAAGTATATCCATGCCCTAGAGAACCTTTGGGTATACCAAAAAAGACTTAAATGAGCCTACTAAAAAAATATAAGAACTCAATTTTTTGAATTTGGTGATTTAATTTTGAACAACAATCATAAAACAATAATTCCAAATCCAAGCTAAAAGAAAATTTCAAACCCAAATGGCTAGGTCCATTCATCATCATCACTAAGCATGACTTAGGTGCATTTTGTCTTGCCACACTTGACAACAAAAAACTTAAACAACCAATGAATATCATGCACTTCAAATGATATTATGCTTAGAAAAACCATAATTGTACATATCTTTTTTGGCATTAATTGTGCATACCTTTATCTTTACTTTGATTTATTGGTTGCATGGTTATTGTTTGTTGCTTTATTTAGGTTGATTATTCTTATCTTTGTAATGTTGATGTTAATTGTATTAGAAATAACAACTTTTGATTTTGCATGATTATGATATGGTTGATTATTATTATTTATCTCTTATCTCTTTAAGTTTTACATTGTCACTCCTTTTTAATTGACTCTTTTATCTCTTTTGATTTCTTTTACCATGTTATTTTTGAGATGATGATGGAGACTCATGAGGATATACACAGGATAATGCTAACTAGGATTATTTGTATTTCAAAATTTTCTAGGTAGCCAACGTAAGCAAGTCATCCTCCTTTCCGACTTATTTTTTTTATTTTTTTGCTACTTACTATAGATATAGTATCCTCAATGACATGTATATCACAAATATGAGAGTGGAAATGCATTTACTTTTAGTTGTTTATGATTGCACCATCAATCCATGAGGATGTGTGCATTTTGATATGAGTGGATATCACTATATTTCTTCACCATCTATCTCAAAAAAACTTTCTTCATATGTTAGGCTAGCTACTTTATATCTAAAATGATAAAATATTGTGTTATTATGTTTGATTAAAACATCTAGATTGATAGATATTAGAAATAATACCTTTTTAAGTCCATTAACCTTGTTTCTTTGTACCTTAAGAATGAAGAACACAAGATTATACTGAGAGGGGGGTGAACAGTATAAGATAACACTTTTAATTTTGTTTCCAAAGCAATAACTTCAAATATCATTAATTTTACTAATAAAACAATGCACAAATCACCACGCACATAAGAGACACATTTAACATGGTTCACCTAATGCGGGCTACATCCATGGATAAATATTTCTTGTAAAATTCTCAACAAATTTTATGGGCTCCAACCCATAGGAGATACCAATCCCCTATTACAATGTTCGTGGACACCAATCCATAGGAGACACCAATCCCCTCTCAAATTCATGGACACCAATACACTGGAGACACCAATCCCCTCTCAAGTTTGTGGACACCACTCCACATGAGACACCAATCCCCTCTGCTTTGGTTTTGTGGACACCACTCCACAAGAGACATCGATCCCATTTGCTCTAGTTTTGTGGACACCACTCCACAGGAGACACTAATTCCCTTTGCTCTGGTTTTGTGGATACCTCTCCATAGGAGACACCAATCCTCTTTGCTCTAGTTTTGTGGATACCACTCCATAGGAGACATCAATATCTTTTGTTATGGTTATTTGGACACCACTCTACTCTGTTCTAGTTTTGTGTACACCACTCCACTCTATTCTAGTTTTGTGGACACCACTCCATAGGAGACACCTGTCCTGTCTGCTCTATTTCAAACTCTGCTCAATTATTCTCTCAAACCTACTCTATAATTTTACTCAAACATACTCAAAACTTGCTCATAAAACCTGCTCAAATATGCTCCATAACCTGCTCATATCTGCTCCAAAACCTGCTCATATCTGCTCCAAAATGTGCTCATCTGCTCATAAAAACCTGCTCAACTCTACTTATAAAATCTGCTCAAACCTGCTCACAAGCCTGCTAAGAAGACCTACTCAAATATGCTCCAAAAACATGCTCATCCACTCATAGAAACAATGCTCATCAATTCTCAAATCTTGCATACAAACAATCAATTCTCAAATCTTGCATACAAACAATGCTCATCAATTCTCAAATCTTGCATACAAACAATGCTCATAACTTTCTCAATGTGCTTTCCTCTACTCTAGCAATTCAGATATATTCTACCCAGTATTATTTTATCTTCATGAACATATAAAGAATGATATGCAATAACAATTACCCAATATGTTCTTCACATTCATTAAGTCTGTCACTTTCACATATCTCACATTTATTACATTTAAAAGGTAGCTCTAATCTAGCATTTGAAAATTAACCTTATAAATGCTAATTTTCCTTCCCTTTTATAGATAGCTGAAAATATCCAATTATTTCAATTGAATCCTTGAAAGAAGATGTACATAAATCTCCTCTCTCTATACTTGCATAATGTAACACCTTGATTTATTCTAAAAAAATCTTTCCACTTATATGAAACTATCCTCTTTTACTCACACTTGTACTTTGAAACATCAAACTCATATTTCAATTTCATACATCTAATAATCCCTTATATCTCCCACTTACTAAATTCAACAAATCATAATCACATCACACAAAAAATATTTAACACTTTCATGGCTACCCACATAAAACACTTTGTATTTGAAATTTCTACTGCCACACCTTACCCAAAAGATTATGCACTTATTCTCTTGTTCTAAC
>JAQPPZ010005383.1:0-36756 GCA_028583015.1 Wollemia nobilis | reverse complement strand
TAAGGTTGCACTGTGGGACCTATGGGCATATGCCATGAGGCTGTTGAGGCCTAGGAGGGAGAGGCATATTGGTATGAAAGATTTATTGTTGTGGAAGAGGGGTTTATGGAACCGATGGGGGTGCTAAGGTAGCAGTTACTACTTGGTTGGCTTGTGGTAGTCGAGGAAAAGGTTGGTTAGGTGCATTTCTATTGAAACAGAAGTTAGAGTTGTAGGTTGGTTTCTGTCTCAACTTGATCTTACCTAATTGGACATTGATGTCCTTGATGACTTTTACTTGGGCAATGGCTTCTTCAAAGGTATAGCTTTGATGAAGCTACAAGGAGGTGAAGATGTGTTTGTCACAACTCTTGGAGAAGAGTGTCACTAAATTAGTAGTAGTAATGTTATGGATGAATTCATGGATGATAAATCTCCATATCAACACAAAATTGGTGATGGGTTTGTCTTCAGCTTGTCGTAGGGCGTAGATGTCAAAAAATTTAATTTTATTTTTAATATTAATGGAGAAATGTTCTAGAAAGGATTTGGCCAATTGTTCAAAGGTGTACATGATATGGCATGGGAGCATGTTGTACCAATCAAGGGCTTGTACCCCAAGTGAAAGGGAGAAGATACATAACATGAGGAGGTTTCTATTATGAAGTTGGTAGCAAGATTAGTAGTAATTTCTTGTGTTCTCGAGGATCTTCCTTACCCTTGTACTTATCAAACTTTGGGATCTTAAAATGATAAGGATAAGGTAGGATGGAAACTAATGGATGAACTAGCTCATTGTAGAGTTCATCATATGTTGGTTTTTGTGGTCTGTAACTAGCTGTGCATAGGTTTAACATATTTACTTCATCTCACAAAATTTGAAGTTTGGGTGTTAAAGGCATGGAATACTATGCTAGGATGGGTGGATACTGGGAGTGTGATGGATATTAGAGTTTCTATTCTTTCTAGTATTTAGGGGAGAATTTTTGCAACTGGTCCTAGTAGTATGGCTATTGAGCGACGTATGGTGTCATGGCTAGTGGGACACTAGGCTATGGAATGAGTATTTATTGAGGGTAATAGTATTATGGTTGTGAGGTGTGTGATTTTGGTATAGGTATCTACTAGGAATGAGCCTACTATAATGGTTGGGTTGTAGGTGATGATGACCAAGAAGGAGGAGGCATAAATAATATAGGTTCAGTAGATAGTGGTGAAGGTGTCAAGACTAACGGTACTAGAGGTGGGTGAGATGAGGTGTCAAAGGATGGTATGGTATCTGTCTTGAGGAATGGGATGTAGCAAAGCTAAACTAGGGGTATAGGCTACAGGTCTTGATCTATAGGTGGGAAGAAGACTAGTGGTTGAGGCTTTGAAAGGAGGATGGGGGAGGTAATCTAAATGGATATGTGGACAAAAGTAGGGTGAAATATTGAGTAGCATACATTATTGACACTTGAGATGTAGATGGGAATGATGAGGAGGAAGGAGGGTAAGCTTCTAAATTAGGATCTTGGGAATATGGAGTGGTAGATGTGTCCACTCCAGGTTGGGTGTGGGTGGTTGGTTGGTGTTGTTGGTATTGCATGGGTTGGGTTTGGAGAGATGGCTATGACATATCCTCAAAAAGTGGGAAAATTATTATTGGAATGATGATGGTTGGGACTCTTGGGAAGAGTATGGATATGATGGTGGAGGTGGTGCTTACTACTCCTACAAGGGGTGTTGTTGTTGTGTGGTCTAAAATTATAGAATTTGGATACCTATCATGGAAGATGAAGGGTATACAATCATTTATATAGTAGGGGCGAATGATGCAACCTTAGGGCGAGTGTGGTTCAATAGGAAGGAGTCATTCTAAAAGATGGATTGGGATAGACTCTAAAAGAAAGAGTGTGTGAAGTTAGGTTATGTAGGTGGAGTCTCCTTATCTATGGTGAAGAAAGGGTGATGGTGTCCTGGAGTAGTGTAGATCACATGGTCACATAAAATAGAAGGTGGATTAGGCAACGATGAAGGGGAAAGGGATGGATGATCTTATTTAAATTAAGTGGCAAGGACTTCACTCAAAGTGGAAATCTCACCTTAAGATGTTGTGTGTGTATAGCGTCAATAAAACTCTTTGAGTAGATCAAGTGTGCATATGGATTTCCCTTTCATGATTGAAGTAGGATGGGTAGACTAACTAGAAGTGGTGCTAGGAGTCTCCTCTATAGTGCACGCTTGCTTGTGTGCTCGACTATGGGTAATAATAGGCATGATGGCATATATCGTGTCATGAATTTTTAGAACTGCACAAAAACTATGATCTATGGTTCTGAGTGTGATGGGTAAAGGGGTTTGTAAGAAAACCTATGAAGTGTGGAATCAAACTATAACTAAGACAAAAGTAAAGCAGTGATAATTTGTGTATAGTTGAAAAAAAGAGCTAAGTGGTGTGATGTGCTGAAACCAATTTGTGATCATGCAAACAACGTGAAATTGGAATTAGTTCTAAATGTAGAATAGAAAGTGTTTTATTCGTTTGAGTGTGTTTTGATGTAAAAAATATTCTTCCTAGATAATATCATAGGTAGTGGGGTGAATATTCTAGAAAATAAAGATGTCATTGGTATATAACCTCCTACAACAGCCAAAGGTGCACATAATAAAACAATATCATGACATGCAAATGGTGACCTTTATGGAAGGCATAGTAAAATGATAACCTATAAGGGGGAAGTCACTATGCTGAAGTGAGTTTGATATATCCTCTCATGAGAAGAGGCAGTACTGTCTAAGACCTACTACCAACATACCCATGCTTTCGCTTCACCCTTGGGTGATCTTAGTCAATAATGATAGTTACTATGTTTATTGATTATGTAAGCCTTGTGAACAAAGGTGTCTAATCCTATCCCACTTTGAAGGTTACTTCTGGGGAAGAATGCTAGAAGACCAATCTCAAAAGTGGGGGGTTTTTTGATGATGAATGACAAAAAATCACTCATATGGTGCTACTAGGTGTCTAGGGGGGTGAGCTAGTGGAGGGTAAAATGCTTTCCATGCCAATATCTAACAATGGATTGGGGATGAAGTCCAATCTCACCATTTTTTTTATACCACACGTGTGTGGATTTATTTTGTCTAACGATGATGTATAAAGCAATAAATCTAACTAAATGCTCTTTTGAAATGAAAGTCTAGCCCTAGATGCATTTTTTGAAATCAAAGGCTAAAGTAAGATGCATTTGTAAAAGAAATCTAGTCCTATGTGCCTTTTTGGAAAATAAACTAGGACATATGCTATAAAGTGTGTAAAAAAGCAATGTAAAGCATGTGAGAAGAGGGATTTGTGGAACCCTAACTTTGAAACATGAAATAAATGTAAGAAATATTTGTGCAAAAAGAAATTGGCAATCTTAAACTAAATATATGGAAAGAAATATGAAAATTACAATTTACCTAGGGGATTTACGAAAGAAATGGGAATTTTTAATCTAATAACAAGAAAGAGATCTAAAATTTGTAATTGCAAAAAGGAATTTGAAATTTGCTTTAATAAAACATGCAAAAAGAAACATTAACATTCCTAATTATTAAATGCATGAAATAAATTTGACTTTGCTTTTTCTATGAAAAGGAATTTGAAATCGCTTTAAAAGAAATATGCAAAAGAGATTTGAAAAACACTAATTCTAAATGTGAATTTTAGAGTTGAAATTTAAAGTGCATTTTTAAGTAATATTGATGGGACCAAACAACAAAGAAATAAGAGAACTATGTTACATGCGATGTGTAAAAGAAAACAAATATAATTTTGAAAATTAAATAAACTTAACTTTCTAGTTTTGCGGAGGTTTCTTAAACTAAACTAAATAATTTTAGCATGATAGATGTGCGAGAAAGAAGAGATTTACCAAATTTCTTGATGCATATACTATTGAATTTTTGTTTGTAAATAAATGATGAAACATAAAAAATTTAGGGGGAATACCAGTTTCTTTTGCTTCAGATTGTTTGCTCTACTTTTTTGTTGCTAACCTCTGCAAGTTTGAGGGTTTTTGGAGCTTGTATGTTGAATTCGCATGGTAGGGGGTGAATCAGATATAGGATCCTAAACTCCTATTTTTATGACCTGAGGGGGTTGTTAGGGTTTCAAGGGTTTCTGTGGTATCAATATTTAGTACCTACAACAAAATAGAAACATTAAACTAGTTTAGCACAACTCTTTGTGGGGATCCCACCGAACGTGCCATAATGAAATATATAAAATATTACACTTGATCCAACAACTTGCTATAACATAAATTATTTAGAAATGTCAATTTTATTGATAATAGAAATATTTTAGGTTACAATTAGGGAGAATTCACATCATTTTCTTTCACAAATATACAACAAATATGATGTTATTTTTTGGGTTCCTCAATGAAGGTGGGTCATGTGTAATGTGTGCCATTGGTGGTTTTACTGCTATTGTTTCATCTTTGCATCTGTGATAGACCTAAAAAATGGAGTTAGTACATTTGGGATCTTTCCTTAGTTAGGTCCCACGGTGAAGAAGATAAATCAACACTAAATATGTAATGAAAATTGAAATAAATTGCACAAATGATTGTAAAAGCATGAAATGGAGTATACCTGATTGATTTGGAGTGAAAGCCTTCTATGTCGAGAGAAAATTGGATGTCATATTCATAGTTCAGGGGGAAAATTGAGTTGTAGGTGCTTTTTGTGGAAGATCCTAGTTTGGATGGGCTCCTCAGATGCTACTATGTTGTTTGTATGGTTCAGATATCTTAGCTTGCACTTTTGGTTAGATTTCTATAGATTTTTGTAGGTTAACTAAAAGGGAAGAGAGGTAGATAATGAAGGATTAGGTCCACTATTTATAGATAAACCTAAGGTGTAGGGGGTGTGGTTAGAGGTACTAAACCCTAAGGTCAAGTCCTATAGTGGTTAGGTTAGGGTTTATGAGGTGTCATTCCTATATTTCCTAAAGAAATATTTCATCCTCACACATGTGTGAGGAGATATTAGGGTTAGCTAGGGTTAGTTAAATCTAAGGTTAGATTAGGATTAGGTTAGGGTTTCCTAGAAAATATCCTAACCAATTTGGTGCACATACATGTGAGAGGGAATAATTAGGACCAATTAGGGTTTAGGATCCTAATTAACCTTTTTAATCCATAAATTACACTTTAAGTGAAGTGAATTTAAAATTAGAAATGAAATTAACTTAATTATTACTTTTAGGAAGTAATAGCCCTGTGGGGGGCCTTAATTAAGTTTGGAAAGGTCTTATATTTCCTTAGGGAAATGATAGGTAGTCTCCTAATAGATGAAAGGTGATTATGACATGGATTGTGTAGTTTATTAGGTTTTTGCACCTATAAACCAGGAAGGTGGTCTACGTAGTTCTACGATAGAATACGCTAATCTATAGTAATATATGCTAGTCTAGAGTTATCTATAGTGGTCTACGATAGTCTAAATTGATCTAGAGTGATATACAATAGTTTACATAGTTCTACGATAGCCTATGCAATTCTAGAGAGATCTACACTAGTCTAGAGTGATCTACAGTCATTTATAGTAGTATACGCTAATCTATAATGATCTACAATAATCTATGCTAGTCTACAATAGCCTAGAATGATCTAGGATGGCCTATGTAAACCTTAAAGTGTCTAAATGAATCTATAGGTATGTAGAGGTAGACATGTGTGACTTTTAGGTGTCTACAATGTCCACTCAACAAAACAATCAGTGGAGAATGAATTACAAGCTACCTATGAAGCCTTGGAGGGAAAGTATTACATATTAGATCAAGGAGTGGCATAGATGCAGGTAGTAAAATAGGAAATCTAGGGACTAACATAGAATTTGTAGAACCTGACCCCCCAACTAGAGGAAGAGGACCAACAAATTTCTTAATTGGAATTTGAAGTCTCATAGCTTAAAAGTGTAAAGGAATTATTAACAAAAAAAATAGAGACATTTGTAGCTAACCGTAGTTAACATAAATGGGCTTGGAAATAGGAAAAGGAAAATTGACAAAAATAACAGGCATCCTTAAAGGAAGAACTACGACTAGCACAATAGAAGTTAGCAAAAAGAGCTACACCTACTCCCTTAATGTTGAAACAACACATGAAATAACTTTTCCTACATAGAGAGATGAAACTGTTATCCAGTCTCAGGTGAATAGAAGATCATGCCAATGCCTTGGGAATGGAATGGGCCAAATATTTTAATTATTCCAAGAGACTCAAATAATAACATGATAGCATGTAAGCTTAGCTTTGAGAGTACAAGAATGTGTTTCAAACAGTAAATCTACAAGCTACACGACCCATAGATGCTGGAACTCCTAAAACTTAACGAAGAAAGTCATTGAGAACATTGACTTCTTTAAAGGTAAGGATAAATGTAGATAGAAGTTCTAAGAAAGATAAACCATGAAGAACTAGCTGACGATAATGTCCAAACAATTTTGATTGTAAATGGTAATTTTGGAATGTTATATTGTTATGTTGCTTTTGTAAAATAAACTAAGTAATAAAAGAGGCTTGATTATGTAGATAAGCACTAGAGGACAAAAACAACCATCATTTGTGTTAAATGGTTGTTTAGGTAGACATCTAGGATTAGATGTCTAATTAGGTTAAGACGTCTAACAAACTACATTAGGCATCTAAGAGAATTAGTTAAGGGGATGGTTGGACGGTTGTAGAAAAGTAGTTGCAGTAACTACTTTGCCACCCTATTTATACCTTCCATTCAATTTTGTACATATCTATATCTATTTACTGATAATGCTAAAGCTCTTGTGCAAAGTACTTGTTCTATGTGTGGTGTTGTTGTGAAGTTTGCATGTACATTGCAGGTTGTATTGCAGTACTACATTAACAAGTTGTTTTGTAGGAACAAGTTGATAGATTGCCTTGTAGGTTGCATTCAGTGTAAGGATGAGAACAAGATCAATGTGTTTGCAAGTACTAATAGTCTGGATAGGAATAGCCTTGGACTTCTAAGCCTCATCATTTGACTTACCCATTAGATGACTTGCTTACCAATCTAGTCGATGAGATAGGTAGTCAGATGCCTATGACTAGCCCCTAGATGTCTAAATGCCTAACTGACGAGTCCTGACCCTGTAGACATCTACCCTATGCCATGTGATGTCTAAACCCTTAAACATCTAAACCCATATCCTAGATGTCTAGACATTGACACTTGATGTTCTATCTCCTAAATGTCTAGCTGACATTTAGACATCTAGTTCCTATTGATGTCTACCTTGAGCATACCTAGAAATCTAGTAAAGATGTCTACCTTAGATATCTAACTCTAGCAGCCTAACATCTAGCCCTTAGACGTGTTCCTAAAACGTCTAGTCCTAAACATCTATCCTATGCATTTGATATCTGATCTCTTTGACATATATACCTGGTATGGTAAGAAGACACATTGCCCATGATTTATTGTTGAAATATCCTTATTATAACCATATCCTCACCACATGAATGTACTCGCCCCTATCTACATAGGGGAGAACCCTCATCGCATAAATCCAAGGACGTCAAATAAGAAGATTAAGATATGCAAGGAAAGACACTATATAGAATAAGGTATCTACGATCTTAGGTCCAACCTAAGAGGAAGAGATATAATATCGAAATCCTCTTGGGAATCGATGTTGAAATCTTTGATGATAATATAGGATTTATTTAAATCTTCCTATTTTAATCTAAACTTTTGGAAGAATTTATAAGTGCATAAATTGAAAGAAGAACCGTTATCAATTAGAATATGTTTGATAAGTGTTTCTCTAATAAATGTAGTGATGTCAATGGAAGAATACCCTTGTAAATTTTAGGAAGACATATCATCATCCAAAAATATGATATGATGTATCCCAAGAGAACTTATGACATTAGCTATAGCACTAGGGGAAATGTCTTGAGAAACAAATTGTTATCTTAGAAGCTTCAACAAGGCTTCCCTATGAATAGGAGAAGTTTAAAAAATTTCTAAGAGAGAGATCTTGGTCGAGGTACTAGCTAGCTATTACAAAATTTCAAAAAATACTTTAGGTTGTGGCTTCAACACTAAAGGAGGGTTTTATATTCTCATGCTTCATTTTTTGGTATTCTTCAAAATTAAAGGAGGTTTTGAAGGTGGGTTAGATGAAGAACTCATATCCCACTAAGATTATTGAGTAAATTGAATCCATTCTTGTTGTATTGTAGTTTTTGTTATCATACCAACCATATTATCTAAATAATCATGAAAAATAGCACGCATTTAATGTTCTTTATTGAAATGTAAAAGCGTATTATAACAAGCATTCAAAGGGAAATGTGCATAAAAATGTAACTATGTAAACTATTGTAAAACATGGATTATTTGATATAAAAAATGGGGACTTATCCTTGAATTTTATTAATCCAAAGTACTCAATAATATTGCATTACATACCCTTGAGGACTTCATAATTTGATACATTACAATTTACAATTTTCCAAAGGGATCAAATCCCTCCATGAGCTTTAATGGCGTGTTCCAGTGTTCTTCTCGCAATGCACAATTAAGAGATAGTGTTGGGCCTATTATAGCATGCCTCTTCACTCCTACCTCATGTCTAAAATTCTTGCTCCTACACACAAGATATTAAAACAAATTAAAAGCATATGCGTTTATTAATGGAAAAGCTTGAAAACATAGAAAACATGAATCTAGAAATACCAAAACTTATTTGTAATAAATCAAAACATTTCCAAATGACTTGCAATTTTGATATGACATTATTAAGATGGTTTTGGAAATATATGAGCATGAATTTAAGGGAAATTATGAATAGAAACTTTAACCATCCCTGATAGGGACAATTAGACCTATAATCACAAAACGCCTAATTGACCCATCAAAAATCCTCCAAAATTCACCAAAATTGAATTCAAGGCTAATATAAGCATTTAGAAATGATCTATAGTGGAATTTAACCAAAATTCCTAGCTATTTTGTAACCTTCTTTAGTAGGGAAACTAGCGACTATTATCCGTCCTTGGGTGGAATGGTTGCAAAACTAGGTGGAATTTACCACCAATTCCAAGGGGATTTGGTTGGAATCTCTCCTAATTGTTGTGTCAACAAATGGGGTAAAATTACTCTCCAATTTGATAGGTTGTGGAATATATTTCGTGTATTTTGGATACCATTTAAAGTGCCTTCGAATGAAGAGTATTTCAAGGAAATATCAAGGTAAATTTTATAGGTCAAGAAGTCTTGAAACCCGCTTAGGAAGATAGCAAATATCATGGCAAAAGCAGTCAAAAAATTTCCTTCAAAATCGAAGGTTCAAATTCAGCATATTTTTTGTGAAGGAAACTAAGCGGTAAAATTGATGGTGAATATTGGCCTATTGCAACAAGACCTCTTTGTTTGGATGATAAAATTTCCTTAGAGTCTTGAGAATTTAATTGTGGATGATCATGGTTAGTTGTGGGTGTTGGTTATGTAAGTTTAGGAGGCTAGGGGGGGATATTTCCTATGCTTTTGGAGCCTCTTATTTTTTGATATTTTCCTCCTAGAAGGTATTTGGTTCCATCTATATATACTTTGTGTACAATGGGTGCTAGTTGATTGGGAGCCTTGTCTTCTCAAGGCATCATGTTTTTTTTGGTGGTATATGTAGAGGTTTTCCTTTAGCGTGTGGGGTCTTCCTAGAGGGTAGCGAGCTTCTCTATTGTATCTTGTGATCTCCCTTTGGATATTGCAACAATTTTTTTTCCACTTTGTTTTTATTTTGGGAATTTTGGTTGTGATCTCCCTTTGGGTATTGCAAAAATTTGTTTTCCTACTTTGTTTTTCTTTTGGGAGGTTTAGTACTAGTTTTACATCTAAATATTATTTTTCTTAAAGACTATTTTCTATAATAATGATGTATTATATCTTGATCTTTCTCAATCCCATATGTAATAGGTTTGAAGATCTTTTAAATCCCCTTATCTTACCTAATATTTATATATAATACTTTTGAAAGCACGAGATTCCGGGCAGAGGGAGCACTAATTATGCAACATAAGACGAAATGTAACGCTTTAATCCTATGCACAAAAACGAAGAAAGGAGACAATTTGAAAATGAAAGAAAAGATGTAAAGAAATCACAGCCCTCTTTATTCAAATATCTTATCCTCGGTTACATAGACGTCTCCTCCCTTTTTGGGGGCTAGGAGCGTTAAATTCGTATTTGTTACAATATGTGACTTAGTCTTCCTCTTTCCGCGTGCCCACGATTGCAATGGGCGGGCCAAGATGATGCCGCCGCTGATGTCGATGAGTTCTTAACCTCCGCTGCTTCTCCTGCGAACAAAGAAACAACCAAGATGTCAGTAGCACCTCGCTGCAAATGAAAAGTGTTCGTTCTTCTAAAATCATCAAAATATGCATGCAAACATTTATCTAAATAGTAAACAAAATGATTCTAAATAGCCTGAAAACTTGACAGAAGACAGAAAATGTTACCAAAAGGCCATTGCCACTGAGACAATCGGCCAATCTGCCTTCAACTGGAATTTGTCCCTGGGTGGGACGATTTTTGACTGCAATCGTCCCTGGGTGGGTGTGGCCCCGGGTGGGCGATTTGATCGCAATTCGTCCCCGGGTGGGACGAATTCTTCGTGTTGAAGAAGCCGACTCGCCGCTGCTCCAATGTCGATTCCCGAGACCTGCAAAACGCCTGCAAACAAGGGGGTTATGTAATTGGGGCCATTTTGGGACGACCCAGATGGTCGGATTCTCCCAATTTGGCCTCTACCCTCGGGAATTTGATCTCGCCACCTGCAAGTCAGTGAAACAACAAAGCGACACAAAACATACTAGAATCTGACCAAAAGTTACGAAATTGCAGCTATGAGTTAACCAAACATAATAACACAAAATGCAACCTAAAAAAAAGTAATCTAGAATGCTCTAAAACCTAGAAAGTGCGGGGGTGCCCAAGTGGGCCTCCCACCGTTGGCACTTGATTCCGGCGCCAATCCACTAGGGATGGGCCCAAAACCTCTTAGGATTGGGGGGTCGGCGAATTGGTTGGTTCAGGTGTCCATGTGTTGGATTTGGGTCAGGTTCAAGCTTCCAAAAGCCACCCAACAACCTCCCTTGCAAAAGAGATTGGTGGATGTGGGAAGGTGAACCAAAAGGGATGCAAGTGGGTCTTCAACTCGGCAGCACTTCGTTGCTTGAAAACTCCTTCAACCTGTATATCTTGGGTGAGAAAAGTCCCACCTTTTATAGACCCATGGGGTCTCTTTTGGGAGGGAAGCACAAATGCCATGTGTTGGTCATAGGCGCCATGTGGCGGTCTTGTCTTCCCATGAGGGAGGGGAGTCCTCCGTTGACTTGGGCTTTGATAAATGCCTTTTGTGACAGTCTTCTAACGGCCCCTCTGTCCACCTACACACGCGTGCAAGGCAGGAGTCATCAACTGACTGTTCCGGGCTGCCACTTGGCGCCATTTGTCTTTTTGCCCGTTAAGCTTAGAATTCGTCCCACCCGGGGACGGATTCGGAATTCGTCCCGGGGTGGGACGGATTCTATTTTGAATTCGTCCCCGGGTGAGACGAATACTGGGCAAAGTGTCCAAGTGTGCCAAATTGCTTCTTGACCTTACAAAATTGCTATGAAAGTGGTTAAGACCACTGTTTAACCTCTGAGGGCTGCCCCGGGGGCTGTGTTTGTCAAAGCGATCAGTGTTTGCAGTCACATAATCGGATTGGTGCTGTTTTGGTGTCTACAGATGCCCCTTTTTGGGAAGCGCTACGGGTGACGCAGTTCTGAGCAAAAATAGATAACCAAAGCACTAATGATTAGGGTTTCTTGGTAACCTAACCAACTTTTGATGCCCCAAGTATGGAAAGGGCATGCATTCTTGAATCCTTGCTTCTGACGAGCTAAGGAATTTGATTTCAAGTATTAACCTGTTTTGTTGAGGTGTGACTTGAACTTAGACATTGATCAGTCATGAACAGGCAAAGGGCATTTTTATCCTCAGGGGGAACCTTGTGTTCATGATTCACGAAATGCCAAGTGTTTGATTGATTTGATTGTTGCTTGTTTACTGCCCCAAGCAGGAGCGTGATTGTCTTTGTCAATGATTCTTTGAATGCATGTCATTTTCCTTAATTGGGTGTGTGATTGTTGGTTGGTGACTAAGTGTGACTACCCCCTCAAGCGACGAATCGATGAGGGAATGACCTTCGTGAGAGAAGCGACGAGTCGCTTGACCCAAGATGACTTGTGCAAGGGTGCCTTTAGAGGGTTTACCGTTAAGCGTGTGCAATTTTTCCAACATTTGGACCTATTTTTGGTGGGTGTTAACCCTTTTGGTGATGCCGTAATGAGGTGAAATCATCGAAAACCTAACTTCCCGTGGAGCGGTCCGGCTATGTTAGCCTTCTTGGGGAAGTAGGAGAGCGATAATTTGAACCTCGACATCGATTTTCTTTGCCAAGAGGTTAAGTGCAAGAGCACTTGTGTCCGGAAATGCTTTATTGCTTTGTTTTTATGTTGCATGTTTTGTTGTTTTTTTTTTTTTTTGTGACACCATTTGGGGATTAAATTTTCGAAAATCCGTCCTCCCGTGGAGCGGTCCGGCTATGGTAGCCTTCTTAGGGAGTAGGATAGTGATAATTTGTGACCCTGATGTCGATTTGCCATGCCAAGAGTTTAAGTGCAAGAGCACTTGTGTCTGGCAATGTTTATTGCTTTTGTGTTGTTTTGATTTTCTTGTTGTTTTTAGAGTGGGCTTTGACCCTTTTGTGACGTCGTTTGGGGATGAAATTGTCGAAAATCCGTCTTCCCGTGGAGCGGTCCGGCTATGGTAGCCTTCTTAGGGAGTAGGATAGCGACAATGTAGACCCTGACATCAGTTTTCTATGCCAAGAGGTTAAGTGCAAGAGCACTTGTGTCTGGCAATGTTTATTGCTTTTTGTTTTTGTGTTGCATTTATTTGTTGTTTTTGTTGTTTTGATTTTCTTTGATCTTGTGCATGATGGTTGATGAATATGGATGTATGCATGTTGATTTATTTTGATGGATGCATATGCTATGATGAATGCAAATGTTTTTTGATTTATATGTGATATGCAGATATGAAATGGATGAATGGGATTTGTGATGTTTGGCTATGGCACCATAGACTCGTTTAGAACTCTTTATTTTGTTTTTAGGATGATTGGTGATGCATGACTTTGTATGTATACATGTGGTTTTTCTTTTTTTGTATTTTTTTGATGGTATTGTAAGGATGAAAAGTAGCGCAGTTGGTTTAGAAATGTAGCTAAGGTTTTCTGAGACTCAGACGGTTTTAACTCACTAGCCATGACTGTACTTTATCTTACAAGACTTTTTGAACAAGGTATGAATCGGACTTGTTTTTGACCTAGCTATTTCACATCCCTGTGTGTGCAATTGAGTTCATTATAGTGGTATTTATTAGGATACCGCCAGTGCCAGATGGGCTTTCAACCGAACTTGTACTGAGGATCACCTAATTAGCTCCACGAATTCCTTTGTTGTATGTACTAAGATTAATCTGCGGTGTAATCCAGGATGCCATAAGCTAGCTCATCCACATGCAAACATTGATCCGTACGCAAGTTAATGTGACAGATATATCGTCATGCGGGAGGTTTACTTCATTACCGATAGGCTATCAACCAAATTGGTACTGAAGCTTGCCTTATGACCTATAGAATGCTGAGAGTTCCAGGGATTCAAGGTCAACTCCCTTCTTTTCTTCAATTGTATTGGGATACTTGCTCATTGTAGTGATGAGATCACTGTTTATTTTGATTTGTTTTTCTTTCGAGCAAGGGATTGGGGATATGGAGTGACGAAAATCACTATTGTTTGTGCCTTTTGATGTGTGCACTGTAGTTTGTCAAATTTTGGAGTTTTGACATTTTGCAAATTTTTTGTGTTTTGCAACTATTGAGAACTTTAGGGATTCTTAGGGAATTGGGTAGGGAGGATGCTTGTCCTTTTGCCAACTCTCAGCATTCTAGGGGTCATTCGCACAGGGGGATGAGCAAGATAACCGTTTCGCTTGTGGTGACCTAGATTATTTTGCAGGTTTCATCTTTCGTTCACACAATTTGGGAATTTTAGTGTTTTGATTTGTGTTGGGATGTTACGTAACAAGGTGTATTTCAAGTATGACTCTACCTTCGTAAAATCTGTTCGACTTGATACACTACATGGCTAAAGAGGAAAATGATGACTGAATCATTGAAACTCTTGGTACATTCCCAGACCACTTGACTGTAGTGTGGTAAAAGTTATGCTTGGTGTTTTTGTTGTTTTTGTAACATGAGACAATGCGGAACAAGATGGACTATCATAGCTATTGCAGCTTATGGTGCCTTTGACCTGTATGACTACAAATATGCAATGTATGGATGCAATGCTTAATGCAGCTATGTATTTTTGTAATTTTGATGGATTGTTTTTGGTGAAGGTGAAGATGAGGTGCTAGAATATGAATTTTTTGATGAATTTGAGTATGCCTAGAATTGAGATGCAAATCTTTGTTGTTTTTGATGATTTTTGTTGTTTTGTTTTTTGAATTTCTTGATTTTTTTTGACCAAGCGATTGCGATAATCGTTGGAGCTTTTGGGTTTGACCAAGTGATTGCGATAATCCTTGGAGCTTTTTGTGATTACCAAGAGATTGCGATAATCCTTGGAGCTTTTTGGATTGTACCAAGAGATTGTGATAATCCTTGGAGCTTTTTTGGATTGACCAAGAGATTGCGATAATCCTTGGAGCTTTTGGGTGACCAAGAGATTGCGATAATCCTTGGAGCTTTTTGGGTTGACCAAGAGATTGCGATAATCCTTGGAGCTTTTTGGGTGACCAAGAGATTGCGATAATCCTTGGAGCTTTTTTGGTTGACCAAGAGATTGCGATAATCCTTGGAGCTTTTTTGGTGACCAAGAGATTGCGATAATCCTTGGAGCTTTTGGGTGACCAAGAGATTGCGATAATCCTTGGAGCTTTTTGGGTTGACCAAGAGATTGCGATAATCCTTGGAGCTTTTGGTTGACCAAGAGATTGCGATAATCCTTGGAGCTTTTGGGTGACCAAGAGATTGCGATAATCCTTGGAGCTTTTGGATGACCAAGAGATTGCGATAATCCTTGGAGCTTTTGGGTGACCAAGAGATTGCGATAATCCTTGGAGCTTTTTGGGTGACCAAGAGATTGCGATAATCCTTGGAGCTTTTTGGTTGACCAAGAGATTGCGATAATCCTTGGAGCTTTTGGATGACCAAGAGATTGCGATAATCCTTGGAGCTTTTGGGTGACCAAGAGATTGCGATAATCCTTGGAGCTTTTTGGAAAGTGTAACCTTGAGTTTTGGACCAAGGATTGCGATAATCCTTGGAGCTTTTGGGTGACCAAGAGATTGCGATAATCCTTGGAGCTTTTTGGTGACCAAGTGATAATTTGGGTTTTGGGAAGTGGATAATCCTTGGAGCTTTTTGGGTGTACCAAGAGATTGCGATAATCCTTGGAGCTTTTTGGATGACAGAGAATTGCGATAATCCTTGGAGTTTTTGGATTGACCAAGAGATTGCGATAATCCTTGGAGCTTTTTGGATTGACCAAGAGATTGCGATAATCCTTGGAGCTTTTGGGTGACCAAGAGATTGCGATAATCCTTGGAGCATTTTGGGTTTGAATTATGGTTCTTTAGGGGATAGAGGTACCCCCAGCTTGATGGTCTTTGCACTCGGATCTGGCTCTAGAGGTACGGGCACGAATGGATCTTTCCTAGGTGCAAATTTTGCGAAAAGGAGGGCAGGGTCTTCCCTCGGCACTGCTGTCATGATGGGATCTCGAGGTGGACGATGCTCATCTTGAATTTGGAGCCATGGATCCAACACTTGGTCCCACCTCGCTGGGTCTACATGCCATTCATGCCCTAACAGTATGCCCATCTGTCCCATTAGATCTTCATGAGTTAGAGCACGGTGATGTCGTCGCGCATGTCTGAGATAGTCCATTTCAGTTTCATCTTCTGAATCACTTTCATAGATCCAAAATTGTTCATCCTCTTCAGCATCTGTTGCTTGCGACGTTGAGGACTCTTCCTGTTCCAGTGAATTAATCTGGTCCCATTGCGGTTGTTCCACTCTTAGTGGAGGGACCTGATTCTCTTGAGACTGTGTTATTTCATCTGGAACCTCTAAGGGGAACAGTTTCAGAAAGATGTCTGGCAGCCGTTGATGTTCTCTTTGAGGATTAATCTCTGAACTTTCGCCTCTCTCTAGCAAAGAAGAGGGATTACTGTTGCTGCCAGGGGTGTTTGTTGACCATGGGAGGTAGTCTCCCAATGTGTATTCTGTATTCGGATTGGCATAAGGACCCAATGCCAATCCCCCCTTGTTGCCTATTTCTAGGCCTTGCATATTTTCAACCAAGATGTCTAATGGCAGGGGATGGTTGAACCCTACCCCCGACTTGTCATATGGCATCTGATATCTTGGTTGGCAAAGGATCCGCATCCCTTGCTCATATCTGCCGAGTCCGTATCCATGCCAATTGCATTGGCCGAGATATTTTAGGGCAAATTCTGGGTTTGAGAGATAATTGATGTTTTCAACAAAAGGCTCTTCGTCTGTTTCCTTTTGTTGGCATGGTTCAAGACCATGATCAAAGCCCCCATACACAAAATTTGTCCGGTTCGGTGGGTAGCCTAGAGGGACGATTGTTCCAATGGGAAGGCGAGGTCTTCCCATGTCTTGTATCGACTCCAGTGTGGGGGTTGCCACAACATTTTGCACTAAGTATTCCCCCAGGCCCGTACTGGCCATTTCAACAGTGATTGTTGATGATTGGGTGGGAGGAAACGGTAGTCCTTCCTGAGTCCATTCCATGTTTGGTGGTTCAGGAATCTTGGTTTCCGTTGCGTTGGGCGCTTCCTCTGTTGTTATTGTTGAAATTGTGGGCAACCTTTCTTCTAAGGGCTTAACCTCTTCCATGATTTGTTTTCCCTTGTCCTTCTGTTGGGCCATGATAGGTGGCGTTGATGATGAAGGAGCCGATGATGAAGTCTCACCCGGTCGGGATTTTGCCTTGTTGGCCACCGGTGGTGCCTGCGGTATTGGACCTTGTTTAGATGGATTTAATTGGAAATCCAAATGCGTTGAAGGGAGGGTCGATTGAGGTATGAATTGTACCGCATTGCAATACTTGAAGGGCTCTAAGTCCATTGGGACTACATGTATTTCTCCTTCATAAGCATACTTCAAGCACTGGTGGGCGATCGAAGGGACACATTTCATATCCCTGATCCAAGGCCGCCCTAGCAGTATATTATAAGCCATTTCACCTTCCAGCACATGGCACAGTGTAGGTATTGACTTTTGTCCTACCTGGACTGGCAGAACGACTGTGCCGACTGTCGAGCATATTGCATCATTAAAAGCTCGCAGTGTGTACGTGGAGGCTGTGATGTGAGAGGCTGGCAGCTTCAAATGCTTTAAGGCTGCAGTGGTTATGATGTTACTGGACGAGCCAGTATCTATCAGCACTCTCTTGTACGGAATCCCGTTGACCCGCGCGATAACGTGCAGGGGTGGATCTGCCATGTCATTTGATATCGTTTTGACCTCATCTTCTCTGAATGTGATGACCGGCTCCGTACATTGTTTCACATGTCCCACGAAGGCGTTGAAAGAATTTGCCTCGTGGGGTTGTAATTCAATGGCTTTTAAAATGTCCATAAGAGCTTCTCTATGGGGAGCCGATTGTTGAATAAGCTCGTAGATGGACAGCCTAGCCGACGTGGTCCGCAAACTCTGCGTGAGTTTGGTTCGTATCGTGACCTCAGGTCTAGGCGGAGGTAACTGCGTTGGGCGTTGTTGAGGATGCGATGTTGCCGGAACTTCCTTCGTAGCTACCTCAGGGGCAGCTGTCGGGTACCTTCTGTTCCTTGTTACTATGCTAATCATTCCCACAAATCCCTGTGTGGGAAGATCTTGTCGCACCTCGTTAATCTGGAGTGGTTTTGTTTGTGCCTCGTGGGCTGGCAAGGGGTCCTTGAATACCCCCATTTGTTGGTTGTTTGGTGCGATGGGGTTGTCCACAACCAATGTTCTGTTGTCGATCAAATCCTGGACTAGGTCTTTGAATTTCCAGCACCCATTCAAGTCATGTCCTCCGCGCCTATGGAATCTACAATACAATTCCTCTCTGTACCCCCTAGGCTTGGGAATGTTAGGGTCTATAATTTGGATTTTCGGCAGAGTGACTAAATTTGCCGCTGACAAGCGGTCAAATAAGGAGTCCCTAGACTCCGCATATGGGGTGAAATTTTGCCTAGGGCGACGCGGGTAATTTTGCTCCTGTCTTCTATTATCTCTTTCATAAGCAGGAGGCACTGCTGGTAGTTAGCCTTTTGAGGCTGCGTTTCTTGCACAAGCGCGGGAACATTTATCGCAACTTGGTTGACTGCAGCGTGTTGTGGTTGCGTTGTCCCGGTTTTAGTGGTTTTATTCCACTCTTTCTTCTTAGGCTTGGCAATTGCGCCTTCGCCTATCTTAATCTCTTCTATGACTCTGGCTTGCGCCAAAGCTTCTTCTAAGCTGTCGTATTGTCGCAGTAACAATAGACCGGAGATTGATTTTAAGCAACTTTTTGCGAACATCTGCGTGAGATCAGACATAGGAGGACGGTAGGGTAACCTAGAAAGCAAAGCTCTCCATCGATTCCCGTACGCTGCCATTGTTTCCTCTTCAAATTGCTTGAGGCTCGCTAAATCACTTAGTGATGCCTTCTTCCTTGTGTTGAAGGCAAAGCGTTCAAGAAACGCGTCTACTAATTGATCTAAATTGCTTATGCTGTGTTTGGGCGAGTTGTGTGAACCAATCCGAGGCAGGGCCTACGAATGTGGTTATGAATGTTCTAAGCAACAATGCGTCATTATCTTGGATGCCGAAGCATTGGCTTAGAAATCGTGTAACGTGTTCCTGTGCATCCTCTTCACCTTTAAAAACTGCCAATTGAGGCAACTTGAAGTGTTCGGGGTAAAGAGGTGTAGGCACTGAGGGATGCACCGGATTACTGCGGAGTAGACGTAATGTGGGTTTTTGATGCCCAGCAGCTTTTGTCTCCACAGACTCCAAACGCTCCAATAGCGCTTGGTATGCATCGGAAGATTTTATTTCTTCCTCTCTTGTTCGCTCTTGTTGCAAGTTACGGTAAACTGGAGGCCTATGGAGGGGTGGCCGAATGGCATCCTTCCTGCCTTGATGGGGAGTTTCAACATATTCCTCTTCCTGGTTCATACTCCTCGTAAAATTCTTGAGGAGTCTCTGGGCGAAACCTATGACCCTGATCAAGCTCTTGCTGAAGGTACCCATCATTGTTTCGGGGAGTTGCCTCCCTCTCGAATCTATGAGGTCTTGGAGGCAGAGCTTGACGAGGTCGTGGAGACCTGTCCTGCACCAACGGATTACGCCTCTCATACTGTTCAGCTCTTTGGATGCGAGGGGTTGGCCCCCTCTCGGGTATTTCATAGCGTAACTCATCCGCTTCGCGTTGCATGCGCTCTCTATCCAAGCGGTGTCGATACTCTATCTCCCGATGACTTTGTTTAAGCCGCATGATTTGGGCTTGACGGGTGGTATATCTGGCGACAGCTGGGTCAATTTGGTCTACCCTATTTTGCTCAGGAGGTTCGAATGTTTCTCCTATGTGTTTACCTCGAGTTTTCTGGTCTAAGGTTTCAATGGGTCGCTTCCCTCCGTCGAGGTAAGCGGTATGTGCTCGAGGTTCTGGCCTCAAGGGGTGATCATGATATCCTGCTGGTGCGGAAATGCAAGGTTCCCACGTTGTTTGTTGCCCTCGAGGAATGCGATGGCTTTCCTCGTACTCCCTTTCATGGGTGTAAAGGGGGTGGGCGGAGTTAGGTCGCCCTATGTAAGGAGCCCTGCGCTCCGGATTTGGTCTCTCTGTTCTGATGATAGGTAAAGAAGGGACGCCATATCCACGTTGCCCCTCCAAATGGACGGTGTGCCTGTCTAGCGCTTCATCGCGCGGTGGCCACTCATGCCTAACTTCAAGAGGTGATTCTCTATTTATGTCAAGGTCTACATGTAAGGCATCTTCCCGAAAGGGGCTGCTTTGAATAGGCATACCCCACCGAGGATTCTGAATTGGATTCTTTTGTAGGTTAGACCTATAAGGCGGTATGACCAAATCCTCAGGACTGAAGTGAAGGCGACTTGTGCCTGCTTTTTGTGTACCTTCCGGAGCTTCTGCCCTTGATTGGGCTTGACTGCGGGTGTACACCATTGCGGTGCTTCTATGCTATCTAAATAAGTTTTTATCTCGTTTATGATTTTTTTTGTCTACACTAAGCAGAATTAAGCACACACATTCACAAAACCGTGATTATCTCTTTTAAGGATTAAATGGTGTGCCCTAAACTGGTTTAGTGCATTTTGGTGTTTTGTTTTGTTTTTGTAGGTTTTGAAGATCGTTTAAATGCATTATGACGGCTCATATAACTCCCAAAATGGTAGCCCCTTCAATATACCAACCAGGCCGATATACCAACCTCTCTATATACCCGCCCTTACGAGAGGGAGACTATAGGTACGTGAGAGCAGAAGGTACGTGGTACGTAGGCGGTACGAAAGGGGGATTGTCCTGTTAATGGCACCTACCATAGAAAACTTATCCTCGCGCGCATGGGAATCACCCCAGCGACACTCGGTCTGTCTTCGTCAGGATTTACGCCTAACAACAGTTGACAATCGAGAAATGGATGCAAAGCTAAGCCAAGGTGGTGATGAACCCACCGTTGGTCTTGCTCAAGGGCTGGGGTCTTACGACCAGCTCCTTGGTTTAAAATTGTTGCGTGGAGTGTGTGAGATTCATTTTATTTAACGAAAATTGAAACAAGCATGAATGACTTTCCCTAAGTAATGCAGGATAAAAATGAAAACAGTCAAAGAAACAGAAACAGAAATAAAAATTTTAACAGAGATTATAAAAATCCCTACCTCTTCTCTGCCTGCTCCAGTTGCTTCTGAATTTCTGCTCTAAAAATCTATAGGCAGGAATTCGTCCCTCTGGGAGACGAATTACAGAATAGAATTCGTCCCTCCCAGAGATGAATTTGAATTCGTCCCAGGGTCAGACGAATTTCAGAATAGAATTCGTCCCTGCCAGAGACGAATAGCAGTCTGCAACAAAAAAATGTACCTGTCAAGCACAAAACACAAAAATTTAATCAGTTTCTATGATTTTAAAAATATGGAACAGGTCCCACCGTGATCGCCACTGAAAGCACGAGATTTCGGGCAGAGGAAGCACTAATTATGCAATATAAGATGAAATGTAACGCTTTAATCCTATGCACAAAAACGAAGAAAGGAGACAATTTGAAAATGAAAGAAAATATGTAAAGAAATCATAGCCCTCTTTATTCAAATATCTTATCCTCTGTTACATAGACGTCTCCTCCCTTTTTGGGGGCTAGGAGCGTTAAATTCGTATTTGATTACAATGTGTGACTTAGTCTTCCTCTTTCCGCGTGCCCACGATTGCAATGGGCGGGCCAAGATGATGTCGCCGCTGATGCTGATGAGTCCTTACCTCTGCTGCTCCTCCTGCGAACAAAGAAACAACCAAGATGTCAGTAGCACCTGCTGCAAGTGAAAAGTGTTCGTTCTTCTAAAATCATCAAAAGATGCATGCAAACATTTATCTAAAACAGTAAACAAAATGATTCTAAACAGCTTGAAAACTTGACAGAAGACAGAAAATGTTACCAGAAGGCCATTGCCACTGAGACAACTGGCCAATCTGCCTTCAACCGGAATTCGTCCCCGGGTGGGACGATTTTGTGTCGTGTCCGGGTGGGACGATTGATCGCAATTCGTCCCCGGGTGGGACGAATTCTTCGTGTTGAAGAAGTCGACCTGCTGCTGCTCCAATGTCGATTCCCGAGACCTACAAAATGCCTGCAAACAAGGGGGTTATGTAATTGGGGCCATTTTGGGATGACCCAGATGGTCGGATTCTCCCAATTTGGCCTCTACCCTCGGGAATTTGATCTCGCCACCTGCAAGTCAGTGAAACAACAAAGCGACACAAAACATACTAGAATCCGACCAAAAGTTACGAAATTGCAGCTATGAGTTAACCAAACATAATAACACAAAATGCAACCTGAAAAAGTAATCTAGAATGCTCTAAAACCTAGAAAGTGCGGGGGTGCCCAAGTGGGCCTCCCACCGTTGGCACTTGATTCCGGCGCCAATCCACTAGGGATGGGCCCAAAACCTCTTAGGATTGGGGGGTCGGCGAATTGGTTGGTTCGGGTGTCCATGTGTTGGATTTGGGTCAGGTTCAAGCTTCCAAAAGCCACCCAACAACCTCCCTTGCAAAAGAGATTGGTGGATGTGGGAAGGTGAACCAAAAGGGATGCAAGTGGGTCTTCAACTCGGCAGCACTTCGTTGCTTGAAAACTCCTTCAACCTGTATATCTTGGGTGAGAAAAGTCCCACCTTTTATAGACCCATGGGGTCTCTTTTGGGAGGGAAGCACAAATGCCATGTGTTGGTCATAGGCGCCATGTGGCAGTCTTGTCTTCCCATGAGGGAGGGGAGTCCTCCGTTGACTTGGGCTTTGATAAATGCCTTTTGTGACAGTCTTCTAACGGCCCCTCTGTCCACCTACACACGCGTGCAAGGCAGGAGTCATCAACTGACTGTTCTGGGCTGCCACTTGGCGCCATTTGTCTTTTTGCCCGTTAAGCTTAGAATTCGTCCCACCCAGGGACGGATTCAGAATTCGTCCCGGGGTGGGACGGATTCTATTTTGAATTCGTCCCCGGGTGAGACGAATACTGGGCAAAGTGTCCAAGTGTGCCAAATTGCTTCTTGACCTTACAAAATTGCTATGAAAGTGGTTAAGACCACTGTTTAACCTCTCGAGGGCTGCCCTGGGGGCTGTGTTTATCAAAGCGATCAGTGTTTGCAGATCACATAATCGGATTGGTGCTGTTTTGGTGTCTACAACTTTAAAAATTATATATATATATATATATATATATATATATATATATATATATATATATATATATATATATATATATATATATATATATATATATATATAATAATAAACTATACAATTAAAATATTGAAATTTAAATCTAAATATATATTTTTTATTTGGTTCAGTCTCCTCCCAACCATGATCCCTGGTAAAATAGAGAGCTATGCTTATCAATAGTGATTTTAATGGTTCTACATAATATTTCAAATTAATATTTATTATCTTACATTTAAGTTTTAAATTTAATATTGTGATATAAGATTATTTAAAATATTGAAATTAAAATCTCAATATTTTTATTTGGGTAATGTACTATGAGTATTATCCTCCCAAACATGATCCCTCTTAAAGCCGATAGTTATGCTTATCAATAGGAAATTTAATACAACCACCACACATCGACTCCCTCACACACTCGTCCACATCGCGGTTTGAACCTTGGACCTTTTGAAGAAGAGCCAAAGCCTAAAAAGTGGTGTTGTCTCCCTTAGGAAAAAATGTTGGTTAGTTTAGAAGCCCTAAAAATCTAGCTTTATGGCCAGCCATAGTTTTCCTACTCGGGATTACCACATGGCATCAATCACAAACAAGGGGGTTGAATTATTAATAAATCCATAGGTTTGAGCATAGGAAAAATGGAGCCAACACATAGGTAATTTGTCAAGTGAAGGCAATGGGAATGGGTATAACACATGGCATCAATCACAAGGAGGTTGAATAACTAATATATCCATAGGTTTGAGCATAGAGAAAATGGAGCCACCACACATGACATTTGCCATCTATGGATGCTTATCCAACAAGGTGGGAATGGACCCTGAGTAGGCCCAGATCATTTTCCAACTACTCTAACCATGTGGATATCTCAAATTTCAATATTATACTAATAAATAGAAAACATTAAAATATAAAAATTAGAAAAAACTAGATTATAATCTAAAATTTAAATTAAAATTCTAATGTTATATTAGGATTAAAGTATTATATTATCTTAATAATTATATTCATTACACTTTATATTAAATAAAAATATGATAATCTATAGATGCTATGGATTAGAGTGACACATTTGACTGTAGTCTTTATGAAATGGTTGGAAACCCTAGGTGTAGTCAAATATTATAGTGACAAAATCTTGGATGATAGAATATCTCTTCAAAGGTCATATTGCTAACAACCATAACATTTCAAAGAAGTTTTAATATTAAATATTTTGGTTCCATTCCTCTTTACTTGAAAAGATAATAATGAATTAAATTCAAGAAACTAAAAAATCTATCCAACTATCTTAATTTTATTGTTTGTAGAATAAAGCAACCGCAAAAATTTACCACCTCTGTAACCATGACCATATCAATTTTATACTCTTCCCTTTTCACTCCGACCTCCAAACCTGAGATGGAGGAAACCCAAAGTACTTTGCGTGAACATGTATTTAGTCAACTAATCTGACAGTTAGGATAAGTAAGGTAGTAGTTTAACCCTAGGCTATTTTCTTATCCGCGGAAGCGTTCCTCCTTTGTTCTCCTTCAATTCATTAAAAAAAAGTAACCACAGGGTAGCCCAACGCAAGGAAGGAAGATCAAAATAAGAAGGCAACAAAATCAGACAACAATTAAATAATGATTTTCAAAGCTTCTATTGGAGCATACTTTCTTTTCAAAGGCTATAGGAGGGTGTTTTTCACACGGTTATTGGATATGGTTATGGAATCGTGCTTTTCAAATGGTTATTGGAGACGGTTATGGAAGCTTGCTTTTCAAATGGCTATTGGCTATTGGAGACGGTTATGGAAGGGTGCTTTTCAAATGGCTATTAAAAACTGTTACGGAAGCTCTCCTATTGCAACATTATTTATTTTCAAATAGTTATGGGAGTGTAAAATTGTCAATGTGTAAATTTAATAAAATCATATCTAACATATTTTTTGTATTTAGTTTTCGAGGGGTTTGCTTGGTGTCATCTACAACATAAGGGTATTGCTACATAGGGCTTCAATGAATGGAACAGCTTGGCTTGGTCATTTCTCCCAAGTTTAAACCTTCCACCCACCAGATAATATAGGAGAAGCGTCTCAGAAAGTGCCTTATTCATAGAGCCCACCAGCTCTCTGTATGTTTAACCAGTGAAACATTTATATACGAAGAAGTGGCCAGGGCTTATGGATAGAATAGTTAGATCAATGTTGGTACTCTTGAGCCAATATTATGGAGATGGAATAGGTGACTGCACTATTGAAGTAGATAGTATGTCCACCCTAAATTTTTTAATGGATGCTATGGCAATTTCCATGTTCAATTAAAATCGTAGAGGCAGTAGGTTAAAAACTCTAACACAAAATAAATAAAAGCATGGATGGAAGTAGGAAGTAGGCTTGTATAACCTATATATACTAAAATTTATAAGGATAGGATCATAAGGTCGACATTTTCAGGTGTGCATATATAGTGTTACAACTAATTCTTAATGAAGGATCGAGAAACTTCTAAAATTATCTAAGAAAAATCTCGGTTGTCACATCCAGAGGTTTCTAGAAAAATCTATAATTAGCTTGCATTTTGTTTTTCTGCATGTAGTTTGGAATTTTGCTTTTCTGCATGAAGTTTTGATTTTCAAAAAATATAGAAACATCAAGAATAATAATGTAAAGTATTTATTTAGTTCAATGTAAATAAAAAAATTAGTTTGTTTTGTGCATATACTTTGCTCTGTGTGTTCTCTGTGATGTAAAGTATTTCTTGCAGTATTGTGCAGTAGCTATTTTTTTAAATTCAACACTTGGTATTAGAGCCAAAGGTAAATGTGAAGGTAAATAAAATAAGAGAAGTGTGTTGTCTATAGTGCAGTTATGGAGGCTACATTCTTGGAAAGCATAATCAAGATTCTTTTCCAATAGGAAGAGCTTGGAGAACTAAAGAGCCACTTCAGTTAGTACATGCAGATATTTGTGGTCCAATGCAAACCTTATCACTGAATAAAATCAGGTACTTTATCATTTTTGTTGATGATTTTAGTAGGAGGACTTGGGTTTATTTTATCAAAGAAAAATCAGAAGCATTCTCTATTTTTAAGCAGTACAAAGCTAGTGCAGAAAAACAAAGTGGCTATTGTTTAAAGACTTTACGTACTGATAGAGGAGGAGAGTTTATGTCTAATGAATTTCAAGATTTTTGTAGAGAACATGGAATTAATAGGCAATTGACAACAAGCTATATTCCACAAAAAAATGGAGTTGTAGAGCGTAAGAATCAAAAAATTGTCAAGATGGCTAGAAGTATGCTTAAAGCAAAGGTCCAAATTATTTTTGGATTGAAGCTGTAGCTACTTCTGTCTATTTTCTAAATAGATGCCCAACAAAATCAGTGAAAAATATAACTCCTCATGAAGCATGGTGTGGTAGGAAGCCAAGTGTAGCACATCTCAGGATATTTGGTTGTATTGTTTATGCAAATGTTCCTGAAGAAAAGAGACAAACTTAATAATAAAAGTGAAAAATGTATTTTTGTGGGAATCAAAAGGATACAGGTTATATAATCCTTTGATAAGAAACTTGTGTGTTAGTTATGATGTGATTTTTGTAGAAAAGGAAGCATGGCACAAAAAATCCAGTATTTATTGACACAAAATCAAGAATGGTACCTCATTCTACTTGGCTAGGGAGCAGTTCAAGTTCCTCATCCACCCCATCAAATTCATCATCTTCTTCATCTAGTCCCAGTCCTCCTGCTAGTCCTCCATCAAAGGTAAAATATCTTAAAGAAATTTATGAAATAACTTCAAGTTTAAGTTTCGTTATGAATTATGCATTAGTGACTAATATCCAAGTAGAGCCAAGAAATTTTGAAGATGCTATAAAATATGAAGCTTGGCATGAAGCCATGAAGGAAGAGATCACTGCCATTGAAATAAATGGAACATGGGAGCTTGTGGATCCTCTACCAGAAAAGAAACCTATTGGATTAAAGTGGGTTTACAAGATGAAATATAAAGTTGATGGATCAATTGATCGACATAAAGCCAGATTGGTAGATAAATGCTACTCTCAAAAACCAGGTGTATATTAAGATAAAAATTATACTCCTATTGCAAGATTAGATACTTTAGAACTATTTTATCTTTGGAAAAACAATTTAAATGGCCAGTTTTTCAATTTGATGTTAAATAAGCATTTATGAATGGTTATTTAAATGAAGAAATATTTTTAGAGTAGCCACAAGTTTTTAATATTGTAGGGCAAGAGCATAAATTTTACAGGTTAAATAAAGTCTTGTATGGCCTCAAACAATCTCCCAGGGCGTGGTACAGTAGAATTGATGACTATTTTCTAAAAAATGGCTTTAGCAAAAGTGAAAGTGAGCCCACATTGTATATCAAATCTAGAGGTAGTCATGACTTACTTATTGTTTGCTTATATGTTGATGATCTAATCTATACTAGCGATAACAAAGAGATGATACAAGAATTTAGAAATGCTATAAAATATGAATTCAAAATAACTAATTTAGGCATGATGTACTATTTTCTTGGTATATAAGTAAAGCAGTTGAATGATGGTATTTTTATTTCTCAATAAAAATATGCAGCCGATCTTCTGATAAATATAAAATGGAGAATTGTAAACCTATGTCTACACCTTTGAATCAAAATGAAAAATTGGTTAAGCATGATGGAATTAAACAGGTGGATGCTACAATGTACATGATATTAGTTGGAAGTCTTATGTATTTAATAACCACAAGACCAGATATCATACATGCAATGAGCTTAACTTCAATATTTATGCAAGAACCAATTGAAGTTCATCTTCATGCAGTAAAGAGGATACTCAGTTATGTGCTTGGCATTTTACACAAGTATACCTAAAATTTTAGATTGGTTGGATATTCAAATAGTGATTGGGCAAGTTGTGTGTTCTCTGTGATGTAAAGTATTTCCTTTAGGATTGTGCAATAGCTATTTTTTAAATTCAACATACAGACAAAAGAAAGCTAGTAGCGGAGACGGTCAAACCAAAATGTTAACGATTTCCTAGGCATCCCAATCATATGTATTTTGGGTCCAGTCTAATAACGTGGAACATACTATTTTATCCGAAGCACTTTCCATGAGGTTTCTTTGACCGCTTATTTAAATGGTTTGCAACATCTACGACTTAAAAGCGCACACGACTCAAATCCGAAACCCTAGTCATATGTATTTTTATGGAAAATGTACAAGGCTTCTTAACACTCTTAGCAACATTCAACGGTTCCACACTACACTCTTACATGCCAATTTTTTTTATAGTTCGATGAGAATCCCAAACATGGCTATGCTAATATGTCCTTTGTTATTGTAAAGAGTTATTATTGGGTCATCAAGGTCTTCATTTAATAATTAAGATATATAATAATGTAGATTACATTAAAATTTAAATTTTTGGATATTAAATTTTAGCGATAGTAAATAGAATCTTATATGATTAAATTAATATAAAAATAAAAAATAATTTTTTTAAAATCGTATTTAAAAATATATATTTAAAAAATGATATTGTAATTTAGTTTTATGTGATAATTTGTTTTTTTAATGAGTTTACACATGTTTTTATGAGATATTTTTGTTCCCTCATATTGAGTGGGGTTTGAACCTTGAACCTCTCACAGAGAGGCCAAAGCTCGATAATTTGTTTTTTGATGCATAGTTTCATTTAATATTTATTTTAAAAATTAATGAACGGAGTAGTGGTATAAGAAGAGTCCAGATAATAAAAGTATGCTAGGTATTCATGGAGCATATAATGTATTAGCTTCATGGGCCTAAAAATAACCCTAAAAACTATTAGGGAGAATTAAAAGTTTATTGTGGAATGTTTATTAGGAGAAGAATTTTGTAAATTTTTTACATAAGAATATGAAGATATTAAAGTTTTTAAAGTTTATGAATTGTAAAAGAGAATGTTGATCTCTTATAGTATTCAAAATCTTAGACTTCAACAAATGTGAGGCTAGGGTTTTGAGTTTCAATATGGTCCCCAAACTTGGTGGACCAGTGCACAACATTGGGGTATAGTCTGGATTCTTATAGGCTTTGATCTTCCTCAATTTGGATTAGGATTTCCCTTACTGAATAAATTTGGGGTATAGTCTGGATTCTTATAGGCTTTGATCTTCCCCTTTTGAATTTTGACTTCCTCTATTAATTTGGCATGTGTAGTTGCCTCCTCGAAGGAGCCATGCTGTTGCATTTGCAAATTACCTAAGATGGCTTTAATGCAACTCCTTGCAAATACCTTAACTAGCTCAGGTTAGGGGATGGGAAAGGATAGCTCATTAGTAATTGTTTGCCATATTGCAACATAATCATGGATAGGCTCGACATCAAATTGTTACAGACTATATAGGTCTGGTAATGATATTTTATTCCTTATGTTGATCAAAAAGTGCTCCAAGAAGGCATTGGCTAGTTGTTCAAATGTGTATAGACTATGCCTAGGCAAGTTACTATACCAACTTAGTGTTGGTCCCCCAAGCAACTAAGGGAAGGTATTGAGTATGAGGGTGTCGCTACCACTGATTTGGTAGTAGAAAAATCGATAGTTGCTCAAATATTCTCGATGGTCCTTCTTACTTTTAAATTTTTTGAACTTAGGACATTCAAATTTGGAGGGGTATTATGGCATGATCATAGAGGGGTGAATAGGTTCTGAGAACAACTCACTATAAGTGGGTTTGTTATACTCATAGCTAGTTGAGCACATTTATAACTATTTAATCTATTCTTGCATGACCTGCATTTCATAAGGTATGGTCAACATTGTTAGATTTTGAACCACAAGAGCATCCATTTGAAAGTGGTCAGCATAGTATGGGGTGGGGGTGTAGTAGTTGGGAGGTGGTGGAGATGGAGTGGAATGTTGATTATGGATGTAAAGGGTTGCAACATCTATTTGGTAGAAAGTGGGTGAAGGTTGTTGGGGTAGAGGATTTGGATTTTAAAGAGCTTGGGTATGATTGAGTGATTGGAGCATCTGTGGAGAATGTGACCTTTTGTTTCTCGGATCTGCATGGTGGGCTCCTTAATGAAGCCTCGGTAGAGCTTAAGCTTGGTTTTCCTCAACAAACTATGTCTAATGACCCGCCTCCTCCCTCTTTGAGATCCTCAGTTTTTTGGTCCCCTTCCCCTATGGATTGGGTTAAAATCAACTTCAATGGTACTTCTAATGGGAACCTGAGTCTTGTGTGGTAGGTGGTGTACTTAGAAATGATAAAGGAGATCTACTAGGTGCCTTTGCCAAAAAAATTTCAATCCAGGCCACCCATTCTGTGAAAGCTAGAGCACTCCTTCAAGGCCTCTTATTGGTGGAATCCTTGGGTTTTAATAAAGTTATAGTGGAAGGGGAATCATTAAATATTTTTAATCTAGTCAAGAAGTCTTGCACCCCACACTGGAAGATAGCAAATATCATGGCAAAAGCAGTCAAAATTTTTCCTTCAAGATCGAAGGCTCAAATTCAACATATTTTTCATGAAGGAAACAAAGCGGTAAACTTGATGGTGAATATTGGGCTATTGCAACAAGACCTCTTTGTTTGGATGATAAAATTTCCTCAAAGTCTTCAGAATTTAATTGTGGATGATCATGGTTAGTTGTGGGTGTTGGTTATGGAAGTTTAGGAGGCTAGGGGGATATTTCCTATGCTTTTTGGAGCCTCTTATTTTTTGATGTTTTCCTCCTAGCAGGGATTTGGTGCCATCTATATATACTTTGTGTACAATGGGTGCCAGTTGATTGGGAGCCTTGTCTTCTCAAGGCATCATGTTTTTTTTGGTGGTATATGTAGAGGTTTTCCTTTAGCATGTGGGGTCTTCCTAGAGGGTAGCGAGCTTCTCTATTGTATCTTGTGATCTCCCTTTGGATATTGCAACAATTTTTTTCCACTTTGTTTTTCTTTTGGGAATTTTGGTTGTGATCTCCCTTTGGGTATTGCAACAATTTATTTTCCTACTTTGTTTTTCTTTTGGGAAGTTTGGTACTAGTTTTATATCTGAATATTCTTTTGCTTAAAGACTATTTTCTATAAGAATGATGCATTATCTCTTGCTCTTTCTCAATCCCATATGTATTAGGTTTGAAGATCTTTTAAAACCCCTTCTCTTACCTAATATATATATACTACTTTAAACATTATATATATCTTAAATTTAATTTTTAAATTTAATATTATAAATTATTATAAATATAAGACTATTAAAAAGATTTAAAAAAATTAAAATAATAATAATAAATTAGTCAATTAAAATATAAAAAAAGTAAAACTTTAAATTTCAATCTTATACTAATAAATTGTAGTATTTATTAGTTGAATTGAATCATAAGAATGGTAGAGGATTATGCCCCTAATTGTATTTCACATGATTAGAATTTCATTCCATGTTAATACCTATGTGTCTACATACTATTTAAAAATAATATTTATTATCTTAAATTTAAGTTTTAAATTTAACCGTATTTCACATACTATTTTAAAATAATATTTATTATCTTAAATTTAAGTTTTAAATTTAATATTGTAATATAAGATTATTAAAATATTTAAAAAAATTAAAATAGTAATAATAGACTATACAATTAAAATATTGAAATTTAAATCTTAATATTTTTTTATTTGGTTAGTGTACATAAGTCTCCTCCCAACCATGATCCCTCGTAAAACCGAGAGCTATGCTTATCAATAGGAAATTTAATGGTTCTACATACTATTTCAAAATAATATTTATTATCTTACATTTAAGTTTTAAATTTAATATTGTAATATAAGATTATTAAAATATTTAAAAATAAATAAAATGGTTATAATAAACTACAATTAAAATATTGAAATTAAAATCTCAATATTTTTATTTGGTTAATGTACTCTGAGCATTATCCTCCCAAACATGATCCCTCTTAAAGCCGAGAGCTATGCTTATCAATAGGAAATTTAACACAACCACCACACATCGACTCCCTCACACACTCGTCCACGTCGCGGTTTGAACCTTGGACCTCCTGAAGAAGAGCCAAAGCCTAAACAGTGGTGTTGTCTCCCTTAGGACAAAATATTTGGTAGTTTAGAAGCCCTAAAAACCTAGCTTTATGGCCAACCGTAGTTGTCCCACTCGGGTATACCACATGGCATCAATCACAAACAAGGGGGTTGAATTATTAATAAATCCATAGGTTTGAGCATAGGAAAAATGGAGCCAACACACAAGTAATTTGTCAGGTGAAGGCAGTGGGAATGGGTATAACACATGGCATCAATCACAAGGAGGTTGAATAATTAATATATCCATAGGTTTGAGCATAGAGAAAATGGAGCCACCACACAGGACATTTGCCATCTATGGTTGCATATCCAACAGGGTGGGAATGGACCCTGAGTAGGCCCAGAGCATTTTCCAACTACTCTACCCATGAGGATATCTCAAATTTCAATATTATACTAATAAATAGAAAACATAAAAATATAAAATTAGAAAAAACTAGATTATAATCTAAAATTTAAATTAAAATTCTAATGTTAAATTAGGATTAAAGTATTATATTATCTTAATAATTATAATCATTACACTTTATATTGAACCAAAGATGATAATCTATAGATGCTATGGATTAGAGTGGCACATTTGACTAGTCTTTATGAAAGGGGTGCAAACCCTAGGTGCAGTCAAACATTATAAGAATCAAAGCTTGGATGATAGAATATCTCTTCAAGTGATCATATTGTTAACAACCATAACATTTCAAAGAAGTTTTCATATTAAATATTTTGGTTCCATTCCCCTTTGCTTGAAAATATAATAATGAATTAAAGTCAAGAAACTGAAACATCTATCCAACTATCTTAATTTTATTGTTTGTAGAATGAAGCAACCGCAAACCTTTACCACCTCTATAACGATGACCATATCAATTTTATACTCTTCCCTTTTCGCTCCGACCTCCAAACCTGAGATGCGGAAACCCAAAGTACTTTGCGGGAACGTGTCTTTAGTCAACTAATCTAACAGTTAGGATAAGTAAGGTAGTAGTTTAACCCTAGGTTATTTGCTTATCCGCGGAAGCGTTCCTCCATTGTTCTCCTTCAATTCATTAAAAAAAAAATAACCACAAGGCAGCCCAACGCAAGGCAGGAAGATCAAAATAAGAAGGAAACCAAATCAGACAACAATTAAATAATGATTTTCAAATGGCTACGCTGCTATTGGAGAGTACTTTCTTTTCAAACGGCTATAGGAGGGTGTTTTTCACACGGTTATTGGAGACGGTTATGGAATCGTGCTTTTCAAACGGTTATTGGAGACGGTTATGGAAGCTTGCTTTTCAAACGGCTATTGGAGACGGTTATGGAAGGGTGCTTTTCAAACGGCTATGGAAGAGTGCTTTTCAAACGGCTATTAAAAACTGTTACGGAAGCTCTCCTATTGCAACATTCTTTCTTTTCAAATAGTTATGGGAGTGTAAAATTGTCAACGTGTAAATTTAATAAAATCATATCTAACATATTTTTTGTATTTGGTTTTCTAGGGGTTTGCTTGGTGTCATCCACAACAGAAGGGTATGGCTACGTAGGGCTTCAGTGAATGGAACACCTTGGCTTGGTCATTTCTCCCGAGTTTAAACCTTCCGCCCACCGGATAATATAGGAGCAGCGTCTCAGAAAGCGCCTTCTTCATCGAGCCCACCAGCTCTCCGTATGTTTTACCGGTGAAACATTTATATACGAAGAAGTGGCCAGGGCTTATGGGCGGAACAGTTAGATCAATGTTGGAACCCTTGAGCCAGCATTGTGGAGATGGAACAAGTGACTGCACTATTGAAGTAGATAGTATGTCCACCCTAAATTCTGTAATGGACGCTACGGCAATTGCCATGTTCAATTAAAACCGTAGAGGCAGCTGGTTAAAAACTCAAACACAAAAGAAATAATAGCTTGGATGGAAGTAGGAAGTAGCCTTGTATAACCTATATATACTGAAATTTATAAGGATAGGATCATAAGGCCGGCATTTGCAGGCGTGCGCATACAGACAAAAGAAAGCTAGTAGCGGAGACGGTCAAACCAAAATGTTAACGATTTCCTAGGCATCCCAGTCATATGTATTTTGGGTCCAGTCTAATAACGCGGAACATACTATTTTATCCGAAGCACTTTCCATGAGGTTTCTTTGACCACTTATTTAAATGGTTTGCAACATCTACGACTTAAAAGCGCGCACGACTCAAATCCGAAACCCTAGTCATATGTATTTTTATGGGAAACAGGTACGAGGCTTCTTAACACTCTTAGCAACATTCAACGGTTCCACACTACACTCTTACATGCCAATTTTTTTATAGTTCGATGAGAATCCCAAACATGGCTATGCTAATATGTCCTTTGTTATTGTAAAGAGTTATTATTGGGTCATCAAGGTCTTAATTATGTAGATTACATTAAAATTTAAATTTTTGGATATTAAATTTTAGCGATAGTAAATAGAATCTTATATGATTAAATTAATATAAAAATAAAATATTTTTTTAAATCGTATTTAAAAATATATATATTTAAAAAATGATATTGTAATTTAGTTTTATGTGATAATTTTTTTTTTAATGAGTTTACACATGTTTTTATGAGAGATTTTTGTTCCCTCATATTGAGTGGGGTTTGAACCTTGAACCTCTCACAGAGAGGCCAAAGCTCGATAATTTGTTTTTTGATGCATAGTTTCATTTAATATTTATTTTAAAAATTAATGAACGGAGTAGTGGTATAAGAAGAGTCCAGATAATAAAAATATGCTAGGTATTCATGGAGCATATAATGTATTAGCTTCATGGGCCTAAAAATAACCCTAAAAACTATTAGGGAGAATTAAAAGTTTATTGTGGAATGTTTATTAGGAGAAGAATTTTGTAAATTTTTTACATAAGAATATGAAGATATTAAAGTTTTTAAAGTTTATGAATTGTAAAAGAGAATGTTGATCTCTTATAGTATTCAAAATCTTAGACTTCAACAAATGTGAGGCTAGGGTTTTGAGTTTCAATATGGTCCCCAAACTTGGTGGACAAGTGCACAACATTGGGGTATAGTCTGGATTCTTATAGGCTTTGATCTTCCTCAATTTGGATTAGGATTTCCCTTACTGAATAAATTTGGGGTATAGTCTGGATTCTTATAGGCTTTGATCTTCCCCTTTTGAATTTTGACTTCCTCTATTAATTTGGCATGTGTAGTTGCCTCCTCGAAGGAGCCATGTTGTTGCATTTGCAAATTACCTAAGATGGCTTTAATGCAACTCCTTGCAAATACCTTAACTAGCTCAGGTTAGGGGATGGGAAAGGATAGCTCATTAGTAATTGTTTGCCATATTGCAACATAATCATGGATAGGCTCGACATCAAATTGTTATAGACTATATAGGTCTGGTAATGATATTTTATTCCTTATGTTGATCAAAAAGTGCTCCAAGAAGGCATTGGCTAGTTGTTCAAATGTGTATAGACTATGCCTAGGCAAGTTACTATACCAACTTAGTGTTGGTCCCCCAAGAAACTAAGGGAAGGTATTGAGTATGAGGGTGTCGCTACCACTGATTTGGTAGTAGAAAAATTGATAGTTGCTCAAATATTCTCGATGGTCCTTCTTACTTTTAAATTTTTTGAACTTAGGACATTCAAATTTGGAGGGGTATTATGGCATGATCATAGAGGGGTGAATAGGTTCTGAGAACAACTCACTATAAGTGGGTTTGTTATACTCATAGCTAGTTGAGCACATTTGTAACTATTTAATCTATTCTTGCATGACCTACATTTCATAAGGTATGGTCAACATTGTTAGATTTTGAACCACAAGAGCATCCATTTGAAAGTGGTCAGCATAGTATGGGGTGGGGGTGTAGTAGTTGGGAGGTGGTGGAGATGGAGTGGAATGTTGATTATGGATGTAAAGGGTTGCAACATCTATTTGGTAGAAAGTGGGTGAAGGTTGTTGGGGTAGAGGATTTGGATTTTAAAGAGCTTGGGTATGATTGAGTGATTGGAGCATCTGTGGAGAATGTGACCTTTTGTTTCTTGGATCTGCATGGTGGGCTCCTTAATGAAGCCTCGGTAGAGCTTAAGCTTGGTTTTCCTCAACAAACTATGTCTAATGACCCGCCTCCTCCCTCTTTGAGATCCTCGGTTTTTTGGTCCCCTTCCCCTATGGATTGGGTTAAAATCAACTTCAATGGTACTTCTAATGGGAACCTGAGTCTTGTGTGGTAGGTGGTGTACTTAGAAATGATAAAGGAGATCTACTAGGTGCCTTTGCCAAAAAAAATTCAATCTAGGCCACCCATTATGTGAAAGCTAGAGCACTCCTTCAAGGCCTCTTATTGGTGGAATCCTTGGGTTTTAATAAAGTTATAGTGGAAGGGGAATCATTAAATATTTTTAATCTAGTCAAGAAGTCTTGCACCCTGCACTGGAAGATAGCAAATATCATGGTAGAAGAAGTCAAAATTTTTCCTTCAAGATCGAAGGCTCAAATTCAACATATTTTTCATGAAGGAAAAAAAGCGGTAAACTTGATGGTGAATATTGGGCTATTGCAACAAGACCTCTTTGTTTGGATGATAAACTTTCCTCAGAG
>JAQPPZ010005382.1:0-38722 GCA_028583015.1 Wollemia nobilis | reverse complement strand
GGGCCCATTGAAGATGACCGAGCCGGCAACGGTATTGGTCGAGGTAAGGACCCACCAGAAAAAGGGGGTGGTGGGGCTCAAAAGTCTTATGCCTAGGCAGTGGCTTCAGAAACCCTAAACAGGTTTTTTACCAAAGAGTTGTTTCTGGTTGGGGATGAGCTGGACATCCCGACGGAGGTTCTTTCAAGCTTCATGGAGTTTGAGAAATTTACCCTAATAGGTAAATTCATTGGAGGCCGTCCCAACATGGAAACTATTCAAAAATGGGCAGCAAGCAAATGGAGGACTTCTAGCCATTTGGAGCTGGCGGCCCTATCCCGAGGTTTTTTTGCCATTAGATTGAACAATAAGGAGGATTACTATAAAATTTTGGCTGGCGGGCCATGGTTTTTGGGCTGTAGAAGTTTATTTCTCAGGAAATGGGACATGGATTTCAGTCCGGAGACCCAAAACATCAACATTGCTCCAATATGGGTTAGGCTCCCGATTCTTCCCCTCTTTGGCTGGCATGAAAATGTCATAAGAGGTATTGTGCGTTCCATTGGGGAGTTGGTCACCATTGACCCTCCCACCCGAGCTCGAACAAGGTTCGTCCAGGCCCAATTTTGCGTTCTGGCAGATTTGGAGGCAGAACTCCCAACTTCCATCACTCTTCGGTCTAGAGGTACCATTCTTCATAAACAAGAAATTGTCTATGAAAATAGATCAGCTTTCTGCACCCAGTGTCGGTCCCAAGGGCACCTCCAGTCCTAGTGTCCTCTTCAAAAATTGGGAAAACAAAAATGTGAAAACGACAACCCCCTAGAGCACAAGGAAGATCAGGCAAAGAAACCACATCTCCTAGACATGAAGGGCCATGGATCCCCAGGCCCCTCTAGAGATTGTGGCAGACTCTCTCAGCCTGAAGAGAATCCCTCTCTCCAATAGGACCCCGAGCATCTTGAGGCTGACAACCAACAAGGAGTAGACTCCCACTTGGAAAGTGAACCGCAGGAAGAGATGGAACGGATACCTTCCCAAGTTTTGACTCAGGCTGTTCCTCTGCTCCAAGATACGGGTCATCCCGATTTCAGTCAGTCGTAAACGTTGCTAGAATATTACCTCTTAGGAAGGAGGGGTGAACAGTTCGGTCACATTAGCCCCCGAAATACGAGGAGCCAAAAGCAAAGTGTGGATTTTGGTAGTGAGAGGAAGCAGGGTCGTCCTCCTAACAAGGAAAGGCGAGACAAAGAGACTGCAACTGACGTTGCAAATGGAACCCAACGTTTGTTGGTTCTGGATGACTGTGACACACAGTCGGACAAAGCACATGCATCAAAACCTCCCCCTCAACAAGGAAGGGGAGGCAAGAAAAACTTCAAATTGTCCAGATGAAAGTCCTCTCATGGAATGTGAGAGGACTGAATGGTGCAGCCAAGCGAAGGTTAGTGGCTGATCTCCGTAGGAGGATTAACCCTTCTATCCTTATTTTGCAAGAGACCAAGCTTGATGCTATCTCCTCTGACAAAGTGGCGAAGGCCATTTGGGCCAAGGCAAATTTTCTGTCCAACCCTGCAGTGGGAATAGCGGGAGGACTCATGGTTCTATGGGACCCTTCGAGGTTTGAGGGCAGCTTGCTGTCAACTTCCAACATAATCATCAATGTACTGTTCCAGTCCAAAACCTCCAATTTTTCCTGGATTCTATCCAACGTTTATGCTTCAAATTCCGCCACGGAGAGAGCAAAAATGTGGAAAGCTATCTCTCTGATGAGGGAGAATTTTAGCAACTTTCCCTGGGTTTTAGGGGGTGACATCAATTGTCCCCTTCATCCTTCAAAGAAAAAAGGAGGGTCTGACCACTCTAACCGCAACTTGGAAGATTTCAAAGATTTTGTCTCTGCTAATGGACTGCTTGACATCGAACTCAATGGGGCTTCCTTCCCTTGGAGTAACAAAAGGATTGGGGGTAGTTTGATTCAAGTCAAACTTGACAGATTCTTCATTTCCCCAGAAGCCATTCCCATCCTTGGTGGGGCTATCCTTTCGGCTCTTCCAAGGATTGGGTCTGACCATAACCCTATTTTCTTGGAGGCAAACAATGGGCCTATTTTTATGACCCATTTCAGATTCGAATCCATGTGGATTTCCCACAAAGACTTGAAAGGATTGGTTTCAACGTGGTGGCAATCGAAGGTGGAAGGAAGCGCTCCTAAGAGAGTGGCTTTAAAGCTCAAAATGTCAGAAAAACTGAAGATTTGGAACAAAGAGGTTTTTGGCAACATTTTTGAGTCCAAAAAATCCATCGCTGAGAACCTGAAGGTTGTGGAGGAAAGGATGGCTATCAAAGGTTACACTGAGGGTCTCAGGGAGGAAGAGCAGAGCCTTTTGGTGGACTTTCATTCTATTCTTGCTAGGGAGGAAATTTTCTAGCGCCATAAATCTCGTGACCTATGGTTGAAGAATGGAGATTCCAACACGAGATTTTTTCATGCGTCTACTATGAGGCACAGGGGGGCCAACAAGATCAAAGAAGTGACTTGTAAGGATGGGCACATTACTAGGGAGATTGAGGAAATCAAGAGTGAAGTGGTTAATTTCTTTCAGGATTTGCTTGGCTCTCCTCCGGATAGCAACCTCCAGGTCCAGAAATCTATGCTCACCAATTTTTTGACTAAAGTTCCCCATGAGATAAGCATGAAACTTTTGGAACCTTTTTCCTCGTCTGAGATTAAGGAAGCTTTGTTCTCCATGCAACCAGATAAGGCCCCTGGGCTCGATGGTTTCCCCCCTTGATTCTTCCAAGTCATGTGGGAGGTCGTGGGCCCGGATGTGTGTGATGTTATTCGGGTAATCCAAGCGTCCAGATCTATCCACCCGAAACTCAATTCCACCTTTCTTGCTCTCATTCCTAAGTCTCCTTCCTGCAAAAGTTTCTCTGACTATTGGCCCATTAGCCTGTGCAATGTTTTTTACAAGATCCTTACCAAGTCTATAGCCAATAGACTCAAAACAGTCCTCCCCTCCTGATTGATCCTTGTCAGGGAAGCATTGTCAAAGGTAGAAACATTCTTGATGGTGTTATCACTGTCCATGAGACCCTTCATTCCACTTACCACTCTAAGAATGCTGCTCTTTTTCTTAAGCTCGACATGAACAAAGCCTTCGACCGTGTCAACCAAAATTTTTTGTGTGCAGTCCTCCTCAAGTTCGGCTTTCATCCCCACTGGATTGACCTTGTCTACAACTGTATATCCACTCCTTTTTTTTTGTCTTGGTCAATGGGTCCCCAGCTGGGTATTTCCAGAGCTCTAGAGGCCTCAGATAGGGCGATCCTCTTTCTCCCATCTTGTTCATTCTTCTGGTGGAGGCTCTGAGTTGGTCCATGAAAGACGCTCTTCGGTAGAACAAGATTTCTGGCATCTTGTCAACTTCTAGAATTAATCTTGTCACTCATCAACAATTTATGGATGACATTCTCATCTCCACTGGGGTGTTTGTTGCTCAAGCCAAGTCGCTTAAGAGGATCCTGTCTCGTTATGAGCAAGCTACAGGGCAAAAGGTCAATTACATCAAGAGCAAAATTTACTTTAACACTCCTCTACGCAGACAAATTCGGATTGCTAGAATTCTTGAATGCACTATTGATTCCCTGCCTACGTCCTATCTGGGGTTGCCTCTATCTTATAGCGGACGGGCCAGTGGGAACATGTGGAACATGATTCTTGAGCGCCTACACAGGAAACTTGACACTTGGAAGGGCAAAATCCTATCGCAAGCTGGGAAAGCCACCCTTACCAAAGCTTGTCTTCAAGGGATCCCGACCTACTTCATGTCGGTGTTCATGCTTCCGAGTGCAGTCCACTCCAAGATTGAGAAGATTCAGAGGACCTTTCTTTGGTCTGGTAATGAAGAGAAATCTAGACTTCCCCTTGTAGCCTGGGACAAGGTGTGTTCGAGGATAGATCAAGGCGACCTAGGGTTGAGAAGATCCAAACTTATGAATTTGGCTCTGATCGCGAAGCACGCTTGGAGGATTATGTCTAGCGACCCAGTGGAGTGGGTTACGCTGGTTAAAATGAAGTATCTTGGCCCCACTCCCTTCTTGGATGTTGAAACATCCTCCGTGGCATCGATCTTTTGGATATCTGTGCTCCAAACCCGACATTTGATCAGTATGGGAGCCCGCTGGATTTTGGGTGATGGCAATCGCATTTCCTTTTGGAAGGACAGGTGGGCGACTGAAGAAGCCCTTGGGTCGAGGGCAGACCTCGCTGGGCTGAGAAGCTTGATCGACCCTAACGCCCATCTCAGGGTGGCAGGTTTCATAGATCGGAGCACCTATTTCCCTCGGTGGAAGCTTCCTTTTGTGGAGGGGTTTAATAATGAGGTTACCTTCCTTAATAATATCCTTCAATCGATTTTAATTCCTTTTGCCAGAAGGAATGACAGTATCATCTGGAGTGGTACAGAGGATGGGCGTTTCTCTGTTAAATCAGCTTATGAGCTTCTCACCACCAAGACTGCTCTGGACTACAGGTGGAATACTATTTGGAGGAAAGGAGTTGTTCCTAAAATCAACTTCTTTGCATGGATTGCTTTCCACAATAAAGCCTTAACTATTGACAACCTTCACAAGAGAGGTTTTGCCTTCCCCAACAGGTGTTACTTATGTTTAGCAGATTGTGAGATGAGGGATCATTTATTCTTGCATTGCCCGTTTTCCCACTCTGTTCTGAGCATTGTCCTATCCTCCTTCCAGATCATTTGGTGCTCTCCCTAATCCCTTAGAGATGCTTTTCATCAATGGCCTAATCCTTTCAAGAATCCCAAGCTTTGCTTCCTCCTCGAGGCCTCCTTCCACCATTTAATTTGGAAATTTTGGTTAGAGAGGAATGCCAGAATCTTTGGTAGAGCTCCTAGAGGGCCCCCTTATGTTGCTCAAAGGGCGTTATCTTATGCCATTGAAAATTCTATTGTTGTTCCCAGTCCCCATCCCCATATTTCGAGCGAAGAAGCTATTCTCAAAATGATGAATCTCTGGCCATTTCTGGAGGTTGTTAAAGGGCCCTATCGAAGGAATGTTGTGTGGACAAAACCCCCCGCGGGGTGGATTAAATTAAACTTTGATGGAGCAGCTAAGGGGAATCCTGGGCCCGCTGGTGCTGGTGGGGTTGTCCGTGATCATGATGGGAATATTGTGATGGCCTATTGTGAATATTTGGGCTCCCAGACGAATCACTATGCTGAAGCCCGAGGCGCTTTGAATGGTATTCAGATTCTCTCTAAGGATCCCCGACCTCTTATCATTGAGGGTGACTCGCTCAACATCGTGAATTACCTTCTTGGCACCAAAAATCTATCTTGGAAAGTCTACAACATCATCCTCAAGGCTAGATCTCTTCTCTCCTATTGCGGTAGATGGAAAGAAAATCATATTTTGAGAGAAGGAAATCGTGTGGCTGACCACATGGCCAATAAAGGGCTCGTGACCACGTGCCCGGTTGTGTGGTGGCCTCGCTTCCCATCCGAGGTGGAAAGGTTGGCCAGGGCAAACATCCCTTCCTGATGTTTTCCTTATGCAGTTTTTGGAAGGCCCATTTCGACGTGTTTTGGGGATCGTGATTAGCTGTCCTTGGTGTCTGTCTCTTTGTTTTTGGCTTCTTTTTGGGTTTCTCTTGGGTCTGTCCTATTTTCTTTTTGTTGTTGGGTCTCCGAGCCTAAAAGCCCTTTTTGTCGTTTTCAAGTCTCGCAACATTAGGATGGTTTTATTTTCATTTAGGTTTATTGTTATAGCCAAGAGGTATGATGCATCATTAAAAAGTTGGCTAATTTTGTACATAAGGTTTTGGGATCCTCTATAAAAACCCACTGTTAATATATTATAATAATTACCAAAAACAAATCAAGGCGACAATCCTTCAAGGGAGGTCCCAGGCTCGAATCTCCACCCTACCAAAAAGTTGAATTGGCTATCCAAAATCCAATTGATAATGTTGGTGTGGGCAAGGCTGGGCGCAACTCCCGAGTGACTTTGACGATGTAGAACCCCCTGATCATGGTCTCTCAGACCAAGGTAGCCCCAAAAGGGGTTTTTCACTTTAAAAAAAAAAAAAAGTAAAACTAAAACTGGAATTACCTTTATAATTAATTTGAATTTAATTATTTTTATAAAAACTTATAATTATATCAACTTTAAAACTATATCAACAAAACAAAGACATAACCCTTATTTTCTTGTTTTCTAAGTCCACACTATCAAGCTTCTAATAATTATATAATTTCTTATATAATTGTATATAATATTTACTTCAAAATATTTTTTTCTTTGAGTGCACAAAAAAAATGGTCGCCCATTTGTCTTAGATAAAAAGCTCCATCCTTTCAAATCTTGTAACTTGGTGGTGGAGAGGAAGCTTTTCTAAAACATTCTTCTTCTTCTTTTGTGGAGTTTTAGTAAGTCGAGTTTCTTTATCCAGTGCACGAATCAACCTTTTCGAATCTAAGTTTTGCTATCTTGATTAAGTTCTAACTATTAACATCTACATATGTCATCATTACAAATAAATAAGATGTTAGGAAGAAGGTTCTAATCTATAACAGTCAAGTTGTTGATTATAAAATAATACATTTATCAATAGTACATAACAAAATTTAAAAAATAATGAATATTATAATATAATAAAATATTATTATTATATAAACTATAAATAATTAAATAATATTAAAAATTAAAATTAAAAAAAGAAATCCTGAGGTACTCCTCAAAATGAGTTTTAGGGCAGGTATTGGCCCAAGCACTTCCTTCAGTTTTCGAAAATATATATTAAAACTTTTTAATTAAAATAAAATATTATAATTATTATAGTTATATTAAAAAATATATATTTACATATAATTCAAAAAAATCCACCATATTACGGTTAGTAAAATTTGGCCTAGAAGCCTCACCCTTATTACATCATGATGGCATTATCATAGTACTCTTACAGCCTAGAAGCCTCACCCTTAATTAAAATAAAATATTATAATTATTATAGTTATATTAAAAAAAAAGTATTTACATATAATTCAAAAAAATCCACCATATTACGGTTAGTAAATTTGGTCTAGAAGCCTTGTACATAGCACTTTTGCTTTTGTCCAGTCATAATTATTTTTGTTGGGAACCCTTTTCAAATATGGTTGTGTTTATTTCATTTTCTAGAGTTTTTAACTATCAACTTTGTCATTTCCCTTAAACCCTAGGTTATATCTTGAAACTCTGAGCTCAAAATTGTGGTAAATGTTTCTTTATTCAAACTCTACATTTTAGGGCTTAACTCTTTTGAGTTCTGAATTACAAAATATAAAATTATTAAATTTGGAAAAATTCAAAGTGAATTGTAAAGAGCTACCCCTCTGCATACTAACGGAGAAAAAAAATTGTTTTCTACATATGGTTTTTGGAAAATGAATTTTACGAACCAACAGGTTGATGCATTACAAGTATTCAAAAAGGTTCCTGCAAAATATGCAGTTTTCACCTTGAACATGTGGATGACCTTTCCCTTCTTTGTGTTCTTGTCCATAATATATTAATTGTACCTTTCCCTTCTTTATGTCCATGTTCATACAATTTGTACATAAGATATTAATTGTACCTTTCCCTTCTTTGTGTCCTTGTTTATACAATTTGTACATAATATATTAACTCTAAATAGAATAGGAAAGGTGAATAAGATGTTTTTTTAATTGGTTATATGGGATTGAAATGAGCCTCACCCTTATTACATCACGATGACATTATCATAGTACTCTTACAACCCACATAGTGGCATTGTGACAAACCCTATTGACTATTATGCATATCCTTCGGGGTAATATTTGAACCTGGCTCTCCACTTTGGTGGCCCAAGTTTTTAACCACTTGATTTCATGTCATTTTATTTAAATGTAAAGGTTCACCCATGATATTAGAACCCAGGCTTATGGTGTGATACTCCATACTTTTCTCTCCCCATTGATTGCCCCAATCCCTTTGGGTTGTGAGTAGGATGCTTTTTGCTATCAACGTTGTTAACAATGGGCAGTAGATTACTTTTGAATATGAAATAGTAATTTTTTGTGCTTTATTACATCATTAGTTTTTTGTTTCATATGTAATAAGTTGGCCTCTGTTTTCTAACCTGCATATATCTTGATATCATGTACATATTGTGCTTTTTGCAAATCACAATATTTTTCATCATTTATCTTTCTTTATTCGTCTTTCAGCTAACTTTGAGTTCAAGTGAAGAAAGCTTTGAATCAGGTGAAGACTAAGAAGCCACAAGAGAATTATCAAGTTCTACAGTTCATGTGGGTCCTGTTGAAGCTCTTGAAAACATTTTTGAACCTCTAAATGAATTGAAAATTGATGATGGTAAGCATGATAACGAGAAAATGCCAAATCAATCTGTGTTTGTTTTAAAGATTGTAACAAATCGGCTACATCATATTTTAATATTTTTCTTGTTATTTTACTTTATAATGGTCATGGTTTTACTTGTAGGTTAGTAATATGTCGACTGCACATAACATTACTAACATTTTAAGTAGATGGAAGGCATGGCAAATTGTTGTCATGGTGGTTCAGACATAAAAGTCCTTCACAAAATATATGATAGATAGAAACTGCCTCCGCATCGTTTGTTTGCTGGGAGATCATACACAGATATGAAATTACTAAAATTTTATTTGTTAGTAAATGATTAATGAATTAAATACTCTTAATTAATTAATTACTCCAATTATCTTGTGCCTTGTTGTATAAAATAACCCATTGTTTATAAAATAGGACTTAGTATATAATTTTTCAAGCCTCCTCTTTCTAATATACAAAAACTTTTTCTAATAGGAAATTGCACAAGCTTTGAAACCCCTTTTTGTCAACCCTTTTGATATTTTAGGACAAATTGTTTGATTCCATATGACTATCACTCGTGACGATGGGGACTTGACTATATGTATATAACTAGAACTAATTAAATATGCTTTAGCATTGACCAAATTCTTGGGTTATCCGTGAGTTTTCTTTTTATTTTTATTTTTTAATTTAAAAAAAATATTTGCATCGTGTCAAGATATTTGTTGAACCTATGCGAGATTTGAACCATCGTTGCCCTCATCGTAATCCCAAAACGAGGTGGACAGTTGGACTCGATAGGTTTAAAAAATATATGTTGAGGCTAAGTGAGATTCGAACTCAAATATATGTTAAAAAAATTAAAACGTTATTTTTGTCACCATCTTGCCCCATCTTGCCGAATATACACGGCTTTATGCCTTTTACCATGAACATCAAAAACCCTTCATTAGCTTTTAATTCTCTTCTTCATGTTTATGATTGCTAAATCCTAATAATTATGGTTCTTCAATAAGATGTCTAAGGTTCTTGGATATAAATAACCCCTTTCAAAAAATTATGGTCACTTCCTCGAAGAACCCTAATTGTCATTGTTCACAATAAAACATATATTTCTTTTAGTTAATATTTTGCCGATAACTTTGGATTCTATTCATTATTATTTTAAAATATAGAAGTTACTGTATTTATATGTTTCCTCTGTTAAAATTATCCTAAATTGATGTGACCCAGATTCAAAACCTCACAGCCCAATCGAGGCGGGTGATCACCGCCCTACGAACTCGCGCCAACTGTCTTTCACGTCGGTGCCCAACCAGACGATGGCGGACGCCTTCGAGGGGTCCACGTGGAGACGTTCCACGACACGCTTGAGGAGAAGTGGAGCTTCTCCCTGCAGATGAAGAAGAAGCACGACCGCTCCTGCGCGCTCGCCGCCTACCTCGACCACGTGGCGTGGCGCGCCGCGCCGAGGAGTTCGACGGCCGCAGCCGCAGCCGCGACCGCAAGTTGTACACCAACAGCGGCCATGCCTCCCGCGGCTAGAAACCTTATATCCTCCCGCGGCCATGCCTCTTCTTATTTGCAATTGCAGGAAGAGCAGCAGCTGACGATTAGACTTCAATGATAATTTCTTTTGTTTTTCATATAATTTATTTATTTATTTAGGTTATGTTCATCTAAATTTCTTATGCGGATGACACATTTGTTTTCAGGCTCTTCTGTGGCTATTGGTAGAAGAATTCTTAGTGCATGTTACACTGTGCCGAGCTGTAGAAAATGCGGGAATAATAGATACTGGAATTGTGAGGGGTTCAACCAGTGTTGCCCCACAGGTTTAGTATGTCCACATTGTGGATGAAGTGCAGAATATCTATTGAATAAGACTTGCATGCATAAGTGTGGAGGTTACTGTTAACGTGATTTTTCTGTATTTCTGTGTTGGCTATAGTTGTTTTAAGACATTTGGATCGAAGTTCAAGTATCTGGACATCGTCTGCAGATTGCTTTCAACGTCGTCGCCAGATATCTTCTTGGACTCAAGCCTGGAGAAGAGTGTTCGTATCTCTATCAGGAGTTCAGAAGAGTCATATCAATACCCATTAAAATACCTGGGACTCAGTACTACAAGTCCATGAAGGTAAGGATTGCATTTTACTTTGTATAAAATTCATATGTGGAGGTAGGTGATTAGGCATGTGGTGCTTCTCCTTTGCAGGTAAAGGAGAACTGTGTGAAAGTTATGAAAAGAATCATGGAGGAGAAAAGGCGGCGGCCACAGACAGAACACCTGGATATTATCGGTGCTTTAATGGCCGAGACCGATGAAAATGGAAAACAGCTTCCAGATAAAATCGTTTGCAACACCATCCTAAATCTCTTAGGAGCAGGTCAGACGACTACTTCCATGGCCCTGATGTGTGCTGTTAAACATATTTCTGATTGTCCAAGGGCTCTGGAACAGCTGAGAGTAAGTGTTTACTTAATTGTTTTTACAAGATATAAGATGCGACTAAAAAAATATTTATCAAAGATAATATTCCATAATTAATTAAAATTTCGTTCCTATAGGACATTGCCTAAAGGCTTCATATGGAATATGAATATTTTTGGATCATGATGCAATGGTGACTGACACTATAGGCTGATTCTACTGCCAGGAAGAGCACCTTGCTCTCAGAAGAAGAAAAGGACCAGGGGAACCTTTGACGTGGGACGACTATACTAATCATATGAACTTCACGCAGCAAGTCAGTATGAATTTGTTAGCTTAATATGCAGACTTGTTCTCGGTATTGTTGGTGATGTGAAAATAAATCCTGCAGATGGGGTGCTGCGAAAAGCCATACAAGACGTGGAGGTCAAAGGTAAGGAATCTTTAATGAGTTTCACCATGTAATATTTATAGCCCAAGAAAACATCTGTTATAGATTCCAATATAGGTAAGCTTATCACAGAATCTTATTGATTTATTCTATAATAATAATAGAAACCTTTCTGATCTTAAGTGTCATGGTACTGCTCTGTCAGATCGAACGAGAAGTCACAATCGTTAGATCTGACAGAGCGCCTCTCGCGGCCTCTGTCGTCGGAAGGGCAAGTTTTTACTATAGAGTTTTTTTGTTCAGTCTTGAGTCAATCTTTTGGAATCTGAGTTTTGTTATCTTGTATAATAGTTAAATTGTTAATTATAAAATAATACAATTGGAATCATATCAATAGTGCATAACAAAATTTAAAAAATAATAAATATTATAATATAATAAAATATTATTATATATATTATAAATAATTAAATAATATTAAAAAATAAATAAAAATAAAAAGTAAAAAATAAAAAAATCCTGAGGTACTCCTCACAATGAGTTTTAGGGTAGGTATTAGCCCAAGCACTTCCCTCAGTTTCGAAAAATATATATTAAAACTTTTTAATTAAAATAATATATTGTATTATTATAATTATAAAAAATATATATTTATTTGCATATAATTGAAAAAAATATGTATCTATTTGCATATAATTGAAAAAACTTCACCATATTGCATTTATCATAAAAATTTAACAGCACAATATTACATTATCATAAAAATTTAACTATGGCTAACCATGTAAGTATAAAAATTTAAAAGCACAATATTGCACAAGATCTTGCATTATCATATAAATAAATCAAAGAAACTATGACTAACCATGTAATTATAAAAATTTAAGAGCTTAAGATATTATCATAAAAATAAATCAATGAAACTATGAATAACCAAAGAAACTATGCCTAACATGTGGTCATAAAAATATAAAAAATAAATGAAAGAAACTATGCCTACCCAGGTGGTCATAAAAAATTAATTGTGAGGCACAAAATATTACATTATTATAAAAAATAAAAAAAAATAAAAAACTATGCCTAACTAAATGGTCATAAAAATTTAACCCGCACAAAATATTACATTATCATAAAAATAAATAAAAAAAACTATGCCTAACTAAATAAATCTGATATTTTTATTGATTTAAAGATTATAAATTTGATATTTTTATTGATTTAAAGATTATAAATTAACAAAATATTTACTAACAAAAATATTAAAAAATAAATAAAATTTTAAACTGCAAAAAAAATCAATAAAAAAAATTAACCTGCCTAATTTATATGCTAAAGAAAGATTGGCTTGAAATGAATTCTAGTTTCTAAATTTTTTTTTGAAATTTAAACTATAAAAAAATATCAATAAAAAAATTAATAAAAAAAAATTAACATTCCCTAAAGATTGGTTTGAACTGAATTCTAATTTCTTAAAAATGTTTGAATACTGATGATTATTTAGTTTAACTTATATGGTGAAGAAAAATTGACTTGAACTAAATTCTATTTTCTTAAAAATAATGTTTGAATAATAATGACTGTTTAATTTTTCATTACCTTTAAACTTAATGACATTTTAATTTTTCATTACCTTTAAACTTAAATTTTATAATTTAATTAAAAGTTTTGTATATTTTCACCACTATACAAAAACCTTTTAATTTAATAAAAAACTTTACAAAAAAGTTAGGGTTCACAATGTTAGCCTACGCTCCCTAAAAGTTAAGAGAATTTTATCAAAATTAAGTGCTTTAGAACATCCCATTAAGAAGGGAAGTAGAGAAGCTGTCAATTTCCAAAGTCTAGACAGCTAGTAGCTATAGATCTTTACATACCAATTTAGTAATGCTAGGTCATGTTGTCTATTCTTTATTTTATTTCGAAACGTGGTAAACCTAATCAGTTTTTTTAAACCTGCTCTAGATTTTCTATTGATCTCTTATTTTGTCACATACATGTTGTGATCTTGAGAATCGTATTAAAAATAGTGTCGGCTTACCTTAAAGGTAAGGTTATCTAGAAGAAGTGTTTGTTTAAAAGAGAAAGTTTATTTAGGGTAAAGTTATTTAGGAAGGATAAGTTTAGATGATATGGTAGTTGTTGATTAGTTGTTTCATGATAAAATTTATAAAAACAATATTTACCAATTTCTCTATATTAAAAACATTAATAAATAAATATAATAATTACATAAACATTTAATTGTTTTCTAAACATTAATAAATAAAAATAATAATTACATAAGCATTTAATTACAAGACAGTCATAGAAAGCGTATTAAAAAAAATCCACTCACAGTGACGATCTTTATCACAAATCTTCAATCATAGGCCTCTTCACGGTCGTCCAGAACGCGCTTCCGTCACAGGTGCGGTGCCTTTTGCAGGGCTGGTGGGATTGCTTCAAAGATGTCTACAGCCCCAATTCGTACATCAAAATCCCCGAATTTAAGGGTTACTGCGGCGTGGACGTGAACGAGCTCTACCAGAGCGTCCAGCTGTACCTGAGCAGCCTTGATGTGGCGGCCCAGTCGAGGCGGGTAAGCGTCACCCGCACAACGAACTCGCGCCAGCTGTCTTTCACGTCGGCGCCCAACCAGACGATGGCGGACGCATTGCGGTGGACGCACCACGTGGAGACGTTCCACGACACGCTTGAGGAGAAGCGGAGCTTCCGCCTGCAGATGAAGAAGCGCGACCGCGCCCGCGCGCTCGCCGCCTACCTCAACCACGTGGCACGCCGCGACCGCAAGCTGTACACCAACAGCGGCCATGCCTCCCGCGGCTGGATGGCCGTGCCCTTCCACCACCCGGCCACCTTCGCGATCCGGTCTGACCTGGATGCCTTCGCCGGGGGTAAGGACTTCTACCGCCGCGTCGGCCGCGCGTGGAAGCGCGGTTACCTCTTCCACGGTCCGCCGGGCACCGGGAAATCGTGATCACCGCCATAGCCAACTACCTCCACTACGACATCTACGACCTGGAACCGACAAAGGTCACCGACAATTCTGAGTTCCGGGCGCTTCTCATCCAAACCACCAACAGATCGATAATCGTCATCGAAGACATCGACGGCTCGCTCGATCTGACAGAGCGCCTCTCGCGGCCTCTGCCGTCGGAAAAAGGCCGTACCGGTCGACGGCGACGACACCCGCGTCACGCTTTCCGGCCTCCTCAATTTCACCGACGGCCTCTGGTCCTGCTGCGGCGAGGAGCGCATCATAGTCTTTACGACAAATCACAAAGACAGGATCGATTCCGCGCTCATCAGGTCCGGCAGAATGGACATGCACATCCTGCTCTCCACCTGTGGCTTTCCGGCCTTCAATTTCCTCGACCTCGGAATCGAACACCATGACCTGTTTCCCGTTCCGTTGTGGAGCAGAGCATCACAAAGACAGGATTGATTCCGCGCTCATCAGGTCCGGCAGAATGGACATGCACATCCTGCTCTCCACCTGTGGCTTTCCGGCCTTCAATTTCCTCGACCTCGGAATCGAACACCATGACCTGTTTCCCGTTCGATCATTGGTCTGCGTCATCTCTGCGCTTCATCTAAGCATTGCTAAACAAGAAACGGTGGCTGTCAAAGAAGAAGCCTCGGGTGGAGCCGTTGATTGAGGGGCGGCGGGAGAAGGACAAGAAACGGTGGCCGTAGAAGAAGCAGCCTCGGGTGGAGCGATCGATGTTGACTTAAGGACCAAGGCAAGGGCCGAAACAGAAACAACCGTTGAGTTTCACCCCGGGTGGGTCCCATGCTTGAATGGTGACTTAGGCCGAAACGACCGTTGAGTTTCACCCCGGGTGGGTCCCATGAATCAAGGATCATTGCGGACGGTGCATAGGATTCTCCTATAACTGATAGAGGAAATTCAAAATTCAAATGACCCTCACGATTTTTTTAATATATAGTTGCGGTTAGATAAATGGAGGAGGAGCAAAGCCAATCGATATTTAAGAAAGGTTGATATTAAAAAACAAAAATTGATGTTTTGGCGTTTTACACTTTTGCGCATAAAATCCGAATTTTATAAAATAAAATTATATTGTCAAACATATAGAAAAAATAATAAATATTGATGTTATTCACGTGGAAACGACATGAATGAATGTTAAAAAAGATAGGTTAGGAAAAATTAGTAAAGAGGAGAGGAGGTATTAATGTGGAACGAAATTCCATCATAGTAATATGTCAATGTGGTTTTTCAAATTTTTATTTTTTAAGTAGTCGTACTACATAAGCATTTAAGTTTATGGTGTGATTTTATGCGAGGTCTAACTTTTGTTTTCATGTGGCATCTTTTCTTTATATTAACCCTTTTTGTAAAATTCAAAATTTATGGTAAGAATTTGCAAAGTGTTTCAAAGGGCTTGATCCTCATTTCGAGTAGCATCTTTTCTCCAAATTCCAAATTTAGTGTAAGAATTTGCAAGGTATTTCAATATGTATGACAACCAATAAAATTAGCAATAATATATGATAAAGGATTGCTATCGATAACGACATAAGGATAACTTTAGATGATATAAATAATTCTCAAAGTGTTAAAAAATCTTCATTTTTCTTTATAATTATTTATTAAAAAAAAATAAACTTTATCAAAAGTTATGCCTTGTTATAGTGGACAATGTTTATACCATAAAAAATTTATTAATTTGATTTTTTTAATATCAAATAGAATTTTTTTGTTGGATAATAAGGGGTTGTACTCGGGTCCCCCAACCTTGACAAATTACATCTCTCTTCTTTAGAGCTTGAGAGTTTACAAATAGATACACTTCTCATCTCAATTGAGATGCTATAACTAGAAACCTACATCATTTTACATAAAATGTTTGAATTCTTCATTTTCATTTTTTGAATCTATTTGATTTTTTGTATTAATCCAGAATATGACATCTTTCTTGATATTTTCCTATAGCAACCTTCACAATGCCAAAAATTCACCTCTACTATTTATGTCTTGCATCTTGGTAGAGTAATATTTCCAAAACACCACACTATCATAGTTCGCTTTACCAAATCTAGATTGCTAGTTTCCTTCCTGAAACACAAGTGCAACCATAAAAATTATAGAAATTAGTCTAAATGAAAACACATTATTGTTACAAAATAAAGCATATATTACCAATGGACAACATTAAAGTAAATCTTAATCATTAATTGATTCAAGCAATCAACATTTTATTGTCAGCTTCAACTAAACTTTCTACTTCCTCTAACCATGGAAAGGAGAATTTAACTTCACGATCCTCAATCAAAACCCCTCTATTGGCTAGTTTATCTGCACATTTGTTTCCTTTCCTTTAATATATGTGTAAACTTGATTTCTTCAAACTCTTTAGCAAGATCTTGAATTTCCATAATTATCTCTTATATGTTCCATGGAGCCTTTGCTTTCCTCAAAATTACATTTATTACTATGAGAGAATCACCTTCCATCCATACTCTATTCCATTTCATTTGTTTACATATTTTTAACCCTTCTAAAGCTTCCCAAGCTTCAACTTCATTATTTGTCTTAAATCCACTATTGAAAGCATAATGAGATAAATCCTCTCCTCTATAATTTCTAATTATTCCTCCTCCTGGTCCTAGATTTCCTTTAGATGCTCCATCAAAATTCAATTTAACCCACTCCACATCTAGTGGTTCCCACCTTATATTCTTTGCCTTTTTTTTATTCTCTTGTACCCAACATCATAATTCCATTTAATGACTTGACTCCATCTATCAAGGCTCTCTACTTCCAAAGTAGGGATTGGGTGAGTTGATAGGGTTGGTTTAGACTCCTCTATGGCTAAACATATCTTCTTTTTCATTACCTCTAAACTACTTTTCTTTCCTTTAAATATTCTTCTATTCCTTTCTAGCCATTTAGTCCAAAGTATTGTATCTTTTGATATATCCCATATTGTCTGTAAAGCCTCACTTTTATAAGTGCTCTGCCATTGCTTTAACCAATCTTCAATTATGTTATTCATCACCATGCATTTTCTAAACATATTAAGAATCCATTACCATAGATTCTAGACTATTGAGCAATGTCCCAAGAGATGGTCTATACTCTCCTCCTCCTTTTTACAAAAAAACACATTGAGAGGGGCCATGAAAACCCCTTTTCATAAGGTTATCCTAGGATAAAATTCTTCTATGACCTACTAGCCAAACAAACATTTTGACTTTAGGAATGCTTGGACTATCCCAAATATCTCTCCATATTCTAGTGATATTATTATTTTGTTGGTGTTGTACATTATATCCACTTCTTGTTGTGTATTCTTCTGAGCTATTCAACTACCAAATCAATTTATCCTTGGCTCCCCTCGAAATAATCATAGTTGTTATCTTTCTACTCAATTGCCTCCTAGCATCAATGTCTTGTATACTTGTAAAAAAATCTTCTTTCCATTTGTATCTTCCTTCTCGATCCTTGTACAAAGTGTTTGAAATCCTATCACCATATTTGTCTTGAAGTAATCTCATCCAGGGTTTCAAAATTGGATCTAAATTGAGTGGTTTTTTTATCACACCAAGTATTCATCCAAATAGAAATTTTTTCTCCAGTTCCCACCACCCATATTAAACCTTTAATCATAAGATCAATAGATTTTTGTAAACCATTCTAAAGAGCAGAACCATTTGGTAGAGAGAATGCAGTAAATATTAAACTTGGGTCATTGGGATCAACATACTTACTTAGAAGAATTCTTGCTCATTGTATTTGACTCTCTTAGTATAATCTCCAGATTACATTTTCCCTAAGAGCTAAGTTTTCTTCTACAAGAACTCTTAAACCAAGACCTCCCCTAGTTTTATCATCACACAACTTTCATGTTATCATGTAAACCTAACCATAAAACGGGTCGTATAATATAGATTAAACTATTTTCAACTGATTTTGGCATAGAATACAAAGACATAAAATATGTTGGAATGGCTTGTAAGACTGACATAATTAACCGCACTCTTCCTGCTAACGATAACCATCTACCTTTCCAAACTAGAAGTTATTTTTAAACTTTACTAATAACTGGATTCCATAAATCTATCCTCATTCTCCCCTTAGATAAAGGCATCCCTAGATAAGTTGTTGGTAAATTTACCTCCTCCATTTGAAGCAACCTGTAAATTATTGCTTTGATATTAGCAGGAGTGTTAAGGAAGTAAATTTTGGATTTAGTCCTATTAACTTTTTGCCCTAAAGCTCTTTTGTATTCTTTTAAAAAGTTATTCAAAGCTCTGGCCTTATTTATCCTTGCCCTTCCAAAAAGGGTTGTATCATCTATAAATTATTGATGGGTGATGTTATCGATGTTATTACTAAACTTAAGTCCACTTATAAGCCCATATTTGTAAGCCTTCTTAAAGTTCCTACTCAAAACCTCTACCATAATAATGAACAAATAAGGAGATAGAGGATCTCCTTGTCTAAGACCTCTCTTAGCTTTAAAATATTTTGTCACAAACCCATTGACCAACATTGAATAAGAAACTAAAGAGACACAAGCTTTAATCCATCTAACCCATTTCTTTCTGAAACCAAACTTTTCTAAAACTGCAAAAAGAAAGTCCCATTTAACCCTATCATAGGCTTTACTCATATCAAGTTTTAAGATCATTACTTTTTCTTTTCTTGAAGCTATTGAATGTATAACTTCATGGGCTACTATGATCCCATTCAGAATTTATCTCTCTTTCACAAATCCTCCTTGCTCTTCTGAAATAATTTTATCTAACAATGGTTTTGATCTATTTACCATCACTTTGGAAATAATATTATATGTCATATTACATAGGCTTAAGGGTCTAAAAAAATCAAACAATTAAGCATCCTTCTTTTTGGAATTAGGGTAAGATATATTGCATTTATTTTATAAGGTATGTATTATTTTACCCTAGATTGTTCCACTACCACCAATAAAGAATCCTTCACTATATCTCAATTATATTGATAAAAATCTATAGAGAGCCCATCTAGACTTGGGGATTTATCCTTATTAAAAGAGAAAAGAGCTAAATGAACTTCTTCTAGAGTAATAGGCTCCATCAGTTTTCTATTGTCTTCATTCATTATAACTAAAGGAACATCTTGAAGAAGTTTATCATTAAGAACTTCGGTCTCCTCTGAACCAAGAATATTATGATAAAAAGACTTTGCCTCTTTTCTAATTTCACTCCGATCTTCAATCCAAACCCCTTCTATTGATTTAATTCTACTAATTTTGGAAGTTGATCTTTGTACTATAGCCATCCTATGAAAAAATTTGTATTTTTATCTCCTTCTTTTAACCAAGTTTATCTTGATTTTAATCTCCAAATTTTTTCTTCCTTAAATTTTTTATGATATTCACTAAGCAACTCCCTTTCCTCTGAGCTTGGATTATTATGATCACCTTTTTGGAATTTTGAAAGTTTATCTTTTAGTTCTTCTTTCTTCCCAAAAATATTTCCAAAGGTGTTCTTGTTCCATTCTTTTAATCTAGATGTCATAGATTTAACTTGATTTGGAAGAGCATACAACCCACCATTACCTAAAGAATTCCATGTTTGAGCTATCATATCAGTAAATTGAGGATGGTCTTCCCACATCTGCTCGTATTTAAAATATGATATTTTTTGAATTCACTTACCACCACTTTAACTCTTATTGGCTAGTGATCTGAACCAATCCTTGTTAAGGTATTAATTTTAGCACAAGTTCTTTCATCTAGCCAATGATCAGAGAGAATGCATCTGTCTAATTTTTTTGCTATTAGATTCTAGCCTCTCCTATTGTTGGTCTAAGTATAGTTGTCTTCTTCAAACTCAACTTCCCATAGATTATTGTTTTGAATAAAAGCTGAGAAATCTTTCATACTTTGGGTTACTTTTCTAATTCCCCCAAAATTTTCATCCAGCTTGGTTGTGGCATTAAAATCTCCAATGATCATGAATCAGGTTTCTTGGTCTTTACTTCTCATAAAGGCTTCAATCCCATTCCAAAATTCTAATCTACCTGACTGAGTTGTAGGTCCATAGACATTGATAAGGATGAAACAAATATCTACAAAGTAGCAAGTGACTAAAGAGACTATCCAATACCTAGTTTTATGAATGGTTACACAAGAGGTTCTAAAAGGATTTCAACAAGTTAGAATTCCCCCTGTCGCTCCTTCAGAATCCATAGCATCCCATTCACATCTTGCCCATACTACTTTCATAGTTTTTGAAACTTCTTCTTTTGTCATTTTAGTTTATTGGATACAAATAATATCAGGTTTATTACTTAAACATAGGTCCCTAATACACCTCTGCTTTGAGGGGGCATTAGCACCCCTTATATTCCATGAGATGATAATCATGTCTCATCAGGGGCTTTTGGCCTCGCATGTGTATTACCAATATTATTGTGTTTTTTGGTAAAGAGAAGTTCAACCAACTTAGTTTGTGTTCCTTTCTCTATGTTTGCTCTTGCTTCCCTCGATCTTGCTTGATAATTTGAGGGTTTTCCTCTTTTTTTCTTGCCTATATCAAGAATAGGTCTTATTATTCTATTCCTCAATATTCTTTCATAATTTTATTTTTCATAATATTTATCCTAACCCGGCTCTATTATAGAAGCTTTTTACTTATTCTGTTCATTTTCTAGTATTTCCTTATTAATGGCAAAAAAATTAACTTCTAAAACTACATTTTCTTTACTAGTTTTTTCTCTTGAATGGTGCATGGTACTTCAAGAGAGTCTTCAAAATCTAATGAGACACATTCCTTAGGTTCATCAAGAATGTTCTTCCTTAAATCAGGATCATACTAAATAGACGGTTCCTTATTAATATGTTGAAATTGTTGTATTGTGTCCTCTAAGTTTTGATCTACTTTTTCTTCATAGGCTAAAGCCTCAAAAGAGTTGGTATTTCTTCCAATATCCTTTCTTACTGGTCTCCATTATTTATTTTCTTTTATTTTTTAGATCTATTTTTTGGAAGTTGAAAACCATCTTCATCCATAACCATTTGTAAGTTTCTCTTGCAGTTTTCTACATATGATTATGTTGGCTCTTCTTAGGGCATGATATCTCAGTATGCCCCACCTCATGACATCTTCTACATCTAAAATATATGTTTTCATAATCTATAGTTTGGGTCCACATCTTATCCCTATACTTAAGAATGATTGATTTTGGTAAAACTTTACTTATATCAATCATGACCAATGTTTGAGCATAAATAGCCAAGAATCCATCTTTTGTCGTATTTGAAATCTCAAGGAATTCTCCTAGAGTGTTGTCTATTGCATTGATATATCCCATATTGTCTGTAAAGCCTCACTTTTATAATTGCTCTACCATTGCTTTCACCAATCTTCAATTATGTTATTCATCACCATGCATTTTCTAAACATATTAAGAATCCATTACCATAGATTCTAGACTATTGAGCAATGTTCCAAGAGATGGTCTATACTCTCCTCCTCCTTTTTACAAAAACACACATTGAGAGAGGCCATGAAAACCACTTTTCATAAGGTTATCCCAGGATAAAATTCTTCTATGACCTACTAGCCAAACAAACATTTTGACTTTAGGAATGCTTGGACTATCCCAAATATCTCTCCATATTCTAGTGATATTATTATTTTGTTGGTGTTGTACATTATATCCACTTCTTGTTGTGTATTCTTTTGAGCTATTCAACTACCAAATCAATTTATCCTTGGCTCCCCTCAAAATAATCACAGTTGTTATCTTTCTACTCAATTGCCTCCTAGCATCAATGTCTTGTATACTTGTAAAAAAATCTTCTTTCCATTTGTATCTTCCTTCTTGATCCTTGTACAAAATGTTTGAAATCCTATCACCATATTTATCTTGAAGCAATCTCATCCAAGGTTTCAAAATTGGATCTAAATTGAGTGGTTTTTTTATCACACCAAGTATTCATCCAAATAGAAATTTTTCTCCAGTTCCCACCACCCATCTTAAACCTTTAATAATAAGATCAATAGATTTTTTAAACAATTCCAAAGAGCAGAACCATTTGGTAGAGAGAATGCGATAAATATTAAACTTGGGTCATTGGGATCAACATACTTAGAAGAATTCTTGCTCATTGTCTTTGACTCTCTTAGTATAATCTCCAGATTACATTTTCCCTAAGAGCTAAGTTTTCATCTGCAAGAACTCTTAAACCAAGACCTCCCCTAGTTTTATCATCACACAACTTGCTCCATTTCACCAAAGAAAATTTCATGTTATCATGTAAACCTAACCATAAAAAAGGTCGCATAATATAGATTAAACTATTTTCAACAGATTTTGGCATAGAATGCAAAGACATAAAATATGTTGGAATGGCTTGTAAGATTGACTTAATTAACTGCACTCTTCCTGCTAACGATAACCATCTACCTTTCCAAGCTAGAAGTTTTTTTTTAACTTTACTAATAACTGGAATCCATAAATCTATCCTCATTCTCCCCTTAGATAAAGGCATCCTTAGATAAGTTGTTGGTAAATTTCCCTCCTCCATTTGAAGTAACCTGTAAATTATTGCTTTGATATTAGCAGGAGTGTTAAGGAAGTAAATTTTGGATTTAGTCCTATCAACTTTTTGCCCTAAAGCTCTTTTGTACTCTTTTAAAAAGTTATTCAAAGCTCTGGCCTTATTTATCCTTGCCCTTCCAAAAAGGGTTATATCATCTACAAATTGTTGATGGGTGATGTTATCGATGTTATTACTAACCTTAAGTCCACTTATAAGCCCATATTTGTAAGCCTTCTTTAAGTTCCTACTCAAAACCTCTGCCATAATAATGAAAAAATAAGGAGATAGAGGATCTCCTTGTCTAAGATCTCTCTTAGCTTTAAAATATTTTATCACAAACCCATCGACCAACACTGAATAAGAAACTAAAGAGACACAAGTTTTAATCCATCTAACTCATTTCTTTCTAAAACCAAACTTTTCTAACACTGCAAAAAGAAAGTCCCATTTAACCCTATCATAGGCTTTACTCATATCAAGTTTTAAGATCATTGCTTTCTCTTTTCTTGAAGCTATTGAATGTATAACTTCATGAGCTACTATGATCCCATCCAAAATTTATCTCTCTTTCACAAACCCTCCTTGCTCTTTTGAAATAATTTTATTTAACAATGATTTTGATCTATTTGCCATCACTTTGGAAATAATATTATATGTCATATTACATAGGCTTAAGGGTCTAAAAAAATCAAACAATTAAGCATCCTTCTTTTTGGAATTAGGGTAAGATATGTTGCATTTATTTTATAAGGTATGTATTATTTTACCCTAGATTGTTCCACTAGCACCAATAAAGAATCCTTCACTATATCTCAATTATATTGGTAAAAAGCTATAGAGAGCCCATATGGACTTGGGGATTTATCCTTATTAAAAGAGAAAAGAGCTAAATGAACTTCTTCTAGAGTAATAGGCTCCATCAGTTTTCTATTGTCTTCATTCATTATAACTGAAGGAACATCTTGAAGAAGTTTATCATTAAGAACTTCGGTCTCCTCTGAACCAAGAATATTATGATAAAAATACTTTACCTCTTTTCTAATTTCACTCTGATCTTCAATCCAAACCCCTTCTATTGATTTAATTCTACTAATTTTGGAAGTTGATCTCTGTACTATAGCCATCCTATGAAAAACTTTGTATTTTTATCCCCTTCTTTTAACCAAGTTTGTCTTGATTTTAATCTCCAGAATTTCTCTTCCTTACTCAAAATATTATGATATTCACTAAGAAACTCCCTTTCCTCTGAGCTTGGATTATTATGATCACCTTTTTAGAATTTTGAAAGTTTATCTTTTAGTTCTTCTTTCTTCCCAAAAATATTTCCAAAGGTGTTCTTATTCCATTCTTTTAATCTAGATGTCATAGATTTAATTTGATTTGGAAGAGCATACAACCCACCATTACCTAAATAATTCCACGTTTGAGCTATCATATCAGTAAATTGAGGATGGTCTTCCCACATCTGCTTGTATTTAAAATATGATCTTTTTTTAATTCACTTACTACCACTTTAACTCTTATTGGCTAGTGATCTGAACCAATCCTTGTTAAGGTATTAATTTTAGCACAAGTTCTTTCATCTAGCCAATGATCGGAGAGAATGCATCTGTCTAATTTTTTTGCTATTAGGTTCTAGCCTCTCCTATTGTTGGTCTAAGTATAGTTGTATTCTTCAAACTCAACTTCCCATAGATTATTGTTTTGAATAAAAGTCGAGAAATCTTTCATACTTTGGGTTAATTTTCTAATTCCCCCAAAATTTTCATCCAGCTTGGTTGTGGTATTAAAATCTCCAATGATCATGAATCAGGTTTCTTGGTCTTTACTTCTCATAAAGGCTTCAATCCCATTCCAAACTTCTAATCTACTTGACTGAGTTGTAGGTCCATAGACATTGATAAGGATGAAACAAATATCTGCAAAGTAGCAAGTGACTAAAGAGGCTATCCAATACCTAGTTTTATGAATGGTTACACAAGAGGTTCTAAAAGGATTTCAACAAGTTAGAATTCCCCCTATCGCTCCTTCAGAATCCATAGCATCCCATTCACATCTTGCCCATACTACTTTCATAGTTTTTGAAACTTCTTCTTTTGTCATTTTAGTTTATTGGATACAAAGAATATCAGGTTTATTACTTAAACATAGGTCCCTAATACACCTCTGCTTTGAGGGGATATTAGCACCCTTATATTCCATGAGATGATAATCATGTCTCATCAGGGGCTTTTGGCCTCACATGTGTATTACCAATATTATTGTGTTGTTTGGTAAAGAGAAGTTCAACCAACTTAGTTTGTGTTCCTTTCTCTATGTTTGCTCTTGCTTCCCTCGATCTTGCTTGATAATTTGAGGGTTTTCCTCTTTTTTCTTGCCTATATCAAGAATAGGTCTTATTATTCTATTCCTCAATATTCTTTCATAATTTTATTTTTCATAATATTTATCCTCTCCTAGCTCTATTATAGAAGCTTTTGACTTGTTTTGTTCATTTTCTAGTATTTCCTTATTAATGGCAGAGGTATTAACTTCTAAAACTATATTTTATTTACCCTAAATGATGCATGGTACTTCAAGAGAGTCTTCAAAATCTAATGAGACACATTCCTTAGGTTCATCAAGAATTTTATTCCTTAAATCAGGATCATACTAAATAGACGGTTCCTTATTAATATGTTGAAATTATTGTATTGTGTCCTCTAAGTTTTGATCTACTTTTTCTTCATAGGCTAAAGCCTCAAAAGAGTTGGTATTTCTTCCAATATACTTTCTTACTGGTCTCCATTATTTATTTTCTTTTATTTTTTTAGATCTATTTTTTGGAAGTTGAAAACCATCTTCATCCATAACCATTTGTAAGTTTCTCTTTGCAGTTTTCTACATATGATTATGTTGGCTCTTCTTAGGGCATGATCTCTCAGTATGCCCCACCTCATGACATCTTCTACATCTAAAATATATGTTTTCATAATCTATAGTTTGGGTCCACATCTTATCCCTATACTTAAGAATGATTGATTCTGGTAAAATTTTACTTATATCAATCATGACCAATGTTTGAGCATAAATAGCCAAGAATCCATCTTTTGTCGTATTTGAAATCTCAAGGAATTCTCCTAGAGTGTTGTCTATTGCATTGAAGGTATCTATTTCCTAAAATTCAATGGGCAACCCAAACATCCTAACCTAGACTGGTACTAGGTATAGATTTATATTTTCAAGTGAAAAGCCTTCATACCAATGGGTAAGGAAGAGTCCTGCTCTTCCCATAAACCAAGGACCCCCTTTTAGGATTTTTTCTCTTTCTTCCCTAGAACAAAAAATGGCTAGGAAGAAACCTTTGGGAAGAAATGATAGAATCACTCCTAGAGACTTCCAACTCCTATCAATCCATTTTATCAAGGCTAAAACCCTTGGCCAATACCCATTAAATTTACCAAAAACTACCCTATCTTGGAGCAATGAGGATCTCTCTGAGGTGCGCTCACTAACCTCTACCACTAGAGATGATTCTAAATATTTAACTATAAATTGGTCCATGGCAAGGAAACTAAAACTCAAAATCTATTGAAATTTATCTAAATGGCTCAGGTTTGGTATTGTTGTCTTCAAGATGGTGCACACTCAACGGACTCAAGTCATACTACTACCTTTACCCTATATTGGGCATGCCCACAAGGTTAGAACCTAGGAAATATTTTATTAAAATTATTATAGAAACTTTTTACTTATTATGATCATTTTCTAGTATTTCCTTGTTAATGGCAAAAAAAATAACTTCTAAAACTACATTTTCTTTACTAGTTTTTTCTCTTGAATGGTGCATGGTACTTCAAGAGAGTATTAAAAATCTAATGAGACACATTCCTTAGGTTCATCAAGAATGTTCTTCCTTAAATCAGGATCATACAAAATAGACGGTTCCTTATTAATATGTTGAAATTTTTGTATTGTGTCCTCTAAGTTTTGATCTACTTTTTATTTGTAGGCTAAAGCCTCAAAAGAGTTGGTATTTATTCCAATATCCTTTCTTACTAGTATCCATTATTTATTTTCTTTTATCTTTTAGATCTATTTTTTGGAAGTTGAAAACCATATTCATCCATAACCATTTGTAAGTTTCTCTTGTAGTTTTCTACATATTATTACGATGGCTCTTCTTAGGGCATGATATCTCAATATGCCCCACCTCATGACATCTTCTACATCTAAAAGATATGTTTTCATAATCTATAGTTTGATCCAGATCTTATCCCTATACTTAAGAATTATTGATTTTGGTAATACTTTACCTATATCAATCATGGCCAATGTTTGAGCATAAATAGCCAAGAATCCATATTTTGTTGTATTTGAAATCTCAAGGAATTCTCCTAGAGTGTTTTCTATTGCATTGATATATCCCATATTATCTGTAAAGCCTCACTTTTTAACCAATCTTCAATTATGTTATTCATCACCATGCATTTTATAAATATATTAAGAATCCATTACCATAGATTCTAGACTATTGAGCAATGTCCCAAGAGATGGTCTATACTCTCCTCCTCCTTTTTACAAAAAAACACATTGAGAGGGGCCATGAAAACCCCTTTTCATAAGGTTATACCAGGATAAAATTCTTCTATGACCTACTAGCCAAACAAACATTTTGATTTTAGGAATGCTTGGACTATCCCAAATATCTCTCCATATTCTAGTGATATTATTATTTTATTGGTGTTGTACATTATATCCACTTCTTGTTGTGTATTCTTCTGAGCTATTCAACTCCCAAATCAATTTATCCTTGGCTCCCCTCGGAATAATCATAGTTGTTATCTTTCTACTCAATTGCCTCCTAGCATCAATGTCTTGTATACTTGTAAAAAAATCTTCTTTCCATTTGTATCTTCCTTCTCGATCCTTTTACAAAGTGTTTGAAATCCTATCACCATATTTGTCTTGAAGTAATCTCATCCAGGGTTTCAAAATTGGATCTAAATTGAGTGGTTTTTTTATCACACCAAGTATTCATCCAAATAGAAATATTTTCTCCAGTTCCCACCACCCATATTAAACCTTTAATCATAATATTATTAGATTTTTGTAAACCATTCTAAAGAGCAGAACCATTTGGTAGAGAGAATGCAGTAAATATTAAACTTGGGTCATTGGGATCAACATACTTAGAAGAATTCTTGCTCATTGTATTTGACTCTCTTAGTATAATCTCCAAATTACATTTTCCCTAAGAGCTAAGTTTTCATCTGCAAGAACTCTTAAACCAAGACCTCCCCTAGTTTTATCATCATACAACTTGCTCCATTTCACCAAAGAAAATTTCTTGTTATCATGTAAACCTAACCATAAAAAGGGTCGTATAATATAGATTAAACTATTTTCAACTAGATTTTGGCATAGAATACAAAGACAAAATATGTTGGAATGGCTTGTAAGACTGACTTAATTAACCGCACTCTTCCTACTAACGATAACCATCTACCTTTCCAAACTAGAAGTTTTTTTTTTTAACTTTACTAATAACTGGATTCCATAAATCTATCCTCATTCTCCCCTCAAATAAAGGTATCCCTAGATAAGTTGTTGGTAAATTTACCTCCTCCATTTGAAGCAACCTGTAAATTATTGCTTTGATATTAGCAGGAGTGTTAAGGAAGTAAATTTTGGATTTAGTCCTATTAACTTTTTGCCCTAAAGCTCTTTTGTAGTCTTTTAAAAAGTTATTCAAAGCTCTGGCCTTATTTATCCTTGGCCTTCCAAAAAGGGTTGTATCATCTATAAATTGATGATGGGTGATGTTATCGATGTTATTACTAAACTTAAGTCAACTTATAAGCACATCTTTGTAAGCCTTCTTAAAGTTCCTACTCAAAACCTCTGCCATAATAATGAACAAATAAGGAGATAGAGGATCTCCTTGTCTAAGATATCTCTTAGATTTAAAATATTTTCTCACAAACCCATCGACCAACACTGAATAAGAAACTAAAGAGACACAAGCTTTAATCCATCTAACCCATTTCTTTTCAAAACCAAATTTTTCTAAAACTACAAAAAGAAAGCCCCATTTAACCCTATCATAGGATTTACTCATATCAAGTTTTAAGATCATTACTTTTTTTTCTTGAAGCTATTGAATGTATAACTTCATGGGCTACTATGATCCCATTCAAAATTTATCTCTCTTTCACAAATCCTCCTTGCTCTTCTGAAATAATTTTATCTAACAATGGTTTTGATCTATTTACCATCACTTTGGAAATAATATTATAGGTCATATTACATAGGCTTAAGGGTCTAAAAAATCAAACAATTAAACATCATTATTTTTGGAATTAGGGTAAGATATATTGCATTTATTTTATAAGGTATGTATTATTTTACCCTAGATTGTTCCACTGCCACCAATAAAGAATCCTTCACTATATCTCAATTATATTGATAAAAAACTATTGAGAACCCATCTAGACCTGGGGATTTATCCTTTTCTAAAAAATAAAAGAGCTAAATGAACTTCTTCTAGAGTAATAGGCTCCATCAATTTTCTATTGTCTTCATTCATTATAACTAAAGAAACATCTTGAAGAAGTTTATCATTAAGAACTTCGGTCTCCTCTAAACCAAGAATATTATGATAAAAAGACTTTACCTCTTTTCTAATTTCACTCTGATCTTCAATCCAAACCCCTTATATTGATTTAATTCTACTAATTTTGAAATTTGATATCTGTACTATAGCCATCCTATGAAAAACTTTGTATTTTTATCCCTTGCTTTTAACCAAGTTTGTCTTGATTTTAATCTCCAAAATTTTTCTTCCTTAAAATTTTTATGATATTCACTAAGCAACTTCCTTTCCTCTAATCTTGTATTATTATGATCACCCTTTTGGAATTTTGAAAGTTTATCTTTTAGTTCTTCTTTCTTCCCAAAAATATTTCCAAAGGTGTTCTTGTTCCATTCATTTAATCTAGATGTCATAGATTTAACTTGATTTGGAAGAGCATACAACACACCATTACCTAAAGAATTCCATGTTTGAGTTATCATATCAGGAAATTGAGGATGGTCTTCCCACATCTGCTTGTATTTAAAATATGATATTTTTTTAATTCACTTACCACCACTTTAACTCTTATTGGCTAGTGATCTGAACCAATCCTTGTTAAGGTATTAATTTTAGCACAAGTTCTTTCATCTAGCCAATGATCGGAGAGAATGCATTTGTCTAATTTTTTTTGCTATTAGATTCTAGCCTCTCCTATTGTTGGTTTAAGTATAGTTGTATTCTTCAAACTCAACTTCCCATAGATTATTGTTTTAAATAAAAGCTGAGAAATATTTCATACTTTGGGGTAATTTTCTAATTCCCCAAAATTTTTTATCCAAATTGGTTGTGGCATTAAAATATCCAATGATCATGAATCATGTTTCTTGGTCTTTACTTCTCATAAAGGCTTCAATCCCATTCCAAACTTCTAATCTACCTGACTGAGTTGTAGGTCCATAGACATTGATAAGGATGAAACAAATATCTGCAAAGTAGCAAGTGACTAAAGAGACTATCCAATACCTAGTTTTATGAATGGTTACACAAGAGGTTCTAAAAGGATTTCAACAAGTTAGAATTCTCCCTATCACTCCTTCAGAATCCATAGCATCCGATTCACATCTTGCCCATACTACTTTCATAGTTTTTGAAACTTCTTCTTTTGTCATTTTAGTTTATTGGATACAAATAATATCATGTTTATTATTTAAACATAGGTCCCTAATACACCTCTGCTTTGAGGGGGCATTAGCACCCCTTATATTCCATGAGATGATAATCATGTCTCATCAAGGTCTTTTGGCCTCGCATGTGTATTACCAATATTATTGTGTTTTTTGGTAAAGAGAAGTTCAACCAACTTAGTTTGTGTTCCTTTCTCTATGTTTGCTCTTGCTTCCCTCGATCTTGCTTTATAATTTGAGGGTTTTCCTCTTTTTTCTTGCCTATATCAAGAATAGGTCTTATTATTCTATTCCTCAATATTCTTTCATAATTTTATTTTTCATAATATTTATCCTAACCTGGCTTTATTATAGAAGCTTTTTACTTATTATGTTCATTTTCTAGTATTTCCTTATTAATGGCAAAAAAAATAACTTCTAAAACTACATTTTCTTTACTAGTTTTTTTCTCTTGAATGGTGCATGGTACTTCAAGAGAGTATTAAAAATCTAATGAGACACATTCCTTAGGTTCATCAAGAATGTTCTTCCTTAAATCAGGATCATACAAAATAGACGGTTCCTTATTAATATGTTGAAATTGTTGTATTGTGTCCTCTAAGTTTTGATCTACTTTTTCTTTGTAGGCTAAAGCCTCAAAAGAGTTGGTATTTCTTCCAATATCCTTTCTTACTGGTCTCCATTATTTATTTTCTTTTATTTTTTAGATCTATTTTTTGGAAGTTGAAAACCATCTTCATCCATAACCATTTGTAAGTTTCTCTTGTAGTTTTCTACATATTATTATGATGGCTCTTCTTAGGGCATGATATCTCAATATGCCCCACCTCATGACATCTTCTACATCTAAAATATATGTTTTCATAATCTATAGTTTGATCCAGATCTTATCCCTATACTTAAGAATTATTGATTTTGGTAATACTTTACCTATATCAATCATGGCCAATGTTTGAGCATAAATAGCCAAGAATCCATATTTTGTTGTATTTTAAATCTCAAGGAATTCTCCTAGAGTGTTTTCTATTGCATTGATATATCCCATATTATTTGTAAAGCCTCACTTTTTAACCAATCTTCAATTATGTTATTCATCACCATGCATTTTCTAAATATATTAAGAATCCATTACCATAGATTCTAGACTATTGAGCAATGCCCCAAGAGATGGTATATACTCTCCTCCTCCTTTTTACAAAAAAACACATTGAGAGGGGCCATGAAAACCCCTTTTCATAAGGTTATACCAGGATAAAATTCTTCTATGACCTACTAGCCAAAAAAACATTTTGATTTTAGGAATGCTTGGACTATCCCAAATATCTCTCCATATTCTAGTGATATTATTATTTTATTGGTGTTGTACATTATATCCACTTCTTGTTGTGTATTATTCTGAGCTATTCAACTACCAAATCAATTTATCCTTGGCTCCACTGGAAATAATCATAGTTGTTATCTTTCTACTCAATTGCCTCCTAGCATCAATGTCTTGTATACTTGTAAAAAAATCTTCTTTCCATTTGTATCTTCCTTCTCGATCCTTTTACAAAGTGTTTGAAATCCTATCACCATATTTGTCTTGAAGTAATCTCATCCAAGGTTTCAAAATTGGATCTAAATTGAGTGGTTTTTTTATCACACCAAGTATTCATCCAAATAGAAATATTTTCTCCAGTTCCCACCACCCATATTAAACCTTTAATCATAATATTATTAGATTTTTGTAAACCATTCTAAAGAGCAGAACCATTTGGTAGAGAGAATGATGTAAATATTAAACTTGGGTCATTGTGATCAACATACTTAGAAGAATTCTTGCTCATTGTATTTGACTCTCTTTGTATAATATCTAGATTACATTTTCCCTAAGAGCTGTTTCATCTGAAAGAACTCTTAAACCAAGACCTCCCCTAGTTTTATCATCATACAACTTGCTCCATTCACCAAAGAAAATTTCATGTTATCATGTAAACCTAACCATAAAAAGGTCGTATAGTATAGATTAAACTATTTTCAATAGATTTTGGCATAGAATGCAAAGATGTAAAATATGTTGGAATGGTTTGTAAGACCGACTTAATTAATCGCACTCTTCCTGCTAACGATAACCATCTACCTTTCCAAGCTAGAAGTTTTTTTTAAACTTTACTAATAACTGGAATCTATAAATCTATCATTATTATCCCCTCAGATAAAGGTATCCTTAGATAAGTTGTTGGTAAATTTCCCTCTTCCATTTGAAGCAACTTGTAAATTATTGCTTTGATATTAGCAGGAGTGTTAAGAAAGTAAATCTTGGATTTAGTCCTATTAAATTTTTGCCCTGAAGCTCTTTTGTACTCTTTTAAAAAGTTATTCAAAGCTCTGGTCTTATTTATCCTTGCCCTTCCAAAAAGGGTTGTATCATCTATAAATTGTTGATGGGTGATGTTATCGATGTTATTACTAAACTTAAGTCCACTTATAAGCACATCTTTGTAAGCCTTCTTAAAGTTCCTACTCAAAACCTCTGCCATAATAATGAAAAAATAAGGAGATAGAGGATCTCCTTGTCTAAGATCTCTCTTAGATTTAAAATATTCTATCACAAGCCCATCGACCAACATTGAATAAGAAACTAAAGAGACACAAGTTTTAGTCCATCTAACCCATTTCTTTCTGAAACCAAACTTTTCTAACACTGCAAAAAGAAAGTCCCATTTAACCCTATCATAGGCTTTACTCATATCAAGTTTTAAGATAATTGCTTTCTCTTTTCTTGAAGCTATTGAATGTATAACTTCATGAGCTACTATGATCCCATCTAGAATTTATCTCTCTTTCACAAACCCTCCTTGCTCTTCTGAAATAATTTTATTTAACAATGATTTTGATCTATTTGTCATCACTTTGGAAATAATATTATATGTCATATTACATAGGCTTAAGGGTCTAAAAAATCAAACAATTAAGCATCATTATTTTTGGAATTAGGGTAAGATATGTTGCATTTATTTTATAAGGTATGTATTGTTTTACCCTAGATTGTTCCACTAGCACCAATAAATAATCCTTTACTATATATCAATTATATTGGTAAAAAGCTATAGAGAGCTCATCTAGACTTGGGGATTTATCCTTATTAAAAGATAAAAGAGCTAAATGAACTTCTTATAGAGTAATAGGCTCCATAAGTTTTCTATTGTCTTCATTCATTATAACTGAAGGAACATCTTAAAGAAGTTTATCATTAAGAACTATGGTCTCCTCTGAACCAAGAATAAACTAATAAAATATTTTGCCTCTTTTCTAATTTCACTTTGATCTTCAATCAAAACCTCTTCTATTGATTTAATTCTACTAATTTTGGAAGTTGATCTTTGTACTATAGCCATCCTATAAAAAACTTTGTATTTTTATCCCCTTCTTTTAACCAAGTTTGTCTTGATTCTAATCTCTAGAATTTCTCTTCCTTACTCAAAATATTATGATATTCACTAAGCAACTCCCTTTCCTCTGAGCTTGGATTATTATGATCACCTTTTTAGAATTTTGAAAGTTTATCTTTTAGTTCTTCTTTATTCCAAAAAATATTGGAAGTTGATCCAAACCCCTTCTATTGATTTAATTCTACTAATTTTGGAAGTTGATATTTGTACTATAGCCATCCTATGAAAAACTTTGTATTTTTATCCCCTTCTTTTAACCAAGTTTGTCTTGATTTTAATCTCCAAAATTTTTCTTCCTTAAAATATTATGATATTCACTAAGCAACTCCCTTTCCTCTTGACTTGGATTATTATGATCACCTTTTTGGAAATTTGAAATTTTATCTTTTAGTTCTTCTTTCTTCCCAATTTTTTTTTCTAAAGGTGTTCTTGTTCCATTCTTTTAATCTAGATGTCATAGTTTTAACTTTATTTGGAAGAGCATACAACCCACCATTACCTAAATAATTCCACGTTTGAGCTATCATATCAATAAATTGAGGATGGTCTTCCCACATCTGCTCGTATTTAAAATATGATATTTTTTTGAATTCACTTACCACCACTTTAACTCTTATTGGCCAGTGATCTGAACCAATCCTTGTTAAGGTATTAATTTTAGCACAAGTTCTTTCATGTAGCCAATGATCAGAGAGAATGCATCTGTCTACTTTTTTTGCTATTAGTTTCTAGCCTTTCCTATTGTTGGTCTAAGTATAGTTGTCTTCTTCAAACTCAAATTCCCATAGATTATTATTTTAAATAAAATTTGAGAAATATTTCATACTTTGGGTTAATTTTCTAATTCCCCCAAAATTTTTATCCAGCTTGGTTGTGGCATTAAAATCTCCAATGATCATGAATCATGTTTCTTGGTATTTGTCTTGATTTTAATCTCCAAAATTTTTCTTCCTTAAAATATTATGATATTCACTAAGCAACTTCCTTTCCTCTAAGCTTGGATTATTATGATCACCTTTTTGAAATTTTGAAAGCTTATCTTTTAGTTTTTCTTTCTTTCCAAATTTTTTTCCAAAGGTGTTCTTGTTCCATTATTTTAATCTAGATGTTATATATTTAACTTGATTTGGAAGAGCATACAAACCACCATTACCTAAATAATTCCACGTTTGAGCTATCATATCAGTAAATTGAGGATGGTCTTCCCACATCTGCTCGTATTTAAAATATGATCTTTTTTTGAATTCACTTACCACCACTTTAACTCTTATTGGCCAGTAATCTAAACCAATCTTTGTTAAGGTATTAATTTTAGCACAAGTTCTTTCATCTAGCCAATGATCGGAGAGAATGGATCTGTCTAATTTTTTTTCTATTAGATTCTAGCCTCTCCTGTTGTTGGTCTAAGTATAGTTGTCTTCTTCAAACTCAACTTCCCATAGATTATTATTTTGAATAAAAGCTGAGAAATATTTCATACTTTGGGTTAATTTTCTAATTTTCCCAAAAAAATTATCTAGCTTGGTTGTGGCATTAAAATATCCAATGATCATGAATCAGGTTTCTTGGTCTTTACTTCTCATAAATGCTTCAATACCATTCTAAACTTCTAATCTACCTGACTGAGTTGTAGGTCCATAGACATTGATAAGGATGAAATAAATATCTGCAAAGTAGCAAGTGACTAAAGAGACTATCCAATACCTAGTTTTATGAATGGTTACACAAGAGGTTCTAAAAGGATTTCAACAAGTTAGAACTCCCCCTATCGCTCCTTCAGAATCCATAACATCCCATTCACATCTTGCCCATACAACTTTCATAGTTTTTGAAACTTTTTCTTTTGTCATTTTAGTTTATTGGATACAAATAATATTAGGCTTTTTACTTAAACATAGGTCCCTAATACACCTCTACTTTGAGGGGGCATTAGCACCCCTTATATTCCATGAGATGATAATCATGTCTCATCAAGGGCTTTTGGCCTCACATGTGTATTACCAATATTATTGTGTTGTTTGGTAAAGAGAAGTTCAACCAACTTAGTTTGTGTTCCTTTCTCTATGTTTTCTCTTGCTTCCCTCGATCTTGCTTGATAATTTGAGGGTTTTCCTCTTTTTTTCCTGCTTATATCAAGAATAGGTCTTATTATTCTATTCTTCAATATTCTTTCACAATTTTATTTGTCATAATATTTATCCTAACCTGGCTCTATTATAGAAGCTTTTTACTTATTTTGTTCATTTTCTAGTATTTTTTTATTAATGGCAGAGGTATTAACTTCTAAAACTACATTTTCTTTACTATTTTTTTCTCCTGAATGGTGCATGGTACTTCAAGAGAGTATTAAAAATCTAATGAGACACATTCCTTAGGTTCATCAAGAATGTTCTTCCTTAAATCAAGATCATACTAAATAGACGGTTCCTTATTAATATGTTGAAATTGTTGTATTGTGTCCTCTAGGTTTTGATCTACTTTTTCTTCATAGGCTAAAGACTCAAAAGAGTTGGTATTTCTTCCAATATCCTTTCTTACTGGTCTCCATTATTTATTTTATTTTTTTTAGATCTATTTTTTGAAAGTTGAAAAACATCTTCATCCATAACCATTTGTAAGTTTCTCTTTGTAGTTTTCTACATATGATTATGTTGCCTCTTCTTAGGGCATGATCTCTTAGTATGCCCCACATCATGACATATTCTACATCTAAAATTATGTTTTCATAATCTATAGTTTGGTTCCACATCTTATCCCTATACTTAAGAATGATTGATTTTGGTAAAACTTTACTTATATCAATCATGACCAAATTTGAGCATAAATAGCCAAGAATCCATATTTTGTCTATTTGAAATCTCAAGGAATTCTCCTAGAGTGTTGTCTATTGCATTGAAGGTATCTATTTCTTAAAATTCAATGGGCAACCCAAACATTCTAACCTAGACTAGTACTAGGAATAGATTTAGATTTTCAGGTGAAAAGTCTTCATACCGATGGGTAAGGAAGAGTCATGCTCTTCCCATAAACCAAGGACCCCCTTTTAGGATTTTTTCTCTTTCTTCCCTAGAAAAAAAATGGCTAGGAAGAAACCTTTGGAAAAAAATGATAGAATCACTCCTAGAGACTTCCAACTCCTATCAATCCATTTTATCAAGGATAAAGCCCCTAGCCAATACCCATTAAATTTATCAAAAATTGCCCTATCTTGGAGCGATGAGAATCTCTCTGAGGTGTGCTCACTAACCTCTACCACTAGAGATGATTCTAAAAATTTAACTATAAATCGATCAATGGCAAGGAAAATAAAACTCAAAATCTATTGAAATTTATTTGAATGTCCTATAGAAAATATAATATTTGATAAAAAATTTATAAACTTCTCATGCACAATTTCTAAGATAAAGAAAGAGAAAAAAACTTAGCTAAAAAATTCCTTGTCCAGATAGAATGTTTTGCCTCACTAGAGTCCTAGCTTTTCATTGCTCTTCCCATCGTTCGAACCCTAGCTAAAAAATATTTGCAATTTTTTTTTCGTGACTTGAAAAATTACCACTGCCCTTGTTCTGAATGGTTGACTTCATAGGATCGTATCTCCCTCAATATTACTTAGATTTTTGCATATGACCACCCATTTTAAATCTATTCAAATTCTACACAAGTTGGTCCAAGAATCAACTAAATCGGATAACTCTTCGTGAAGATATGGCTCCTAAAAGATGAGATATTTTTTAGGAAAAAAACCTAATCCTTCACATTGTCCATGTGAGAAACAATTCATAACAATAATGGTTCCTTTGACTAGTGAAAATGCATGAAAATTTTATATCAAATAGTATTAATCAAGTGAAAAAAATTAAATTAAAAAATTTTGAAATAAGTTTTTAATGAAAAGATATTAATTCAACTTTATCTAATTTATTAAAAAAATTGCTAAATAAAATAGTTTTCTAATTAAATGGTATTAATTCAACTTGTTAAATTTTTAGATTTTAAAAAAGAAGGTCCAAATTCCTCTCAAAGACACATACATTTGTCAACCAATTCTAATACAATTGTATATTTAATCTCTTTTAAGAGTTTCAAAGTTTCTTTTGTTAGGCACACTCAAGTTATAAAGACTTTTAATATTAGATCTCTTTAAGAGTTTCAAAGTCTCTTTCATTAGGCCCACTCAAGTAATACAAAAATTTATTATATGTATTTTTCCAAACTTTAAAATATTGTACACAACCTACTCTTCTAGTTTAATTTAAATATTGGACCTCCTATTTCAAATTAGGAATACAAGTTTAATTGTGCCCATTCAAACAAGCAATATACGTTTTATTTAATTTTTTACTTTTTATTGAAATATATTTTTTCATATGATTTTTTTAATTGGTTATATGAAATTTGAATGAGTCTCATTCTTATTACATATGATCACATGGAAGTATTTTAATAATTTGATAATTATACATATATGACTTGCTTGAAAATATTTGAACCTAAGTTTATTCTATAAATATCAAAGAATTTGACCATTGAAAATTTTGAAAAAATTGATTGGTTGAGTTCTCTTTATATGAAATTATAAAAAATATTTTCATTAAATAAAATAAATATTTTATTAAAATTGTTATATTATAATATTATGTCTCATCGTAACAACTATGTAAACAAAATTATTTAACTCTTAAAAATATTTCTCTACTTATGATTTTCTTATCTTATTACGACACATGGACAAATATAACTCTATAGATTTTTTATTTTTATACATAGAGGAATCTGCAACTACCTTTCCTTTTTGAAA
>JAQPPZ010005381.1:0-38931 GCA_028583015.1 Wollemia nobilis | reverse complement strand
CAATTTACAAGCCTCTAGGATATTTACTAAATTGGGATCATTAGGAGTTTTTATCCTAGGTTCAAGAATTAATTGTTGATGAATTTGATTTAGCAATTTAAGTGCATAAATCTCCTTTTCATTCATTAAAGTAATGTTATCAAAGGTGTGGTTAGAAATTAATCCTTGTTCTTCATTCACCTTCAATGGCATTTCATCATAAATATCATTTGAATTATACAAATCTTCACCTAAATCTTGGATGTTTGGACACAAAGATTTAGATTTTACCTTTTTCACATTTTCATTTACCAAAACTTGGTGAGGATTTGCAATTCTTTCTTTTACCTCATGGTCTTCATATTATTCATTGATTACTTGTTCATAAAACATACCAAAATTGGGTACCCAATTGAAAACATGCCCATCCTTTTCAACCTTCAAATACTCTTGGTCAAAGTGTATGTTAAGTAACTCATCTTCATGATCAATCACTTGCGTTGCTTCTAATAGATCAACCACTTTGTCATTTAATTCCAATTTTGTGTTCACTATCCATGGTATCTCTTCATTTAAATCCTCAAAATAATCATGCAAACTTGTATCCGAATCTTCAATGAATTTATATTCAACATGATCAAATTTTGTAACCTTCTCAAATCTTGTGAATGTGAGATCTTCGTATGAAGTAGAAGTTTCCACGTCCTGCATATAAATTGGAATAGAGGCTTCATCAATAGGGATGTGAGGCAATAACACATCTTCATATCTTCCCCAACCATTGTAAAAATTATCTTCCAAATTTGTGGGATGAAACTCCATGGTATTTGTGACATGATCTTTTGGTTCATTTGTCAATTCTTTTTCTTCTTTGTCCTTGGTAATAGGATCATTATAATATTCCAAAATTTGATGAGATTTGAAACCCTCTTCCAAAAAATCCTCAAATTGTACAAGAGTTGTAATATCTTCCTTTGAGTAGGTGATTATGTTATCCTGCATATCAATTGACACAAAGAGTTCATTAGAAAGTTTAGAGTGAGCATATTCATCCAATTTCTTCCAAGAATCATGGCGATCATCTTCCAAAATTAAGTTATGATGCTCAACTATTTCTTCAACATCTTCTAATTTATCAAAGTGTATCTCATCAAATTCACCTTCACCTTCCTTAGATGGTTCAATTATTTCCAAAAGTGGGCTATTTCTTGAATTCAAATTGGTAAGGCTATCATAGTCCAAATTAGTAACCCATGATTCAATTTGATCACAATTTGGAGGGTGAAGAATTTCTTGATCATTATTTTCAATCATTTCATCGAGTGTGTCTTCCAAGAACAAGTGGTGCAATTCTATCATATCTTCAAATTCATTTATTGATTTTCTTCTGATTTCGCTTTCAACCACTTCATTCAATTCTATGGCAGTTTTTGTCCTATCACATATCTCAAACCGAGTTGAATTTAGGACACCATTATGTGAATAATCATGCATCTCTATGAATGAAATCATCTCAGCATGATCCTCATTAGTGGATGTTGGATTGGTAACTTGCACCTCCTCTTGGACTACATCTAAGGTGGTTGTAACATTTGGACACTCAAATTCGTCCCCTTGATCATTCACCTTAGGTATTGTTGGAGTGGAGGGTGCTATATTTACTAGTTGGTGTCGGTTGGCATCACTAACTCCAAAAGAACAATCTCTCATGTGAACATGTTGTGCCTTTTTTCTTCCAAAACTTGTTCTACCTTTTCAAAGATCTCATAGATTGTCTCTAGAGACAGGTCATCCAAGTTTTCCTTAATGATTGTAGGGAGTGTGGGGGGGATGGCTCTAAGGTATACTTCAATAGCTTCCTCTTCTGATGTACCCAAACTTTCCCACATTTGAGAGTACAATTCACGAAACCTCACACTGAATTGACTCATGGATTCATTAGGCTCTTTACACATAGAGGTGAATTGATTTTGCAACCTATCCAAGTCAACTTGATTACCAAAGTGATAAATATAGGCTGCTTATAATTGTCTCCAATAAGTCTTAACCTCCATGGGTAGATGGCAATACCACGAGAATGATCTATCACCCACAATGTATGGGAAGAAACTACAAGCAATAGGCTCACAAAATATTTGAAATTGACATAATGTGAACTTATAGATATGTAGATTTTGTAGGTATCCTGATGCCACCTCTTGATTAAAAAGTTGTAGAAAATCCAATAACATTTCATGAATTTGATAAGGGGTTCCAAATGTAGAATGACATTCATAATACTTTCCTAATGCAGATACCATCGTTTCTCTTAGGGACATCATTTCTTCTCTTAGGGATACAATTTGCTCCTCAGATGTTGCCATTAGTGAAACTCAAAGAATAACTTCAAAACCAATTTGCTAGTCCTGAATAAAAGAAGGAACCATGACAAAGCAATATTCTAAAAATGTAAATTAGTTTCTGATTCACCAGATCGCATATGCACAAGTGAAGAGCATACTTCTAGTGTTGTAGGCTTTTTGATTCACAAGATCGCATTACATGCAAGTGAAGAGCATAATACCGACAACAAATATGTTTTAGACAAAATAATTCCTTACAAATAAACATGAAATGACTCGCAAATATCGAACGTGTAATGTATGAATAATCATGTTAGCATCAACCAAGAGATGTATCCATTAAAATCCAATGAAAGTAATTGCATGGAGACAACCTCGTTAGTCAAGACCAAAAATTTTCAAAATCAAATCAAAACACATTATTCTTGTATGAACAATCAAAAGTGTTAGAACAATGCATAGCAATTCATGTCCTCCTTTTAACACTACAAGGTTGTATTGTTAAAAGAGGACTAAATATAATAATCAATAGGGCTTGAAATGTTTAAAATTTAAATCCCTATAGCATTTAAATCACACTGAAATAAACTCATTCAGGCCCTCCTTCTAGCGCCAAAATGTTGAGTGGTATTTTCACCCAATTGCGAAAGTACACTCTCCTTTAGGATTTGGGTTCCAAATCCCCTCTTGCAAAGAAGTTAAACAAACAACTTCTTCAAGGTCTCCGCTATATTTAGCATTTGCATATGTGTATTAGTAATCTCAAATAAAGATATTCAATTTAAATGCTTGGAACACCTTAGTGATTGCAAGTAACTGTAAACAAGGGGCAATGTTGGTTTATTTTACCATGAAACTTTAGTGATTGTTCATTGAACCAAAATAAAGCAAATGTGAGTTGGCCCTCATATGACCACGATGTAATACTCGAATTACCCCTCTTTCGTAAAATTAGAATTTTTATGAAGAGAGGGTAATTTTAGGCTCAAAATGGAAATTTGTGAAAATGCCATAAAACATAACTCCTTCAATGAAATTGGAATTTTCATGAAGGGAATGTCATCATAGGCTCATGAGCATAAAACAAAACTGAAAAAATGAAATTTGACCTTAAAATGAAAATTTTCAATTTTCGGATTTTTTAAAATCTGCAGTAAAACAACAACTTCGAATGAATTTTAAAAATACTAAACAATTCCGAAAATGAAATTTCAAAGTGCGTATTGGAAGTCTGAAGTATAACCTATGCAATGGTGAAATTATTTTTGGATTTTGAAATTTTTTTAATGTTTATTTTAATGCTTGAAAATTTAAAAAAAAAGTTAAAATTTCTGGAAAAATAAAATGCAGAAAAATGAAAATGAAATGCAAAAAACTGAAAATAAAATGCATTCAGTATGATGCTATCCTATTCCAAAAAAACCGAAGATGTGAGGTTTTTATGCATGCAACCTAACCTATTGGACTTGCAAAACAAGCACAATCCGGATAAGCTAAGTTCTGGCTCCTAGGGTTTTAAACGAGGTTTTCAGATTTAAACATTCGCATGAAGCAATCAAGAAAACTTGCATAAACTCCATTTACAAGCCTAAAATCTGAAAAGGGGAAAAATAGACATTTAATCTTGCATGCTGAAAATGACTCCTTATTTCTTGTCCATAAGATGCAACTTTCTGAAATTTTATGTATTAAAAATTTGTCATTTTACAATAACAGAAATTTATGGTTTTCCCAAACCAGTCCATGGAAGAAAAATAGCCCAAACAGGTCCAGAATGGCCCTCTTGCCTTCAAATCTGCCACTCTACTTGCAGCAGTTTCCAACCCCCACCAAAACATCCTTGCCTGGCGTATTTAAAATTTTCAGGAAGCTTTTCGTTTCATTTTCCAATGGCTATTCGTTTCACCTTCCCTTGTGCATGCATGTGTTTTGGTTTCCAAAAAGGCTTTTCATTTATATTTTGTGGCCCTTCATTTTGTTTTCTCCACATGGGCTTGCGTCCGTTTCCTTTCATGTGTAACGACCATCTTAAATGATTTCAAATCATTAAAGATTCCTTATGTAACATTTTGTCTTATTCATTGGATTTTGTCCTTATGTCCACGTCACTATGCAGTATTTAGTTTCACTGTCCTGATACTTTTGCCTCCTTGCTCTCTTTTGTTGCTTTTAGCTGCGAGAATGTAACATGTCGCGATATCATGACACTTTTGTTTCTCTACCTGCCTGCTCCTTTTGAGTCACGAAAATGCAACATGTCGCGATATCGCGACACTTTTGTTTCTCTTCCTGCCTACCCTTTTTGAGTCGCAAAAATACATGTCGCGATATCGCGACACTTTTCCTTCCTATTCTTTCTCTTCTCTTTGGCCGCAAAATGCAACATGTCGTGATATCGTGACACTTTTTCTCTTTTGGCCATGACAATGCAACATGTCGCGATATCGCGACACTTTTTCTCTTTTGGCCGCAACAATGCAACATGTCACGATATCATGACACTTTTTCTCTTTTGGCTGCGACAATGCAACATGTCGCGATATCGCGACACTTTTTCTCTTTTGGCCATATCGTGACACTTTTTCTCTTTTGGCCGCGACAATGCAACATGTCGCGATATCTCAACACTTTTTCTCTTTTGGCCGTGACAATGCAACATGTTACGATATCGCAACACTTTTTCTCTTTTGGCCGTGACAATGCAACATGTTACGATATCGTGACACTTTTTCTCTTTTGGCTACAACAATGCAACATGTCGCGATATCGTGACACTTTTTCTCTTTTGGCCATGATAATGCAACATGTCGTGATATCGCGACACTTTTTCTCTTTTGGTCGTGACAATGCAACATGTCGTGATATCGCGACACTTTTTCTCTTTTGGCCGCGACAATGCAACATGTCGCGATATTGCGACACTTTTTCTCTTTTGGCCATGACAATGCAACATGTCACGATATCATGACACTTTTTCTCTTTTGGCTGCGACAATGCAACATGTCGTGATATCGTGACACTTTTTCCTCCTTGCGGTGTTTTGCTTTTTCTTTGATCTTTATCATATGGGCCACTTCGGTCTTCTTGGAAAATATGCAAAAGGGGGGTCCCCAATTTTGGGGTACATTGTGGAGTAGCCACAACAAGACCATTTGAAGGAGAAGATTGTGAAATCATATGGAAGGCAAGAATCTTGCCAAATTTTGAGCAATAAGGACAACAAGTTTGAAGGAAAAATTAAAGATTGATAGAGGCCACCATTGAACAAAATTAAATGGAAATATTATTATTGTGAAAAGGGGCAACATTCATATTGTGGAAAAATAAGAGAATGCAACATAGTTTTTATTCAAGAGAAGATATCAAAAGAACATTCCAAGGGAACACATTTCCTACAGTGCCACTACATTGGAAAAACGTCTCTATTCGACCAAAAAATAGAAGGAGCTTTGGTGTAGTCAAGATAAATATCATAAATATTTTTTGGTGTAGTAAAATTTTGGTTTTTAAAGAACAAAATGTAATAGAAGAGTGTTATCCTCCATTTAAGCTACAAGGAGAAATATCCAATGTCATATTCCATGACCTATATACATAGGAGAAAAGGTAACATTGTAAGTTTATGTGCTAAAACAAAGGAAAGAAAACTATTATCAACATCAAGTAAGAGTACCATAGTTAGGAAAGACAATGTGTGAGCCATGAAAGTGCCATTAGCACCCAAGCACAAGAAATCCAATGGATAGAGTGAGAATTGAAAGAAGTGCCACTAGAAAAAATCACCAAGCTTGCTAGAAATGAAACATCAAAGGCATTTGGGTAACATCTATTAAAGTGAAAGTAGAAGAGAAATAAAAATTCTAGGAAGACAGGAGTTGAAGAGCTAATGACTGGAAAGCCAAGAATCAAGTATTTAAAGAGATAGTGTCAAACAATAGAGGGACAAATTGGAAACCAAGCATTTGGAGGATTGAAACATTCATATAAGGTATGCAAAGCCACATGAATGAAGGGTATATGAATGGATAGAGTTGCAACTATTATTGAACATAATTAATAAGGAATTCATGCATGCAATCAACAAAAACTTCAAAGTATTTTTTGAATCTCCAAGTGAAATAATACTAAATTTTATGTTTGAGAGGAGCCACTGGAAATGAGGCATCCATTGGAGGACAACATTTTATTAGAAGGAAGGCATCATAACATTCATTAGAAGACATAGAGGAGAAGGAAGATAATTTCCATAATGCTCATTGGAGGACGTAGGAAGGTGGCATTCATAACACCAATTGGAGGACATAGAGAATAAGGAAGGCAATGCCCATAATGCCCATTGGAGGACATAAACACATTATTATTCAAAAGTGTATCGCTCCAAATTTTTTGCATCCCTACCTTCAGGCTATTGGATCCGCGCCCGAAAGGAGGATGGGAAAAGGATGATGCGGTACCTCGGACGAGAGGACTTTGCGAAGGTCCCGCCTCTCAAGGGAGGTGCATTTTGGTGATTTGTCGACGGATGGTGGGTTCACCGGGAAACATTTGGCGGCGGTTTCCACGCCTAGGTTTTGGGAATGTGTTTTAATGGGTTCGTTTTATCCTTAAACATTCATCCTAGGTTTGGCCGAATGATTCTAACTTAAACTACATGAAAATGCAATTTAAATGAATACAGTAAACATAGTGAAAGCAAAAAAATAGAGAATTTGCAGGAGGCTAATGGAGATTACCTGATCCGGGATGTCGATGAAGTTTCTGATGCTTGAAGTAGTCCGGATCGTGCGGGATTCGACAAAATCGCTGCAATCTGTCGAGAATCGTCCGGAATACGACAGGATCGTACGAGACAGACAGAATCATCTCAGATCTGACGAATTCGTCAAACGAATTCTTCAGAAACCTATAAAACAGAGAACAGATGCAAAATACAAGCAATTCTACTATGCAAAACAGAGGCAAAATATGCTAAAGAACAAGGTGAATACTAAGCAATAATTTAAAACAGAAAGTAAAACAGAATCACTGCATTATGATGGCAAATCATGAATTTAATGTGCAATCTAAACTAGATGGGTGAACTCCGGATGCAAAGTAGAATAAAAACTAAATAAATGATCTGATTTATAGCATAAAATGACGAGAGAGAAAAGAGAGAAGAGCAAACTTCGAGCACGATTGCCTCGATGTATCTTGCGATCGAGATCGTCTCGCATCAGTACGAGATCGTCCCTAATTTGACAGGATCGCCTCCGATCTTGACAGGTTAGTCGGCTGCGATAGGTGCTGGCTCCGGCTGAAAACCAGTGATATACCTACAATAAAATTACTATAGGAATAGTGCAAAAAGCAAATTTGAGAAGTTCTAGCACATAGGGAGTCGATTTGCATAAAAATTCAGCGAGGGGTTGGGGAGGGAAAAGTCTTAGAGTTAAATAGGCTTAGGGAAAGTTGTTGGGAGGTTGGAGATCTTCCCAATTTGGGAGATCTCCAACGGGGGAGGAGTCCCAACGGCGCGGACACGCTTCTGCCGGATTGGAGACCCGTTGGAACGAGTCTAACTATGCAAATGCGGTTTTGCGACAAAATCGTACGGACGTCCTAGTCCAGACGAAATCGTCAAATGCGAGGCGATATCGTACGATCGGCGACGATATCGTCCAACGGTCAAAACAACTCCTAAAAATGGCACGAAAAAAGGGGAAACGGGTTTCTCGGCGGTTAACGGGCGGTTTGGGAGGTTAAATTTGAATTTAAATTTATTTACTAAGGTGAATGTAATTATTCCAATTTTTCTGCGCCAATTTTAGGGTGCTACATTTTGCCCCCTCTTTAGCGAATTTTCCGAAGAAAATGCGTTAAAGATGAGTTCTTCTCGATCTACGAGAAAGCAAAAAATTATTCCCATTTTTAGGCGACGATTCTTGGTCGAATCGTACGACAGCTTACTATGGTGCCCCCTCCGTGTTTTTACCCAAATCGAACGTTTGAGGTAAAAACGCGGAAAAGCAAAATTAATTTGAATTATTTTTGAATGAAATTATGTTTGATATATGATATGTTTTTGATCATATGACTTGTGTTATGTGTATGTTTATGATGCTTTTATGTTTGATTGATTGATTTGATTGATGTAATGATTTTTTGATGATTCATGTAATTATGTCGTTTTGGAAAATATTATAACTTGGATGTCATGCTATAAATATTTTAAATGAAATAATCTGATGTAACAAATTGATTGGTTGTAATGAAATGTAAAAATAAAAAGAGATTTCTAACAATAATTTCAAAGGACATTGTCGCTATTATAGACCATTTCATGGAGTCGCTGCTCACTCGGTCGTCAAGCTAGTCCCAGGATAGAAATATTGTTAAAAGAAAAGAGTGCTTAAGAGACTGTCTTAAGACTTTGTTGTGATAATGCAAATGATGATGATGATGGTTTGCTTTCAGATTTCCATGAAAATATTATGCATGAAATATTGTAAAATAATTTTTGCTAGGCATAAATTCCTAAGTGTGATAAAATTTGTGAATAATTCCTTAGGAATTATACCATCATTGCAAAATGTAAAGTTGACATAATGACATAACATAGTGAAAATGTATTTGCTTTCGAAAAAGCATAATTTGTGTAAAATGAAGTCATATGTTTTGTATGATTTTTGATAAATTGGGAAAAAAATTGTTACAATGGTTTGCGCTAGGCATAGAATATGTAGGTATAGACTTATACCATCATCGCGAAAATCCAAAAAAGGATAGTTTTATTGCATGATTGATTTTTGATGAACAGAAAATATGATAATGAGGACTTGCGCTAGGCATAAAATTCCAATTTTGGTTTTGAAACTATACCATCGTTGCGAAAGTCAACACGATATATATGATATGTTTTGAAAGGAATTTTTGATTTTTGCTATTATATAGTTGTCTTTGTGGTAAACAGCTGTACTTGATTTATTCCAAACAAGTTGCAAAAATAATATTTCAAAGTATTTTGAAGACAAAAGTTAGATTTATAAGGAATCCCATGTGCATATGTGAATTCATTTCCCATCTTGATTTATCATAATGATAGACAAAATCTCTCAAATACAAATGTGTGTGCAATTGCATTGTTCATTTACCAGATTTGAGCAAGATACTATGATACAAGTGATTTGAAGAAACCAAATAAGTGTTCATTAACCATGATGTAGATGCATATAACCATACTAGGCTACTATGTAGATCGGATTATCAAGAGCTAGCTAATCCATAAGCGAGACATAGGTCTGTACAAAAGAAGGTCGCTAATGTGACGGACATATCGCCACGCTAGGAGTTACCCAAGGCCAAGCGGGTTGGGCACAAACCACTTGTTATGGGGCTTACCTCACGGTTTTCGAATAATTGAGAATTCCAGGGATTCAAGCTCATCAACCCTTCTTTTCTTTTCAAAGGGTAGGGAAAGGGATTTTATTGCTTTCTTGCTTTCTTTTGAACTTTGCTTATTTTTTCTTTTTGTATTTCTTTTGCTTGATAATGCTTGGAACATTGCTGAAATAACATTTTTCTTTTCTCTTTTTTTCTTGAATTTTTCTTTTCTTTTTCTAGGGATACTTGCTCGGATTAGCTGTAGAGCAAGGGATTTTTATTCTAGGTAGGGGTGAGCTTGTCCTTTTGCCAATTCTCAAAGATTCTAGACCGTGTGCATGATAGGATAGCAGGGGAAACTTTTCACTCAAGAAATCAGTTCTACTATGTAGCAAAACATGGAAATTACAAATATAATCATTTTATTGTGAAAGGATGTGCTTGGTTTAAGTAAATAACAAGATCAATTCTCTATGCTCAAACTTTATTTAATTGAATTTTGTGGACTTTGATATAAGAGAGATTAGTAATCATGCCAGATAAAATCAAGATATTTATTGTTGTGATTGTGCAAGTGAGGGATGCTAAATAAATGCTAATTTTATCCAAAATAAGTTGAAACATATAATTGCAATAATTGTAAGAAAATATATGATTTTGAGAAAGTTTTGAGAATGTTGACTCTCTCTTTCTTCTGTATATTGTTTTGGTTTCGAAAGAGTCAAGCATATAGTTGTTTTTGGATTTTTATGTTGATTTTTGTTTTGAGCAAAAGGAACTTTACAAGTGCTTTAAATAAATGCAATAGATATTTTTGAAGATTTTTGGAGATTTATGAATGTTTTTGAGGTTTTTTGAATAAATTGAAAGAAATACAAGATAATGATTTTGAACAAATATATACATGGATGAAATGACCAAATTTATGCATAGTAACGTTTGAGATGTAAAATATTCATGGGTTCTTTAAGTTCTTTACCATCTAAGGTAGATAATTTATATGCTCCTGATTCAAATTTAGCAGTAATGATGTATGGTCCAAGCCAGTTGGGCTCAAATTTACCTTTAAGTTCCTTAGTTGCATTTGTATTTTTTGAAGATTTTGAGGATTTTGATTTTTTTGTATTTTGATTTTAATTTATGAATTGAAATTGGTGGTATATACAAGATGATCTATATACACTATACAAGGTTTATTTGAGTATAGCATGTCTAAGGTTGCTTCAAAATCAAAGGAGGTTTTGAAGGATAATCTGGTTGAGGTGAAGGTAAGAATATAAGGTGATGAATAAAAGGTAGTGATAACAAAAGCTTTGTTATAATGTAGAATAATGTAGCAAAAGATTTGACTTTTATATGTGGAAAATTGATCATGTTACAAAATAAAATGTCAGAAGGATAAGAAAGTTCTTCATTCTTATCATTATATTCCAAGTCTTGATAAGATGGAGAAAGTATATGTGAAAGATATGCATGGATGTTATTTGGTAAACAAGGATGATCATATATGGATGAAGAAAAGTGATGGATAGAAGATAATTGTGATAATAGAGAATGTATAGAACTTGATGTTTCAATCGTTAAATATTCTTCAAATGGTGTTGGGTCACCATGTATGGTAACAATTTTATTTGCAAGTTCAAACTTCAAACATTGGTGAAGAGTGGAAGGGACAACCCTCATCGTATGAATCCAAGGACTCTGGAGAAGTAGGTTGTAAGGTGAAGGACAATATCCTACATAGAATAAAGTATCCAGGATCTTGGATCCAATATTAAGGGAAGAATTATAGTACCTTGAGCTTCTTGAATTTCATTGTTAAAAGATTTTATAATAACATTTGATTCATTAATATCTTCTTCCTTTGATTTGAGCTTTTGGAATAATTGATAAGTGCATAAATTAAGAGAGGAGTCATTATCTACCATGATAGTTCTAACAGGTGTTTCTTTACTAGATCCGATAATATAAAGATAGGGGTCTTCTTGTGGAGTAGAGGAAGGAATATCCTCATCATAGAATGAAATATGGTTAACCTCAAGAGGGTTTACACCATTAATTATGTTCTTAGAGAAAATATGATGAGGAACAAATTGTTGGCTAGGTATTTTGAACAAAATTTCCTTGTGAGAAATTTGTAATACTTCTAAAAGGGATATCTTTGCTTGAGGATTAATCACTTGTTGTTGGTTATCAAAGTGGATTTCAGATTGAGATTTTGATTCTAAAGATGAGCTTTCTATGCTTACATTCCATTTTGGATCATTCTCTAGAGCCAAAGATAGTTTTGAAGGTTGGTCAAATGAGGAATCCATCTCTTGAATATCAGATTGAGTTGATTGAACTTGAGGTTGCTCATTTGTAGTTTTTGTTACAATATTAATAATATCATCATGATGGGACACATTAACATGCAATATTTGATTGGTTTCTTGTTGTTGATAATTGAATAGGGGTTCTTGGGAGATCCCCATGTCTTGATTGATTATTGGTATTTGTTGTGTAGGAGTTTGATTGTTTCTTGGAGATTTATAATCGGTTGTAGATTGTAATTCCTTTATATTAAAAAGACCCTTATCAATCAAATCTTGAATTGCACATCTTAAATCTTTACAATTTTGTGTCATATGTCCATCTACTCTATGATATTCACAATGTAGCTCAGGTTTAAACCAATCTGTTGTGGTATCAGGTTGTCTTATGGAAGGAAGTTCAATCCTATTTGTGTCAAGTAAATACTTGAGAATTATATCCATTGGTTGATTGAGCTTAGTAAATTTACGTGATGAAGGTTTTTGAGAGGTTTTTGATAAATGCCTTAGGAATTTCGTCATAAAAGGACCTAATGGTTTCTCACCTCTACTTTCTTTATTATGGGTAGAATGATGACGGGAAGATTGCGATGTAGGAGGTGAGTGCATGGTAGAATTGGAAGAATAAGTATTTTCTTGTTGAAATGGATGTGTTGTATTGAAAGAAGAGTATTGAAAAGGTGGAGGAGGATTATATGTGGATTGATAGACATAATATGGATATATGGGAGAATAGATAATATCATTATGAAGAGGATTGGCAAAGGGATTGTTTTGTTGGGTTATGGATGAAAAATAAGAAGAGTGTGATGGAGGTGGTGTTGAATAGGGATGAGGTTGGTCATAATCAACAAATGTATTTGGCTGAATTCTTCCAACATTACTGATGGGCTCATATTGATTTGAGTAAAAACTCATGGTTTCTTTAGTACTTCTAAAAGTAATATTTAGCATCTACTATTTAGAATTGAATCTAAAACATACAAACTTGAAATGATGATTTTGTTTTTGTTTTTCTTGTATACATATATATTTTTTTTTGTTTTTGTTTTCAAAAGGTTATGATGCATTCACGTCGGGTTCACCAAAATGTATCGCTCCAAATTTTTTGCATCCCTACCTTGAGGCTATTGGATCCGCGCCCGGAAGGAGGATGGGAAAAGGATGATGCGGTACCTCGGACGAGAGGACTTTGCGAAGGTCCCGCCTCTCAAGGGAGGTGCATTTTGGTGATTTGTCGACGGATGGTGGGTTCACCGGGAAACATTTGGTGGCGGTTTCCACGCCTAGGTTTTGGGAATGTGTTTTAATGGGTTCGTTTTATCCTTAAACATTCATCCTAGGTTTGGCCGAATGATTCTAACTTAAACTACATGAAAATGCAATTTAAATGAATACGATAAACAGAATGAAAGCAAAAAAATAGAGAATTTGCAGGAGGCTAATGGAGATTACCTGATCCGGGATGTCTGATGAAGTTTCTGATGCTTGAAGTAGTCTGGATCATCTGGGATTCGACAAAATCACTTGCAATCTGTCAGAATCATCTGGAATCTGATAGGATCGTCTGAGACAGACAGAATCGTCTCAGATCTGACGAATTCGTCAAACGAATTCGTCAGAAACCTGCAAAACAGAGAAAAGATGCAAAATACAAGCAATTCTACTATGCAAAATAGAGGCAAAATATGCTAAAGAACAAGGTGAATACTAAGCAATAATTTAAAACAGAAAGTAAAACAGATCACTGCATTATGATGGCAAATCATGAATTTAATGTGCAATCTAAACTAGATGGGTGAACTCCAGATGCAAAGTAGAATAAAAACTAAATAAATGATCTGATTTATAGCATAAAATGACGAGAGAGAAAAGAGAGAAGAGCAAACTTCGAGCACGATTGCCTCGATGTATCTTGCAGTCGAGATCGTCTCGCATCAGTACGAGATCGTCCCTAATTTGACAGGATCGCCTCCGATCTTGACAGGTTCGTCGGCTGCGATAGGTGCTGGCTCCGGCTGAAAACCAGTGATATACCTACAATAAAATTACTATAGGAATAGTGCAAAGAGCAAATTTGAGAAGTTCTAGCACATAGGGAGTCGATTTGCATAAAAATTCAGCCAGGGGTTGGGGAGGGAAAAGTCTTAGAGTTAAATAGGCTTAGGGAAAGTTGTTGGGAGGTTGGAGATCTTCCCAATTTGGGAGATCTCCAACGGGGGAGGGTCCCAACGGCGCAGACACGCTTCTGCCCGGATTGGAGACCCGTTGGAACAGAGTCTAATTATGAAAATGCAGTTTTGCGACGAAATCGTACGGACGTCCTAGTCCGAGACGAAATCGTCAAATGCGGGGCGATATCGTATGATCGGTGACGATATCGTCCAACGGTCAAAACAACTCCTAAAAATGGCACGAAAAAAGGGGAAACGGGTTTCTCGGCGGTTAACGGGCGGTTTGGGAGGTTAAATTTGAATTTAAATTTATTTACTAAGGTGAATGACCAAAGTGCTCAGTAAAATATTGTAGAAAGTGAAATGTCCAAGCATAGATATTAAGGTTGAAGTTATTTATTTATTTATTTTTTTAAGGTTAAGGGAGATATAAGGTTTATTAAAATATTTTTTTATTTTTCTAAGGTTTTAGAAGTTTAATTGGAAGGTCTTTATTATTAAATTAATACCTTAGACATTTATTTAATGACCTGAAGCATTAATTAAAGGTTGATATATTTGCTTCTTAAGTTTTATGGAGAAATAAGTAGTAAAAGAATTATTTATTTCAAGTTTTTAAAAATGGCATTTAATATTTGAAAGGTTTATTTTTATATTTTTGAAAATTAAGGTTAATAGAATATTTGCAAAATTAGTTTGGAGAGATAAGAAATTCTACATCAAAATTAGACTATTATTTTTATAAAATTATTAATTTTATAGCTTATATTTGACTAGGGAGCCATAAGGTATTCAACTACAAAAGTCTTTGAAAATATATAGAAATTTGAAATAACTACCATTCAAAAACTAGGGAGATACAAGGTAGTTTACATCAAAGGATATTCATGGATGAAATTGTTAAGAATGCATTTAATGAATATAGTGAAGACATGTTGCATGCACTTAGATTTTACTTACAAAAATTAATAAATAACTTTGATGGAGAGAAACAAGTATTTGATATTCTAAGAGATAAATTTATTTTATTTTTTAAATAAGAAAAATAAGGAAACAAATATTATAGGTTATCTTCATGAAAAAAAAATTCTGGTTATGGTGGTATTCTCAAAACACCATTGTACTTAATTCAAAATATTTTTTAATGATGTATATTTCATTAATTAGTTTTGATATTTTTCAAGGGAAGATACAAGTTAAAAGAAATGATACGTATGATAATCTGAAAGAGGAATCATTGAAATGAAAATTATACTTGTTGTAGTCTAGTTTTTCATCAAGCCAACGCTAGAACTGTGATCATTATCTTGAAGGATTTGAAGGTGAGCACCTGCTAATCACAACCTAGACTAAACATTGGAAGAACCAAATTGTTTTGATTCAACCTCTAGAAAATGTTGGTATACCTTGTCAACTTAATGGGTGATGACTCTATTTAGCTCAAAATAGTAAAATTTTAGGGATAGAGATGATATGGTTCAAAAATATATGAATAAAGAATGGATGGGTGAAGCTAATAGTATAGAAATACACAAAGCACCTCCTAATGAATTGAACTTAAGAAATAGTAGTTGGGACTAACAACATTTAAAACTTTGCAATTATTGTATTGATGGCCTTTTGTAGACTCATAGAATTATTCCAAACATCTAAAGCACTAATTATCCAAATTAAAAAATAAGATCAATAACTTGACTAACATAAATAGAATTATCATAAGCATGTATGTAAGAACTAATTATCTCATTATACTATAAGTTAGCTATCCAAATTAACAAAATAGACTAACCATAGCAAAAATAGTAGAGATAATTTCACAAAATTATATCCAACCAATTAACACAAGCGCAAGTTCATGGCAAACATCTATTGTAATGCTTCATTCATTAATTTACAAAAGATATACATAGTAGTGCAAGAAAAAACTTTAGAGCCAACCCTTTGAAAGTAGGTAACTAGATTTTTATAGTTTTTTTACAATGACATCATGGTGCCAGCCAATTGCGGATTATTGATCTATTACAACCAACTTTCTCCCAAGATAATCTTTGTCATCAATGGTTCTTGCAATCCACTCTGACCTGCTGATCTATAACTGAATATGTTTCATAGGAAGATTTTGGAAGGTTCTGGACTATGAGCAGTGATTCAACTTTTGTGTCATCTATTTTATCTCTCCATTGTCTTGAGTAACCAATAAGTGTGCAAAAATTTGTTGAGGATTTGATTATAAAGAAGGATTTAGTAGTTGTCATTGATATTCCAATTGGATAACTAAAGCTAATTGTCACGGGGCCACCTTTCACCTGAATATCTTATATGTTATTAATATTAGTCTTTATTAACATTTATCGTGGGAACAAGAAATCACACGAAATCAAAATTTTGCTCTCGTTCCTTTAGCCTTTTAAACTCGGCACATTTATGATTTGTGCATCACCAATGAATAAAACCTAAAATCATGCCTTTATACTTTTTACCTTCTCTATCAACTCTCTCCACAACATGATCTTCTTAATTACTTTTAGAGTTACTATGCTACAATAACTATGATTATTACCTCATTTTAGTAATTAGTAGATTCTCCTAGGTAGAGTTTATTTACCGCATGGTAGATTAGTTTTATTACCATTGTAAGTAACCAACATGGTTATGTTAAATCCTAGTGTAGCAATATAGGATGCATACATATAAGCTAATAATAACTAAAAAATCACATAAAGCATGAAAGAATGGATGAATTTGTAAATAACCACAAAAAAAGGCCTATTTTATTAAATTTCCATTAAAATTTGATTACAAATACATCCCTCTTAGGGATAATAAATGTGATACAATTATTATAATCATAGAAAATCCTCATGCAAGGGTAAGTGTAATCCATAGGATTCCTAAGTTGACACGAACTGCTCCAAGGAAAATGTGGCCTTCTTCTCCATGATTAGAGGCATTTTTTGCTTTGAATGATTGCTTTGAATGACAAGACCCTATTAACCCTGCATCCAAGAAACAACAAGAAACATATTAACAACAAATGAGGCCTCTCTTAATGAGGATTTTAGAGAAAATTATGCAAAAGAATGCCATAAAAGCTTGAAATAAAGAAAATGCAAAAAACATGGTAATATACACTAAACATGATAATTGTCCATCAAGAAATATAAAGGAAACATATATAAATCCATCTAATGTCCTAATTAAAAAATTGGAAGTATGAAAACATAAGAAATAGCCACAACTAATCTAGCTACCAAATGACAAAAAATAAAGGAAATAAGTCTTAAATTCCTACTTCTACTGTACAATTATCTCTAATAAAACAAATCTAGATTAAATGCATGTAATATACTACAAATAAAAAGTAAACTACTACTAAAACCAATGGAAAAGGAGAATTAAACTTGACCACGGGTCTACAGTGTAGCTAGCACTATTAGTCATGGTTGACAGCCACGATTGAGCTAAAAATATAGTTTCTCTTTAATGCCAGTCTTAGATTTCCAATTCCCCATGATGAATTGATGATCAAGGGTCACCTCAATGTCCTATGATATATTTCATGGTTGAATTGATTATATTGGTGATGTAATGGGCTCAATTGAGTTTCTTGATTTCTCCTAGCCCTCCATAGCCTTCTTGGTTCCAAATGCCATTTGATCTCTAAATAGGCAGTAGAAGTATTCCTCTCAATGGATGCAAGTGAGTATGTAATTTGATAGGGCTTTGCTACACTTCAACTTGAGATTCTGCTAGACTTATCCCCAATTTGGAGGGGGGTTTATAGCACATGGGAAGGCCTTGTATTAGCTTCATAGAGAATCTAAGATCAAGAACCTTCAATTAGAGCAGTTGGAGGGAAATTTCTAGAGGCTTCCATGCCCAAACCATTTGAAACTTGAACAACTTGGTCGTTGTAACTGATTTTGGGTTAGTTGATATCAAACTTAACTTGAAGGATAACCATGGCTCTGAGGTGTGGTTAGACCTATTAACCATGGGTGTCAGCTAAAACCAACACTGAATAGGTCAAAATGCCTAAATTGAGTGGTTAGAACCACTGCTTCACCTTGGAATCTATCCAAGATCTTTCATATGGTCTTCTAGCATGTCCCATATGAGTAGTCGCCTTGACATGACACATTTTAGGTGTCTAGAGATGCCCATTTTGAGATGCATTGTGAGATAAAATAGTGCTAAGAAAAATGGACCTCCTAAAATGATGTCGTAGGTTGGATGATGATCATTAGTCTAATCAAAATTAGATGCCCAAGTCTTGCAAGGCTTAAATTGAAAGAACTTGTACTCGTCCTATCTCAATCAAGTAACTTTTGTCGCTACTACAAGTTTTCTAAACCTATAGATCCTAAACGTGAAGAACACAAACTCAACTATCATACTTGATTTTTACCCCAACAAAGGGTAAGCTCATGATAGTCATTGGAAATGATTTGTAAGATGAACACAATTTTGATAAGATCAAGGGATCTACAATCAAGGGATCTTATATTGACTTTGATTATGATTATGATATAATGACTACCCCCTCAAGTGATGAGTCGATGAGGGTAATGAAAATTAAATGAAGTGACAAGTCACTTGACCACTATGAATGACTTGAACAATTTAAGGTTTAGCACTTGATACTTGGCTAGGCCTAATCAGCTATGATTACAACTGTTAATAATAAATGTATATTTCTATCCCATAGAATGGTCCAACCATGAAGGCATTCTTAGGGAATAAAAATGATAACAATTCCAATTAGGTATGTGTTGAATCATATTGTTTGATGATCTACTAAAAATTTCATACAAGAATTGACATGATTGCTTTATTCTCATGGAGCGATCCAACCTCAAAGGCCTTCTTCGGGATTGAAATGAAGCATATCAATTCAATGATGATGAATTTTCCCCAAATTTACTTATAGTAATTTACTCATCTTGATATATTGCATGGAACACCAATCACTACAACTTCCAAGTGTATAGGGTAAATAACTGGATACAAGGCATATTTGTCTTTTGAATTATCTGAATTTTTTTTGTTATTTTAATATTTTTGAAAATTTTGGTCAGGTGGATATTTTTAATTTGGCATTTTGAAATTCCTTACGGTGGTATTTTGGAGCAATTATTATAGGTTTCTAGCTATGCTTGTCAAAATTAGCCAATTTTTAAAATTTTCCTAGCTGCAACTTTGACCTACAGTCAAAAAACCCTAATCCTGCGTCTATAGGTGTCAGCCATGGTCAGGCGTAAAATGGAAAATATTTAAGAAAAATATGTTATTTTTTATATCATTATTTCCAATTGTTAGCTTTTCAAACTTGAGTTATCTGAGATGTGAGTTATAAAATTTGACACAGAACACTGCTACAAACTCGACCTCACTACCACTTGCACTGATGGCAAATCAACCGGGAGGTTTCGGTGCTACTAAGGTAGAAGCACACAAACCCTCATTTTTGCAATTACCAGATAAAATTTAACCTCATTAAGTAATGAGTTAAATGAATAATCTAAAATACCGACAATGAACCACACCCTAGCTTAGGAATTGTTTAAGTTAGATTAGAAAGGATGGGTTTAATTTTTGGGGTGCCCTGGGATGGGAAATGACCTCAAAAAGGGTGTTTCCCTTAGCCACGGGTGGAAAAAACGGTGCCCAATTGGAAAATTGGGGATCGTGGTAGTCAGCCATAGTGAGATTCAAATATCAATGGTCATAAAACTTGACCACCTCTAGGACCGCGGGTCTGAAGTGCGATCACCCGAATTTAGAAAAAAATTTAAATTTTTTCAAATTTTTTGATTTTTTTATATTTTTAACTGGTTTAATTGAAATTTTGAATTGCAAATTTGATTTTATTTGAATGTGTTGCATGTATTCATGTATGTTTTTATCTTTTTAAATATTTTTTGACTTTGTTTGACTTTTAGGGTTGTTTTTTATGTTTTTTGGTTGATTTTTAATTATTTATTATGTTGCCAATCAGACTTTGACTATGAGGGTGAGGGAATCATAGATCCTTCACAACCTACATGGTAACCTTTATGATACTAAGAGAGCATGGTTCACAGCTATAGGCTTTGGCTACGTACTACACCTACCTACTATTTGGGCCAACCAGGCCTACATGACTGCATTGGTTCGATGTTGGGATGCACATACCAACACCTTTCACCTACTTATAGGTGACATAATCATGACTCTCGAGGATGTGTACCACATATTTATACTTCCTCTAGATGGTTAGGCAATCACATATTCACTAATTAAGGCTAAGGATGTTATATTCACCATGATATTTTGTGACCGTAGTGATGAAGCACGGTGGCACTCAAACCATAGAGGGGTACACATTGAGAATTGGTATACTGAGTGGGTCTTCTCTCAGTGGTCAATTGTGTTTATGCACCTGATCATCCAGATCATGCTCCTCGACACTTCCAATGTGAGGTTCTCTTAGAATCTCCTAGCTAGGATATTTGATGTCCTCACCAGCACTACTCATTTGCCACTAATATTGTCCTGGGGTAGTTCCTTACTCACATAGCTTTATAATGAGTTGTATAAGATTACATGATAGAGTAGAGTCAGCATTGGCTGCATCCTTCTACTAAAAATATGAGGTTGGCAGCACATCACTATAGAGCACCTTGTAGGACTACCTCTAAATATTATAGATATTACAACATAGTGGTAGTGTTATGTAGCATGCTAGCCTTGAGAGCAAGAGGGCTTTAGGAACAGTTCTCACGTAGGGGACCTGAGCTACTACATTGAGTAGTTTGCATAATTATATCCAGGACAGGTTGAGTTGCGGTCATACCTAGATTACCTACATAGCCAGAGGTTGATGACTACCTGTGATGAGTACACAAAGATAGATGGCTCCTCGAATGCAAGTCCAAGGTATGAGAGTTCTACTTATCTCATGTCACCAAGAAATTTAGGATTCAACATGATATCCTTGACTTTCCCACCATCTATCACCATATCACTCTAGAGAGGGACCTAACATTGTCCTATGTGACTCCACTAGGTGGCGAGGATGATGATTTCCAAGATTTAGGACTATAAAATGTAGGGAAAATAGTAGACTATGACACTTGGTGGATGAACATGATATGGTGGGGCTTGGAGGGTCCACTGGGTAGACCAGTAGAGGGTGCAACAGTAGATGGTGCAGGAGTAGAGGGTGCAAAGGGAGTAGAGGTCGATCCTCATGGGCGTCAATTATATTAGAGGAATGAGGGTGGATGGGGTGAGGGAGGAGCTACAGAGGAGGCCCCCTAGGATGAGGAGGAGGGTGAGGAACTAGTAGAGGGTGAGGCAACTCTTGAAAATGAGATTGGGTAGCTCAAGGCTCAGGTTGCTAGCCTACAAACTCAGGTAGGCACACTTTAGATGTAGATGATAGGGAGAGACATCTCCATAGCTACCTTACAAGCATGGATTAGTGACTTATAGTCACAAATTAAGGTAGGGTAGTCTCAATGGTATGACTAAGGAGGAGAAGAAAGCTCTCCAAGCATAGCTTACCATAATAGATATGGAGATCCAAAGGTTCATAGGGTTGTGTATCCTCCTACAGTCCCAGCTAGATACTATGATCATAGAGTGTGACACACTCATTTCTATGAGGCGATATACCTCATATTCATATGTTATTATAGAAGCTCCAACTACTCTAGTAGTAGAGGGATTAGCAGTGGACCCAATGGTAGAGATTAGAAGACTATGGGCTCTGTTGTAACGATATATCAGTGAGTGATTATTATATGCTACTTACATCTCTACCTTAGAAGGAGATATTGAGCTACTCAAGGGTGATGTTCCTAAGAGCACTATGTATATAGGGTCTTAGAGGACTCACACTTGGGATATAGGGTAATATTCAGCTAGACCTAGCCACAGGAAGCACAAATTAGAGAGGTCAATGGGGACCAACTCTAGGTGGACCCACAAGGGAGGTGAAGATGATGGTGGAGCCTCACAAACTAGGGGTATAGGTGCTACTTAGTATGGATGTATGCTAGATGTTGTACCATTTTTAATGTAAATTCGAGGATCTACATAGTTGTAGCCTATGGGTATTTTTGACATATGCCAATGTACTCTTTATTTTTGATACACACACATATATATATATGATCAGACTTTTATGAGACTCATTATATGTGCAAATTTTATTTGTTTTATGCATATGAGATGCATATGGATGCAATTCTTATATGTTATGTTTATTTGATGCTATATGATGTGATGTATGGATGATATGCACTAGCTAGATGATGGATGTATGACTAGATATTGTGATCTAGATGTATATATGGACTAATATGATGTATGCACATGGATGCACTATTTGATGTTAAATGCATGTCTAATTTTCTATACTTGTATGTATTTAATTTATGATGTTATGACATGATTCATGCCATGTATGTACTACATAATTTTCATGATGATGATTTTTTGTAAATGGACATGTATGCTTTAATCACTTAAAACATAATGTATGAATGCAATATGAATTTAACAATCTATTGGATGACACCACAAAATGTATAACAATCCTAAACTATAATTGCTATATCTTATTATAAGAATTAATCAATTGGACACCCATATATGAGATGCAATGATGTATTGTTTCTATTCATAAGCTTTTATAAATTAAAAGAATATGGATAACATAGTCAATGGCCATTTAAATATAATTTCTGACATCCATCTAGTATATAACCTATATTATGAACATTTCTAATAAACAAAATATTATAAAGAGAAATTTGATCCTTGATGATTGTGATTTAATTGTTGCTATTTGGGAATTTTTTGAGGTTTTCCATGAAACTCAAACACCCTAGTTAACTTATCAAAAGTTGTATAGTGACTATACCAGACTTCTAAAAAATAAAGTTTTTATTCTGAAATACCAAGCTATTCATTACCCCTATGTATGCAAATATTAGATAAGGCATAATAGTACCCCAGTGCCAGGTAGTATTCATTCAGCCCATTTTTATATTGGGGATCCTCAAATGTCTATCCGATCCTAGGTTTATATTTGGTTAGACTACACCACTAGGCAATCCAAGCCACCTAAATCTAGCTCACTTGTGACTTGCTAGACCTACCCCAATGTCAGGAAAGATTCATTCATCCCATTGCTATATTGGGGATCACTCCATGGCTTTGAGTATTGACCATTCCAGGGATTCAATTTCACCCCATTTTTTTCTTCAATTTATTGGTATACTTGCTCATATAGTGACAAAAATCACTATTTATTTTGTATATACTCTTTTTTTTTACAAGGGATAGGATTTGACTCTAGGATTTTGCTCTTTTTTATTTAAGAAAGGGATCTCTTTGGGTAGGGGGTGAACTTGTCCTTTTTCCAATGACCTCTACTCTAGACCACTACTCCTCACAAAATAAGCAAGTAACAAAACCTTTTGCCTAAGGTGACCTGGACCACTTTTGTAGTTTTTGTCCTTCCTTACCCTAATTAGGATTGTTTAAATGTGTTTTATTAGTGATAGGATTATGATGTCCTAAGTGCTATCAAAAATAGACCTCATCTACAAAATAAAATCAATATTTATACCAAACTCTTGAGAAGACCACTAGACATGGTTGAATGATCGAAAACCCCTAGTACATTCTTCATAGCAACAAGAGGGGTTGTGTTGAAAATCATAATTATTCAAAAGGGTAATGTATGATGATGATAATGCATAGATGCATGATTGAAATACAAACATGGTGTAATTTGTAATATTGCAAACACAACTTATCTTAATGCAAATGCGGTGGATGGAAATGCAAATGCAATTACATGAAATGCATGTGCAAAGTCAAAATGCATGATGTGAATGAAATGCAATGTTTTTTTTTTATTATTGCTTTTTAATTTTTATGGATTTTTGACATTTTTATTTTGTTGGAACCTTTTATGGGATGACCAAAGAGCTTACAGATGCCTTTGGAGCCTTTTAATAGTTTTAGGCATAGAACACTTTAAAATGAAGGATTTTGAGAGGTTCAAGCTCTTCAACACCTTCAAGCAATGTTAAGCGATATGTCCTAGATCCAATCTTCTTAGATATGATATAAGGACCTATCTAGTTAGCCATAAATTTATCTCATAATTCTAGTGGCATATTTGAGTTCTATTGGTTCTCTTTCAGCACAAGATTACCAACCTCAAAGTCTCTAAGATGGACTTTGTTTCAAGGTGAGCTTGTTGTGTGGTGCCATCATCAATGAACTCTTTCAATATGATGCACAATGTTGGAATCTCCAACTCTAGGGGTATAATGGCCTCAACACCATATACTAGTGAAAACAAAGTTGCCCAAGTGGGTGTCCGAATGCTAGTCCTATAAGCCCATAATGCAAGGGGTAGATAGGTGTGCCAATATTTGTGGTTCTCTTGTACCGTATTTTTCAAGATGGATACCACTATCTTATTTAAATCCTCAGCTTACCCATTTTCTTGCAAATAATATGGAGTCACAAAACTATGTCTGATCCTATACTTGGATGTTAAAGCCCTCACAATTTTTTTTTTGAATGACATTCCATTATTCGAGATTATTTTGGATGGTATCCCAAAATGACTTATGATATTGGTGAGCATGAACTCTGAAATACGTGCTCCAATTGTCATTGTTAATGGGATTGCTTCCACCCACTTTGTAAAGTACTCAATAGTTGTGATAATGAATGTATGTTGACCCGATGATCGAGGAGAGATCTTAGCGATTAGATCCAAGCCCCACTGAGTAAATGGCCAAGCCACTTGAATGGGCTGTAAGACCTACGATGGAAAATGCACAAGATTAGCATGATGCTGACATTTAATGCATTTACTAACATACACATTGTAATCCTTCTCCATAGTAGTTCAATAATATACCATGCAAAGGATGGACTTGATGATAGCCATGCCATTGAAATGGCCACCACACGTACTGTTGTTAGCCTATGAAATTGCCCAAGCTGATTCTTGGGGCTCAAGACAATGAAGGAGAACTCCATCATAGCTTTGACGATACAAAATATATCCTAACAAGACATACTTTGTTGCTTTCTATTTAAATGTGTATTTTGTAGCACACAAAAATCCTTGGGGTATTACATAAATTTTAGGAAGTCATATATTTGTGACATCTAGTTTTGATAGACCTCAACCTCAACTAACAAGATAACATGTTCCCCCTATGGTTTAAAATTTGCAAATGCAGATTAGAAAACAACCTTATGGTGAATGGTAGTGCCATTCCTCGTAGGACCTTGTGAGATTAGTGACTCCTAGGGAACCCTCTTGAGAAATTCTCTGGCTCTATAGAACCATTCATGGTTTGGTTCTATATGAATCATGTTGACTGATTCTTTATTATCCAAAGCCTTGCACTGCACAATAGAGTGTGATAGTGTTTTTACATAGATGGTAGTAAAATTGGTAGACAGATTCTGAGGAATTAAAGATCCCAAAGATGCCATAGTGTCTACAATTTTTTTTTGATGAATAAGGGATTGCCTCGATGTAGTACCAATCCAACTGAGCTAGATAAGTGTCAACAAGATCTTTGTAGACCTTCAGGACCAGAAACCTACATTGAAAAAGTCCCTTCACTTGGTTGACAATAAGAATGGAATCACCAAAGATATTTAACCTTTTGATATTCATGGTGATAGCTATTTGGAGGCCCAAGATTAGGGTTTCATATTCAACATTATTGTTGGTGCAAGGAAAGTCCAACTTAAAAAACAAGGACATGGGAAAACCTTATGATGTGAATAACACTATTCCTACACCACCCCCTTGTTCACACTTTGAACCATCAAAGAACAAAGTTATATCAAATTTTTTATCCAGCTCTTCAGGTTAGGGAGACTCTGATAATGTGAAGACTACTGATGAGTGTCGTTGAGTCTCATAATTTAATCTCAATGATTTATCAATCTAGGGTGGTGTCCAAGGCTGTCTACGATAGAAGTTTAGGGCAAAGTACAATTCAGGCATTTAGATTTCAAGCAATTATTGGTGAAGCAAATTTTGGTTTAGCCTTTTGGTGTCACACTAAACCTAGTCTAAAGAATGGAAACTGAAATAAAGTACAAACTTTTGACAGTGCTCCACTACACAAACTTGAAATCCTCCTCCTCACAACTCCAAATTTCTAGAAAAAAAACAATTGCAAATGAGCCCAAAACCTAGTTTTGGCCCTTATATAGGCTCTTAGGCCTGTAATCATTCCACCCTAGGACAAGCGCTCTAGTTAGCGCTCGTACCAACCTAGGATGATTACAAAACTGGTATTCATCCCACCCTAGGATGATTACAAAATTGGTATTCATCCCACCCTGGGACGATTACAGAGCAAGAAAATAAAAAACAACCAAAACTACATCCAAAATGCACCAAAAACAACAATAAAACTGTCGAATAAAGGCACCTTTGTGCTTGTGATTCATGGCATCCAAAATTGACATTGGGGTCACAAATCCTCAAACATTGGGGTCACAAATCCAAAATTGACATTGGGGTAGGGAAAGGATTTTATTGCATTTTGCTTTTGCTTTTCTCTTTTGCTCTTTTTTTTTTTGTATTTTTGCTTGATTTTTTAGATAATTCTGAAATATCGCTATGATGATACAAAATAACATTTTTCTTTTTCTCTTTTTCTTGCATTTTTCTTTTCTTCCTATGCTAGGGATACTTGCTCAGATTAGTTGTAGAGGAAGGGATTTTTATTCTGGGTAGGGGTGAGCTTGTCCTTTTGTCAATTCTCAAAGATTCTAGACCATGTGCATGATAGGATAGCAGGGGAAACTTTTCGCTCAAGAAACCACGTCTACTATGTAGCATGATATTGAATTTGCAATGAAATCATTTTAATGTGAAAATATATACTTGGTTCAAGTAAATAACAAGATCAGTTCTCTATGCTCAAAATGTTATTTAATGCCAATGTGGACTTTGATATAAGAGAGATTAATAATCATACCAAATAAAATCAAGATATTTATTCATGTGAGTGTGAAAGTGTGGGATTCCAAATAAATGCTCATTTATCTAAAATAATTGAAAATATAACTGCAAATTCCAAGAATTGACAGGTATATATAAATTTTTTTTTGAAGATTTTGACAATTTTGATGTTTTTGTATTTGATTTTAATTGATGAATTGCAAGAAGAAATATTATTATTGTTCTTTGAAAAATATTTTGATAGAAATGGCTAAAAATGAAACAATATGCAAAATACAATATATACAAATGATGAAATGACTCAATGTTTTATGCATAGTAGCATTTGAGATGCATAATGTTCATAGGTTCTTTAAGTTCTTTACCATCTAAGGTAGATAATTTGTATGCTCCTGATCCAAATTTAGCAGTGATGATATACGGTCCAAGCCAGTTGGGCTCGAATTTACCTTTAAGGTATTTAGTAGCATTAGTATTTTTTTGATTTTCTTTTAAGACAAGGTCGTCAATCTCAAAGGATCGAGGATGAACTTTCTTGAGATATGCTCTCTTAAGCTTGTTTTGGTAGGCACGAAGATGCTTCAAAGCATTGATGCACTTTTCATCTAAAAGTTCCAGCTGACTAAATTTGCCAGCATGATATTCATCCCCTACTTCAGTATCTTGAAGTAGTAGAGCCAAAATAAGGAACTTCTAATTCAAATGGAAAAACAACTTCAACGCCATAAACCAAAACAAAAGGTGAAGTTCCAGTGGGAGTGCGAACACTAGTTCGATAGGCCCATAAAGTAGGATATAATTGGATGTGCCAATCTCGACCATATTTATTGACCAGTCTTTTGAGAATTTTAAGTAATGTTTTATTAGATGCTTTTGCTTGGCCATTACCCTGAGGATAATAGGGAGTGGACCAATGATGTTGAATTTTATACTTTTGACATAATTTTTTGACATCTTTATTTTTGAAACAAGTTCCATTATCGGAAATGAGATTGGTAGGAATGCCAAACCTATAAATAATTTGATTAAAAATAAATTTGGAAACTTGCGTTCTAGTACACGAAGCTAAAGGCATAGCTTCAACCCATTTTGTGAAATAATCCATAGTGGTTATGATAAATTTGTGTCCATCAGATGACACAAGGTTGATTTTCCCAATGATGTCTAAGCCCCATTTTGAAAAGGGCCAAGGAGATGAAATAGCCTACAGCTCTTGTGCAGGTGCATGGACAAGGTCAGCATGTTTCTGGCACTTATTGCAATGGTGCACATAATCATGTGCATCATTCTCCATGGTAGGCCAAAAATATCCTATCCGAAGGAGCTTATTAGCAATGGCGTTACCACCAAAGTGTCCTCCACAAGATCCATCGTGGGATGCACTCAAAGTTGATCTAGATTCTTCTAGATTCAAACATCTTAATAATATGCCTTCAAAATATCTCCTATATAAGGTATTACCAATAATTACGAAGCGACTTGCTCGTCTACGTAATAATCGGTGCTGGTTGCTAGTATAACCATCAGGGAAGGTTCCATTTTGCAAGAAATTAAATATATCAGTGTACCATGGTTCGGGAGTAGTTTCGTTGATTAGAAACACATCCAAAGGTTCTAAGCATGATTTGCTTGAAGCGGGTTCTTGGATTCGACGAATAATGATGGTCGCATATTCATCATCTAACTCCAACGGTAAAAGAGATGCAGTTATAGCCATAGTGTTAGCTACATGATTGCTAGTTCGAGGAATAGCTTCCAAAGTAACTTGATCAAACAAGGATAATAACTGCAAAACATATGCTTTATATGGGCGTAATTTATCATCTCTGGTCTAATAAACATCATTAATTTGATTTATGACAAGTTGGGAATTACCAAAAACTAACAAATTTTTAATTTTCAATAACAAAGTTGCTCGTAATCCAAGGATTAGAGCCTCATATTAAGAAGTATTATTAGTGCAAGCAAACGTTAGTTTAAAGGACAGAGGGATAAGATGTTTTTGTGGAGATATTAAGATAATACCTACACAAGCCCCACTCATACATCGGGCTTCGTCAAAGTATAGGGACCATTGTTTAGGATGGTCTGCCTCTAATTTAAGGCATTCATTAGGAAGTTCAATGATGAGGGGATGGGTAGACTCGAAGGGTGCAGTAGCTAATTGATCTACTATGATTTGACCCTTAACAGAATTCTATCCTATAAACATGAGTTCAAACTTGCTTAGCGCAAGAACCCACTTGGCTATGCGACCAGATAAATACGGTCGACTCATAAGATATCGTAAAGGGTTGAATTTGGCAATAACATACGTTTTTTGACTGAGCATATAATGTCATAGTTTCTATGTAGAAAATACGACTACAAGACATAACTTCTCTAATATGGTATAGCGAGTTTCATAACTTATTAGGGTTCTATTGATGTAATAAGTAGCATGCTCTTTCTTCTCATCGTCAAGCTGAGCTAACATAGCTCCTAAGGCAAAATCGGAAGCAAAAATGTACAAAATAAATGGACGATCAGATCTAGTTGGGGAAAGCACCGGTGGTTGGAGGATATATTGCTTAAGGAGTTCAAATGCTTCTTGGCATTCTTCGTCCCAATGAAAAGAGACATATTTCTTAAGAAGTTTAAGAAAGGGTCCGGTTTTATCTGCCAACTTATCAATAAAGCGACGAATAGCTTGAAGCTTACCTTGTAAACTTCGTAATTTTGATATATTGGTGGGTGCGGGTATATCAGTGATAGCTACGATCTTGAGAGGGTCAATTTCAATGCCACATAAGGAAACTATAACCCCAAATAATTTACCAGACTTAACTTCGAAGATACATTTGGCTGGATTCAATCGGATAAGCTACTCCCTTAACCGATCAAATACTTTTCTCAAGTCATTTAAATGATCATCTTCTTTGATGGAATGAACTATAATATCATCTACATAATCATGTAGAATATCATGCATCATATCATGAAAGATATAAGTCATAGCTCGTTGATAGGTTGCACTCGCGTTCTTTAAACCAAATGGCATTACTTTCCAACAAAAGGTTCCCCAAGGGGTAATAAATATTGTCTTAGCTTGATCTTCAGAAGCTATCCTGATCTGATTGTAACCGAAAAATCCATCCATTAGGGATATCATTCCACTTCCAGCAGTAATATCAATGATTTGATCCATGTTAGGAAGAGGAAAATCATTTTTAGCAGGCAACATTAATGTCTCTGAAGTCTATACAAACCCTAACTTTAGTGGCTTCTTTCTTAGTTACTAGAACTACATTTGAGATCCATTCAGCATAATCAATGGCTTGTATAAAAATGACCTTCAACAATTTTTCTAGTTCTGCTTTGACTAGTAAGGCCACTTTAGGATGCATTTTTCTAAGTTTTTGTTTAACAGGTTTAGCATCTGGATGGACTACTAGATGATGCATGACTATAGAAGGGTCCAGACCTGGCATGTCTTCATATGTCCAGGCAAAGACATCCTCATAGTCTTTAAGAAATGAAATGTATTTATCTTGTTTTTCTTAACTTAATTCTGATCCAATATTGATTATGTGAGGGTTATGTTCGGTTCCAATGTTAATTTTGATACTGTTTTCAACTTCCATATGTAAAGCTCTCTCAAAATTAGGTGGGGTGGGTGAAACACCCAATTCTTGTAATTCTTCCAAGGTTAGCTTGGATAATTCATCTTGAGGAGTCGAGGCCTCAAGCTAGGCTATACTAGGTATAGAGCTATCAAAATAAAATTCGTTATGCAATAAATCATCAATGGAGACATCATGGAAGATATCCCCTTCCAACTCATCATCGTATTTGGCAATCATCTTAGGGTAGGCGAGAGATAGCATATGACAGGTAAAGGGATTATTTTTTGAAAGCAAAGAATCTTGTTTATCGAGATAATCTTGATAACATGTAAGATGGTCATCCTCCTCAAATGGGAAGGGTTGACCTTTACTAGTAAATAGGCCCACACCGCATCGAGCATGCCATGGTTCTACCTCAATAGGTTCCTTCATACCATTTTGGAAAGGTCCCAAACCTTTCCCTTTATAGCCCAATTTAAGCATTATGGGTTTAGCTTTAATATATTCATTAGAAAAATAGCATCGAGCATATCCATCACAATGTGTCTTGATGTTTCAGGGTATTCTTCCCCAATCATATCCCTTATTGATGCAGGAGCATCCACTGGCGAGCGAAAAATCTTGCATCTTCATCAGAATTTCTAAGTGTTTGCCTTGGTGTCGCAAAATCGTGACAAAAAAAATGTCATGATATTGCGACATGTCATAGAATCGTGACCAGCAGCAAGAGAGAGGAGATGCCGAAGAAAATGTCATGATTTTGTGACATGTCGCAAAGTCGTGACCGGCAGCAAGAGAGAGAAAGTGCCATTGAGAATGTCATGATTTTGAGATATGTCACAAAATCATGACCGTCACGAAATCGTGACCAGGAGCAGCTAGAAGGAGGAGCCATTGAGAATGTCATGAAATTGCGACCATCATGAAATCACGACACAGGGCAACCGGGAGAAGACATCATTTAGAATGTCACGATTTGGTGACATGTCATGAAATCATGACCGTCACTAAATCACGACACAAGATAGTCGAGAGAATACATCATTGAGAATGTCACGATTTTGTGACATGTCACAAAATAATGACCGTCATGAAATCGCGACCAACAGTAGGAGGAAGAAGGTGCCGAGGATATTGTCGCAATTTTGCGACATGTCACAAAATCGCGACCGAAGCAGAAAAGTGGAGGCATCCGAAGGAAGATGTCATGATATCACAACCCAAAGGCGAGGAAGGAGGTAGAAAGGAAAGATGTTGCGATATCGTGACATGTCACGATATCACGACCCAAAGGCGAGGAAGGCAACGATGAAGGGAAATGTCACGATATCGCAACATGTCATGATATCGTGACCAAAAGGGAGAAGGAGCGCAGGGAAGCCAAAATGTCGTGATATCATGACATGTCATGATATCGTGACCGAAAGAGAAGAGGAAGAGGAAGAGGAAGGAGATGTCGTGAAATCACGATAGGCTACATTTTTAGGGGCCGTTACAGAATGACACGTGGCAGCATAGAACAACATGTGGCACCAAGGTGTAGTGAAAATAGGCATAGACAAATAGTTAATAGAAGACATTACGCCAGTTACAGAGGATGTTACGGATTGCAGTTATGGAGCAGACGAAGACGAACAGTCGTGGCAAAAATGAATCGAAGGACCGCCAGATGGAAGACAAAGAGTCACACAAAAATTTATAAAAGGATGAAGCAGAGGCGTGTACAGGGGTGGGAAAACAACAGTTGCAAGTTGGAGAAACTGTAGTTGCAGAGTTGCACAATCGAGTTGTAGAGTCATGGCAGAGGCCACTCGGACCGGCTTGAGTGCTTTTCCTTCCAGTGTTGCAGAGCGAGAGATTTGCAACAGAGTGTGAGAAAACTAAGTCAATGCACTAGTTCTGTATAGCCTACGAGCTGTTACTGTAACATCTTTGCAAGTTAATGAATACAAAAGAGTGTTCCTATTTCTTGTAGAGTTGTTTCCAAATTTTTTCTTTCTAAATTTTTGTGTAAAATTTGGATGTGTGTGGTTGCGTTTTTTTTTGTTCCCCATCAGGCAGAAAGGAAAGATGTCACGATATCATGACCTAAAGGCGAGGAAGGCAATGATGAAGGGAAACGTCGTGATATCGCAACATGTCATGATATCATGACCAAAAGGGAGAAGGAGCGTAGGGAAGCCAAAATGTCATGATATCACGATCGAAAGAGAAGAGGAAGAGGAAGAGGAAGGAGATGTCATAAAATCACAATAGGATGCATTTTCAAGGGCCGTTACAGAATGACACGTGGCAGCATAGAATAACACGTGGCACCAAGGTGCAGTGAAAATAAGCACAGATGAACAGTTAACAAAAGACGTTATGCCAGTTACAGAGGATGTTACGGATTGTAGTTATGGAGCAGACAAAGACGAAAAATCATGGTAAAAATGAATCAAAGGACCGCCAGATGGAAGACGAAGAGTCACGTGAAAATTTATAAAAGGATGAAGCAGAGGCATGTACAAGGGTTGGAAAACAATAGTTGCAGGTTGGAGAAAATGCAGTTGCAGAGTTGCACAGTTGAGTTGCAGAGTCATGGCAAAGGCCACTTAGACCGGCTTGAGTGCTTTTCCTTCCAGTGTTGCAAAGTGAGAGATCTGCAATAGAGTGTGAGAAAACTAAGCCAGTGCGCTAGTTCTATAAAGCCTACAGGCTATTACTGTAACATCTTTACAAGTTAATGAATACAAAAGAGTGTTCCTATTTCTTGTAGAGTTGTTTTTGAATTTCTACTTTCTAAATTTTTGTGTAAAATTTGGATGTGTGTGGTTGCGCTTTTTTTTGTTCCCCATCAAGTGGTATCAGAGCTAGATGTTCTTGAGTGTGCAATAAGATCATCGAAAGTGAGGCAGTTTGCACCAGGATCTGTGGAAGGGCTTGTGATTGAGTGAGCAGAATGTCTCCACATATAAATCGAGGTGGTGTTAGAGATATGAGATCTAAAGATTCACAGTTATGGATTCACAGTTATGAATGTTTAGATATTTATAGAGGTAAGTGAAAGCCCTACAAGAGGAGTTGCTCAGAATGGATTTGTGGAAGCAAGAGGAGCTACGTAGAAAGTGTGAAGATAAACTGAGAAGTAGAGGCCAGGAAATGGAGTTGAAGCGAACTGCAAAGGTAGGTGCACATTTGGAGATGTTGCAAGAGGCGGCAACCGAACAACACAGAAGTGAAGATCACTTCTCCATCAACCCCAGGTGTCTGATGTAGGAGCATCCAGTGGCGGCCGAACAATCTTGCATCTTCATCAGAATTTCTAAGTGTTTTCCTTGGTGTCATGAAATCGTGACAGAAAAAATGTCATGATATTGTGACATGTTGTAGAATCGTGACTCAGGAAGGAGAGAGAAGGTGTAGGGCAAAAATTGTCGTGATTTCATGACATGTCATGAAATCATGACCAGCAGCAAGAGAGAGGAGATGTCGGAGAAAATGTCATGATTTCATGACATGTCGCGAAATCACAACCGGTAGTAGGAGAGAGAAAGTGCCATTGAGAATGTCACAATTTTGCGACATGTCACGAAATTGTGACCGTCATGAAATCATGACATAGGGCAGCCGGGAGAAGACATCATTCAGAATGTCATGATTTTGTGACATGTCATGAAATTGTGATCGTCACAAAATCACAACGTAGGACATTCGGGAGAAGACATCATTGAGAATGTCATGATTTCGCAACATGTCATGAAATCATGATCGTCACAAAATCATGACCAATAGCAGGAGGAAGAAGGTGCCGAGGATATTGTCATGATTTTGTGACATGTCATGAAATCGTGACCAGAGAAAAAAGTGGAGGCATCCGAAGGAAGATGTCACGATATCATGACATGTCATGATATCACGACCCGAAGGCGAGGAAGGAGGCAGAAAGGAAAGATGTCATGATATCATGACATGTCACGATATCATGACCCAAAGGCGAGGAAGGCAGTGATGAAGGGAAACATCACGATATCATGACATGTCGTGATATCGCGACCAAAATGGAGAAGGAGCATAGGGAAGCCAAAATGTCATGATATCGTGACATGTCGTGATATCATGACCAAAAGAGAAGAGGAAGAGGAAGAGGAAGGAGATGTCGCAAAATCGTGACAGGCTGCATTTTTAGGGGCCATTATAGAATGACATGTGGCAGCATAGAACAACACGTGTGATGCAGGAGCATCCGGCAACACCAGCAGCAGAAGCAGCAAAGACCGGGAAAAATTGTGCTGAAGAGTCGGGAGAAGAAGAAGCAAGAAGCAAGGAGGAGGTGCAGCAGAAGGGGCCGCGATTTTGCGACGTGTCGCGAAATCGTGACATGTCGCGAAATCACGACAGTTTGTCGGAGAGGGACAAAGGCGCAGAAGGGGGCACGATTTTGCAACATGTCGTGAAATCGCGACCCGTGATTTTGCGACATGTCATGAAATCACGACCCATGATTTTGTGACATGTCACGAAATCATGACAGATTTCGGAAGCGGACGAAGAGGCGGAAAGGTGTAGCGAAATCGTGACGTCACGATTTTGCGACGTCATGAATTTGCGACGTCAAAGCAAGGAGGAAGAAGATGCAGCAGAAGGGGGCGCAATTTCGCGACATGTCACGAAATCGTGACTCACGATTTTGCAACATGTCGCGAAATCATGACAGGTTGCAGAGCAGAGGAGAGAACGAGAAAACGGTCGTGATATCGCGACGTCGCGAAATCACGACGTCGCGAAATCGTGACGCGAATTGGACGAGCGGGTGCGGAGGAAAAATGGTCGCGGCAACCAAAAGGAGAAGCAGGTGCAGGAAGCAAAATGGTCGCGATATCGCGACATGTCACGATATTGCGACCAAAATGGGAAGCAGGCACAAGGAACCAGAAACGTCGCGATATCGCGATATCACGACGGAGAGAGAAAATGGCGTGGGAGAAAGAGGAAAAGATGGCGGGAACGGTGTTTTCGGGGACTGTTCAAAATTGACACGTGGACAGCCACGTGTAGCTTGAAAATTGTGAAGGACACATGTTCCAGGAGGAGGCATGGAAAATTTTGCACGCGGGAGAATACGTGTATCCAAGTGAAGATGGAGGCCACGTATCATTGAATTTAAATTTGCAGCCGCGTGCATTAAAGGGAGAGAACCATCTTTCGGATGGGTTTTACGAAAAACAACTGTAACAGGGTACGACGGCGGTTGCAGGTCGAGGAAGGCCATCAATGCAAGCAGCAGTGTGGATCGGGCAGAGATTGCCATTAATGTCAAAAATTTTGTATTTTCGGGGGGTGAAAAGGAAGATTTGATTTTTGTTTTAGGTGGGGGGCATTAATTGCATGAGAGGGTCGGGGGCCTCTATAAAAACCCATTTTTATTGTTTGAGCGGGACGGTGGACCGAAGAATACCCTTAGAGTCTAGGAGTGAGGAAGCGGAGAACCGAGCCGAGGGGCCGATGATTGTAAGCCTACGGGCTGTGATTTTTTTTTAGGATGTATATTTTTACTTGTTTTTAATGAAAAGGCAGGGTTTGTGCAGAAGGGTGTTTTTCGTGCCCCGTCAGTGGTATCAGAGCCGTAGTTCCTGAGTGTGCAGCAGATCCGCCGAAGGTGAGGCAGTTGCACCAGGACCTACGGGAGGGTTTGAGAGAGAGTTGAGATTCCCGGGCGTATTAGCAGACCGCCGGACGTGAGGCAGCTACACCGGGATCAGTTTACGTTTGTGAGAAAAGCAAGCAAGAAGAATGCATTCCCGAAGGATACGGGACAAGGAGGAAGATGTGGTTACGGAAGAAGAATACATGGCTTTGCAATGGCAATTAAAGGCCTTGCAAAAGGAATGGTCCGTAATGAAATTACGGGAGAAAGAAGAACGGCAGAAAAGGCGGGAAGAGAGACGGAGAAAGAAAGAAGAAAAGATAAAGGAGGTTGTAGAGGAGTATAGCAGTACCGGGACTTGCCCGGAAGAAAGCATAGATTTTTCTATGCAAGAAGAGGAAATACCGCAGGCTGCAGCAGAAGTTTGCAATAGTGGAGAAATCTGTCCAGTTGAAGACAGAAGTACGGGCCCGAAGCCGAGGTCAAAGCAGTTTGCAGAGATAGAGATGAGTCCGAAAGTGTTGAGGGAGGCAGCAACCGGACCCAGCAGAAGTGAAGATCACTTCTTCACTTACCCCGGGTGTCTGATGTAGGAGCATCCGGCAGCACCAGCAGCAGAAGCAGCAAAGACCGGGAAAAATCATGCTGAAGAGTCGGGAGAAGAAGAAGCAGGAAGCAAGGAGGAGGTGCAGCAGAAGGGGCCGTGATTTTGCGACGTGTCACGAAATCGCGACCCGCGATTTCGTGACATGTCACGAAATCACGACAGTTTGTCGGAGAGGGACGAAGGCGTAGAAGGGGGCACGATTTCGTGACATGTCATGAAATCACGACCCGTGATTTTGCGACATGTCGTGAAATTGCGACCCGCGATTTTGCGACATGTCACGAAATCACGACAGATTTCGGAAGCGGACGAAGAGGCAAAAAGGTGTAGCGAAATCACGACGTCGCGATTTCACGACGTCGTGAATTTGTGACGTCAAAGCAATGAGGAAGAAGATGCAGCAGAAGGGGGCATGATTTCGCGACATGTCACGAAATCGTGACTCGTGATTTTGCAACATGTCACAAAATCGCGACAGGTTGCAGAGCAGAGGAGAGAACGAGAAAACGGTCGCGATATCGCGACGCGAATTGGACGAGCGGGTGCGGAGGAAAAATGGTCACGATATCGCGACATGTCGCGATATCGCGACCAAAAGGAGAAGCAGGTGCAGGAAGCAAAATGGTCGCGATATCGCGACATGTTGCGATATCGCGACCAAAATGGGAAGCAGGCACAAGGAGCCAGAAACGTCGCGATATCGTGACATGTCGCGATATCGCGACGGAGAGAGAAAATGGCACGGGAGAAAGAGGAAAAGATGGCGGGAACGGTGTTTTCGGGGACTGTTCAAAATTGACACGTGGACAGCCACGTGTAGCTTAAAAATTGTGAAGGACACATGTTCCAGGAGGAGGCGTGGAAAATTTTGCACGCGGGAGAATACGTGTATCCAAGTGAAGATGGAGGCCACGTATCATTGAATTTAATTTTGTAGCCGCGTGCATTAAAGGGAGAGAACCATCTTTCGGATGGGTTTGACGAAAAACAACTGTAACAGGGTACGGTGGCGGTTGCAGGTCGAGGAAGGCCATCAATGCAAGCAGCAGTGTGGATCGGGCAGAGATTGCCATTAATGCCGGAAATTTTGTATTTCCCGGGGGGTGAAAAGGAAGATTTGATTTTTGTTTTAGGTGGGGGGCATTAATTGCGTGAGAGGGTCGGGGGCCTCTATAAAAACCCATTTTTATTGTTTGAGCGGGACGGTGGACCGGAGAATACCCTTAGAGTCTAGGAGTGAGGAAGCGGAGAACCGAGCCGAGGGGCCGGTGATTGTAAGCCTGCGGGCTGTGATTTTTTTTTCGGATGTATATTTTTACTTGTTTTTAATGAAAAGGCAGGGTTTGTGCAGAAGGGTGTTTTCCGTGCCCCGTTAACGTGGCACCAAGGTGCAATGAAAATAGGCACAGATGAACAGTTAATGGAAGATGTTACGCCAGTTACAGAGGACGTTACGAATTGCAGTTATGGAGCAGACAAAGACAAATAGTCATGGCAAAAATGAATCGAAGGACCTCCAGATGGAAGATGAAGAGTCACGCAAAAATTTATAAAAGGATGAAGCAGAGGCATGTACAAGGGTGGGAAAATAGCATTTGCAAGTTGGAGAAACTATAGTTGCAGAGTTGCACAGTCAAGTTGTAGAGTCATGGCGAGAGGCCACTCGGACCGACTTGAGTGCTTTTCCTTCTAGAGTTGCAGAGTGAGAGATCTGCAATAGAGTGTGAGAAAACTAAGCCAGTGCACTAGTTCTGTACAGCCTGCAGGCTGTTACTATAACATCTTTGCAAGTTAATGAATACAAAAGAGTGTTCCTGTTTCTTGTAGAGTTGTTTCTGAATTTTTGCTTTTTGAATTTTTGTGTAAAATTTGGATGTGTGTGGTTGTGCTTTTTTTTGTTCCCCATCAC